>CM032891.1:28087150-28199650 GCA_019176425.1 Megalops atlanticus
CACACTCACCCCACCCAGCTCTGAGTCTTATTATCTGTACTGAAATACATAGATCGTCAGTGAAAAGGTTTTTCTCTTCTCACGGCTGTGTCTGTGATACCTGGGCATTACAGAATGATACTGTTTTTTCATGTTTATAATTTACCTTGTGTTCCCTGCTTGCGGAATGGTGCTTTTGATCAGATTCAGTGCTGAATATTGAGCTCTAATGATCTGAAATCTATTTAAAAAGGGGATGGGAACCTTCTAGAAGCATTGTGCAACATCACTGTCACTGTGTGGGAGAACATTGGAAACAAGGAAGAAAAAACACAAATGAATGATAATCAAAAGGAAACTCAATCCGTTGGCTCTAAATAGGCTAATTGAATCTCATGGCACAGAGATCAATTCCCCAGACACAAATATGTCTCTGATTGGGCCGAAAATGACTTGAACCCTGATAAACTGGATAGAGTTGCTCTATTGAGAGAAACGCGCCTGTTTTTTGGTGGAAAAAATGTAAACCCACCCATTAGAGAAAATAAAAGCATCTCATTGTTTTTCTTAGATTTGCCATGCAAAGACCTCGCCACTAAGAGGAAAATTAACCAGCACACCACAGAGAGCCATTCCCAGGAATGCCATGAAGAGAGGAATGCTCTTCATGTTTAATCAGTTCGCCGGACTTGGGGGGAATTTAGTAGCAGTAGTCTTTCATTTAGAGACCACAAGAACGTAGCTTGAAGTCAAACCACTGACCTTTTAAAAACCAAAACATATATATTTTTGTATAATGGCATAAAATTGCCAATGAGATTGTAATATTTGCCAAGTATTACCTCCTTTTACAGTGTAACAGTATGCATATGTGAGGGAGAACACATACCTGGAACAGAGCTCTGTGATAATTTGGTGAGATCATTTAAAACCATCATGAACCAAGACCTGATTTATTTTTTTCTTAATATTGATATGTTTGTATATCAGTGGATTACATATTTCAGGTATCAAAGCACATGTCTGTGCGTGTGTGTGTATGTGCTTGTGTGTGTGTAAATGCCAGTGTGTGTAAGTGCGTGTGTATGCGCCTATGTGTGTAACTACATGCGTGTGTTCTGTGTGTGTGTGTGCAAATGCAGGTGTGTGCATGTGTGTGTGTGCATGTGTGTAATGCATGCATATAAGTGCATGTGTGTGTAAGTGCATGTGTGTGTGTGTGTGTGTGCGCATGTACATGTGCTTGTGCGTGTATGTGTGTAATGCATGCGTGTAAGTGCATGTGTGTGTGTAATGTGTATGTAAATGTGTGTGTGTGTAATGTGTATGTAAGTGTGTGTGTGTGTGTGTGTGCATGTCTCTGTTCATCTGTTCATCAACCCAGTACACTGAAACTGAATGCGTCTGCATTCCCAGTCATTTCCACTGGTTCAGCTCCATTTCCCATTTGTCTGGATTAGAGACGGTATTTGTCTATTCAAATAATCCTGAATGCTTTCAGAAACTGAGACAAAGACCTTCCCACATCTTCGCTAATGTACCCAAAGCTATTTTGGCAGCTCAGGGTTTCGCATTCTCTGTGATTCTGTGAGAATAGATGGCCGAGGCTCTTTCGGTAATGGATGTAGGGATCAGCACTCCCCTGCACACTGCCCATCCCCATTCAAAGAAGCTTTATTCAAAATGAATCATTTTGTAGAACTGAAATGCAGCTCCAAATTCAGTGATGTTCCTCCATTCCCTTGTATGCAAGTATGCACAGCTGTTATGGTTACAGTGAGAAGTCAGGCCACAATGAAGCAATGAAATGGCCTCAGAGGGGGAAGCCTTTATGGGTGCAGTTTACATGGTGGTTCCATCAGAGAAAGCCATTTTCTGAGTGGTTTTGTTTCATATTGAAAGGTGGGGTCAGCTGTGTAACCAATACCTGAACGGATGCTTTTCTCTGTATTACTCTGACAAAATGCGCACGCTCATATCGGTCACATTGTGATTTGAAAACTCCTTACGACCACCCTGCTACACACTTTACTTACACTACCAATAAACCACAGCCACAGACACACAAGCCATTTACCTCCACTTACCTGATTGGAGTTTCCATAACCCCTCCCACCAATCAAGTGTCCAATGTCAGAGCCTGACTGCTTTCAGGTGTGCCTCATTACTACAGGTGAGTCTTAAAGGGGACCTATACAAGAAAGGTAAGTCTTAAAAGGTCCTTTCTATAAATCAACCCAAGATCTCCCCACACTGGTTTCATCAGCATCTGGGACACAACAGACTTTGAAACTTGTGAAGAGCTTGACCTCATTTCCCATTCTCTCCTGTTATGTTTAAGTATCCATTTTCTTTAGAGTACAGCATGCAAGAAAGGCAAACTTGCATGTGCCAGTCTACATGTTTTTACTGTCGAGGTGATCTGAAAATATTCATTTTTTAATCTGCCAAAAAGAGTTTCTGAAATGAGTTCTCAGACACAAGCATTCATGAAACATTCTTTTTGTTTTGGGGTGTACCATTACTATTTGGAAATGGCAAAAGTGTTGGACAACATAATGTAAGTTATACTGATTTTCTAACCTCACCCTAAGATAACATGATTTTGAAACAGATGTGTTTGATTTGAATTTTAAATAAATATGTGGAATTCTTACTCAGAAGAGCCGAGGCTAGACAGCTGGCAGCAGTGTTTTTCAGACAGCCAGGCCGACTGTGTACATGTCACTTCAAGACTAACAGAGTTCTGTCATCGTCACGGCAGCAAAGCTCACTCTGAATGAGGACTGTTGGTCTGGTACTTGTTGACTCCGCCCACCGATGGCCCAGGGATCTTTGGATTGGTGCTGAGTTGAATGGAACGATGGAACTGGAACAGAGAAGCAATAGGACAGGCACACCTCCAGAGCCCTGATTGATCAGGCAGTTAAAAAAAAAGAGAGAGATGGAAAGAAGTCTTTGGTGGGAGTGACATTTTTCCCAAGTAGGAAGCCAGTGGACCACTTTCTCACCCTGAGGTTGCCAAGTCTGCAGTCCCTCCATCTGAAAGCAGATTTAAAACATGATGGCCCGGCTGGACATTACTAATCACCACGGATGCATTTTTGGGGTTGCTTATTTGGAAGCGAGTCACCATGAAAGCAGCACCATGTGGGGCCTGTTTGGAAAGAGAGTTTTCAAATTTGTTGGTCGACCGGTGGTTGTACTTCTGTTACATCCCCAGACTCAGACAGAGCCCTCTGAGTGTATTCTGCATTCTCGACATAACCATGAAAATCCTTTTTTTTTTGTTGTGAACTTCTATTTCGCAACACTAAGCTGTTATCCAGAACTCAAATGTGGGCTGTATTTGACTCCAACCAACATTCAGGTGATGACAGCTTTTCAAAAGGTTTTTTTTTTTTTTTTTTTTTGCCAAGACTTCTCTCCCATTCCAGTTTCTCCTCGTTCGTTTTTCTCTTGATCACAGAGCGATCTGTTTCCCTTTCTTTCGACATTGTGCTTGATGCCATACTCCGGTTTGCCTTTCCCTCCAGGTTATCATCGGCTGGCTGTCCGTCGTGCTTAATCTGGCCCTGCGGGCACATGGAAACGCAGAAGCATTACACGGAAATCAGGTCTCCCCTGCGGGGACGCTTCATCCAGCCAGGAGGAGGCAGCGCGGCACAACCCAGTCTTACAGGCGAGGCGATACAAGGCGCGCGACCGCCGGCTAACGAGGGGAGAAATGAAATCAAGCAGACTGACTCCTTTTCAATTACGGCCGTACGCAGGGCGCACTGGCCTGGGGCCGCCTGCGGTTGCCATGGTGAATCTGAGAACCCCGCGCTGTCCCCATAGTGTCCCAGCCCGGAGTGGGGGGGGGGGATGCCAGCTGGCCCGGCTCGGAGAATTGGACCCGTGTGGGGGTTCTTGCACAGGTCAGACATCAGAACCCGGGTTGCGCCTGAACCTGACTCCTGGATCTCGGTCAGACTTGGCACCGGCTCCTCACGGCACCACCATGGGTGATTAGCGTGTTTGTTTCGTGGCTGCTCCTCTTCTATTTTTCCCCTGCTTTATTGTATCCATTGTTTCACATCGTTTCTTGTTTCCCCCATTGCTCAGATCTGGATTTTCTCTGCCTCCTAATAAGCTCTACTAGAGGCTGCCTTATATGTGTTCTCCCTCTGATAATAAATACTCCACAGTAAAGTTTTATTTTTATTTCTTAAAGAGCCAGGGATGTGGACGGGAGAGAAAAAGTGCTTTAGAAACAGGGATGGTGGTGACTGGTGATTTTGCCTTGGATTCGCCCCTACATATCTGTCATTCCTCTTGTCACACACTGCCTGCACTGTCCAAAATTTGGTGTCAGCCGAAGGACAGGGTGGACATGTTTATGCCAAGCGAAGTCTTTGCTTAATGCTGAACACATGGACAGAGTGGGACTCCTGATCCAGGACAGAGCACTGTCTCCCCGTCTGCCCCCGGACATCATCTCCCTCTTCCTTTCTTTCACCGGCATTGAAAGATAAAATATGTTCAAGGTTTAAAATAATGCTGGAGCTCGGAGGGTATTCTGAGGATAAAGCAAAATATGAATCTGAATACAATGCCCATGTTACAGTTGCACAATTTTGTGGGACAAAACGTGTCAATTTGATTTATCACGCCCCCAGAGAAATGACAAACAGTGCATGCTTTTAACAGTTTTTTTTTTGTTCAAAGAGGAGCTGGGTTTGCAAATTTTGGGAATCTAGTCATGAGAGGAAGTGGTGAAACAAGATGTGATGTTGTAAAGGAATGTTACATAGGGTGGGAAAGAGGCTACTCCATCCTGTCGCCCTGAGGACATCTCTAGCCTTTATTCAGTAGTGATGTCACAGAGGCAAACCAATCACCACGAGCGGAACTGAAACGTTGGTTTCCTCACAAACAGCATGATTGCGTGCGAATCACCCTCATGTAATTACGCCGTACTTAATGATCTCTAAGCTGTGTGCTAAAAGATAATTTCCTCCAGTTAATTCTGCTAAAGAGGGCTCTTACAGGAATGGATCTGCAAATGTTAATGGGCTGCCAGAAGGAAGAAAATATAGTGAATTGTCGTTTAGCGCTGGTTTCACAAGGAACTGTTGAACGAATTAACACATGTTCCTTTAAATTTTATTGTGTGTGTGTGTGTGTTTATTTGAAAAAAAAAAGCTACACGGTACTTTAATCCTGCACAGAGCAAAGCCATATTGTTCGCAAATAATGGAATTCATTCCAGAAAACACAAAGATCACATGTAGTCACATCCCTGTAATTAGCATTTTGTAAATCCTCTTCTGGTATGTATTTCACTGACAGGGTACTTCCTGGTGTGTTTTATGAGGTTCTGGCACTTCAGCTCAGGGTTTTGCTCACTCCCATTGGCAGAAGTGCTCTCTGTCCTTCAGATCATTTGGTTTTTGTATGTGAACCAAAAATGCTCGATCGGTTTGAGAGATTGAGATGCTTTGATGAGAAACTTCCATTGGGCTCATTTAACCATTTCTTTGCAGGTTTGGATGAACACCTTGGATCGTGGAATGTGGATTTTCAGCCAGATGTGAGCATCTTGGCAGAGGAAACCAGGTTTTTGGCCAAAATGTCCTGGTGTACATTGGAGTGCATACCTATGTCTTAACATGGGGTCCAGGTCCCTTAGGTACAAAACAAGCCAAAAATATAATTAATCCCCCATCATATTTCACTGTGGACATAGGTCCTTTCTCAACATTTCTCAGAGGTTGTCACGATGAGACAAGCCTAGTATACCATTGACTACTCCAAACAGTTGTATGGAAGTGGGAAAAGGCATCAAATAGTTGTGCTGTTTAGCTATGTTTAGTGTGGATGGCAAGGAGGATTCTGTCAATGAAAAATTATGCCCTCTTCAGCGTTAGTACTCAGTACTCAGTACTCTCTCTAAAAACGACTAATAAGACCACTTTCGAACGACTGGACTCTCCACAGTCTACACTGAGCTGGGTGCTGTCTGCTTGTGTCATCTCACTTAGACCCACATGTCTGTTTGGTTCAGAGCTGGCCTGGGTCCAGACTGGAGCTGCGAGCTAATGTCTGCTGGTGGCCACGGCAGAGAACGTTTCACTGAGTCTATAAAGACACTATGCATCAGGAAGGACTTTTATCAAGTGAAGAGAGTCACACCTCCAGAAGAGAAAACCAGGATGGTGTGTCCATCTGGATACAAAGTGTAAGAGTGAGGTCCTGCTGAGGGATGTACACTGGCTGAAAGTGAGTATTAACATTATTGCTGCACAGAGGACTGGTTACTGCTCTGTCTCATGCACAAAAGTCTTTGCTTGTGACTGAGCCAAGAAGTGGTAAACGAAGCTGTGATTTATCTTTTTCCCATTCCTTTTAAATCATTCAGTCAATTAAGTTTTATTTAATATGACCCTCTTCACAAATTGAATTGCCATACCGAGGCCTTTCATAGAGAAGACTGCACAGAAACAAAACCGCTTATACTGGATTTCTGATTTTTCTTACCCTGCGAGTAGGAAAACTAAATATATATCGTGGGAGGAAAGATCTATCCAGATCAATGAAGCTGGGAGCTGGGCTGTCTGCTCCGTCTAAAAGGCCAGCGAAAGAAAACAAGAGCTGATGTGAGGGAGACACAGGGAGGCGTCCGGGCCAGGAAACCCGTGGTGGGCGTCTGGGAGCAGCCTGATGTCTCTGACTGCCGGACCACCACCTCGGACGCTCCAGGAACGGCCCCTCTTCCTTGGTGTCTGGCAGGCCACGCGGCTCCTGTTGGCCTCTGGTATTTTTAGACGTATCTCCCCTCCCTGCTTCGCTGGTGGAAATTACTGACAGAGAAAAACAAATCGAGCGTCGGCTGTCAGGCCGAGGAGGCGGCCCAACGAAAGCACAGCGGGATAAGTCCTTCCGTTCGGGCTCCAGCATGCCCCTGCTCCTAAGGGGGGGCGGGGGTTGGGGGGTGTGCCTGCTGTGGAAAAGGGGGTCCAGGGTGTGGGGAGACAGATGACGGGGGTGTTCCCGTCCCCTGCTTGTGGAGAAGAAGGACCCACCCCTCTGTACAGAGTTCTGGAAAAAAGGTCAGTTTCATTCAAATGCCAAGGGAATACAGTCTGCTGGCGCATTTTAATGTTCCGGAACACAATCACGCTCCTGAAACAAAGGGACTGAGTGTCAGAGAGCCTCACGCACCCTCAGACTGAACCAACCTGGGCCCGGGTCAGGATGAGGTCACAGCTGCAGTAAGGGGTGATGTCACAGCAGTCTGGGTGATGTCACTGCAGTTGGGTAATGTCAGGCTGATGTCTTCTCTTTGCTGGATCAGGGCATTCCCCAGGGCTGTAGGAGAGAGGCAGTGAAGACAGGTTGGCAGCAGTACCTCTTATTTGAACGGACTGAGAGACAGACAGCAGTACAGAGTAAGAGACAAAAACGATATGGCCACAGTGGGCTTCTGCTGATGAAAAAGAGAGTGAAACCTGCAAGCATTCACACGGTACAGGCACAGCTTTAAATCTGTTACTCCCCCACCCAAACTGCTCAATTATCCATGCACATTTAAACAGATACACCGGTTGACAAAAAGAATACGGTACATACCCAGCATTCCATCTGGTTGTGCATGAGCACAAAATCCATCAACCGAGCAAACTGAAAAGAGGAGCAGAGGAGTGGCACAATGAGGGGCTGGCCACCTACTTAAAGAGGGACACTTTTGGTTTCCAGCACAAATTCACTGGGTTTTGTTCGCAGCTATGTTGCTTGTGTCTGCTGCCAAATTCTGCAAAAGCTGTAAAGACAAAAATAGAAAGATTAATGATTTGCTTCCCACCACTGAGGAACTCCAAAGCTGGTGTGACCCACAATAACTGGCCCTTATGAGATTACAGAGACTGCACTGCAGTGAATTTCTAAAACATATATCAAAGCCGCAAAGAAAAATACACATGTACACGTGTGCAGATCGTATGAACGCATACTCACTAACAGACTGACCCTCACATGCACACACATCTGAATAGCTAAAGAAAAAAAATAAAACTTACAAAAATATGGTTTATGCCAGCTTCTGTCTTAAAGTCATTATAAATTCTTTCCTAAACCCTTAGTGATTTAAATGATTATTTTAGATGTTTATTTTAAGCTTCCCCTTGTCTTTCATGCCTGTCCAGGACTCTATTCTCCTTTGAGTGAAATGGTCAAGAGAGGGGAAACAGTCTCTGAATCCTTAGAGTTTCCACTGCAGTGACTGAGGGGGTGGTGAGGGTAATGAACTATACAGGCAATCTGGGAAGCACTCAAAAAAGGCTTGCGGAGCATTTGATATATAGACGAAGAAGTTTCTGGAACAAAAATCATTAATGGGGAGGGAGAGATGTACAGCTTAAGGGCTTGGAAGCTCTCACGTGATCTTATCCATTTTGTGACCTCATGGGGGAGCGGGGGGGGGGGTGAATTTAAGTTTCTGAGACTGAGGACCTTTTCTGAAAATATACATTTGGACAAGCCACGTTTAATGCAAGCCCTGATATGTGGCCATCTGGCCTCTCTCAAGGTTTCTGAGATATTAGGGAGAGCATATGGTTTTGGGAATATATGTATTCCTAGTCACGGCAATGAAAAAAAAGAGAAAAAAATAATTATTATAATATTATAAGTTTTGTGCGATTTTCCAGTGCTACATTTATCTGAATTGCAGCCGTGGAGGCTTGGCCTTGACAGGGAGATGGATTCATGGGTGGCCAAACTTAGAAATTGACTATAAAATTCTCACCATCCTTGAGCTGATCTTTAATGTAAGCTGGAAAGCACACACATGCTGTATTAAATTTATAGGGCAGGTTGAGCAGTCATAATAAATGTTCAATGTCCTGTGCTCAAACATTTTCATGTTCCTCCGTTCCACGACTTGCAGAGTGTGAACTCTTTGGAGTTGTTAATCCATGAACTCGGAGGAATAATGTTTTGGAATGGAAGTTTCAGCCCACCTCAGCTCTCTTGATATATTTGCCCCTTTCGTTCCAGAACGGCTGCTCCTTCCCCCGGTAAACCCTACCGCTGATACGAGACCACACAAAGCGCGGTGCTCTTATTAATGTGATGACTTTGCTGCAATTTCACAAAGGCCTCGGGAATGAACGATCTGGCGTCTATGAAAATTTGACACGATAATAAAAGGCAACAAAGAAATGAAAAGGAAACGGTTTTGGGTACTGTAGATCTTCTGAATTGGGGGATGTGAAAAAAGAAAGAATGACAGACAGGAGAAGTGTGATTTAAAAAAAAAAAGAAAGACACAGGCAGGCGGAATACGATTTAAAAAATGTGCAAATATGTTCCCAAAGGGGCCCCCGAGACCCCTGGCTCCCCAGCCCCCGAAACACATCCCATAATCTGCAAATTTGCAAAGGCTCCCGCAAAAGGAAGTCTTTTATTAGGCATTGTGTTTTCCTTTGCCGCAGGCGGCAGACTGAGTAACGGGGACCTGAAACGCATTCTGCGCCCCGCTCAGCACCCGGCTGCATCCAAGAATCACACACAACGGCGGCTTCAACGAAAGAAAAGAATCTCAATCATAACAAGCGGGAAGCGCGTCGGAGACACACGCCTCACTCCACGGCAGCGGCGCATGAAAAATTCATATCATTATGCCACCGACCAAAAAAATAAAATTAATATATACATTTAAAAATGTTGATATAGTCTTTGTTTCAGTGTGTTTTTTTCTTCTTTCCTCTAAAGGATGATCTGAATATTCAGTGCTGACGTTAGAGCAAGCCAAGATAAATGATCCTGGTGAGCGTTTGACCCTTGCCCCACATGCTCGGCCTGGCTTTGAGAAAGAGCAGGTAAGGCACAGGAAATTGCCATATCGTGGTGAGTGGGACGTACGCAGGGGAGGAAAACGTGCTCGTGCCACTTAAAGTTTGCAAACCGAGTTTCACCTGGTTCCATAGGGGGCCAGGAGGGGGGCACGGGGCGGGGTGGTAGGGGAATAAATATGACCAGACGGGATTCCCCCGTCTTCCTGGTTAAGAAATCAGCACAAATATGCAGATGTGAAAATAACCCCTTTCAACACAGCGAGTTCTTCCAAAAAATGTGCTGTAACTGCTGTGGGCATGCTGGGATGGCTCTGGAGTCAAAGGTTCAGGCCGTCTCGTCTCAACCCAAAGCAGAGACAGAAACTTCCACTGCAGTTCAGGGCAGCGCCACCTAACCCCCGGAGGAATCACTGCAACCTGCTGACATCAGGCAAATACACAATAAGACACATGAAATTCAGAGTATGTACTTGCCTTGAAATGATAAAATGACTAAGTAAGAAGTAAGGCACACACACACATAGGTCTTTGCAGTCAAACCTCTGTAAAAACTGTAATGGATTGTTAGTAACTCTGCAGTGTTTCCAGATAAGATGTCCTTGACAGCACTCAGTAAGAGAAAGTAAAATTCGGGTAGCCTCAGTGGCTCAAGTCTAATATCTCTTCTTCTCTATGAAGGATGAAACCATTAACAATAACCTAACATATCAGGTTATAATCTATAATCTTTTTTATTAAAGTTGTTACTATTTTATTCATTATTTAGTTGATGCTCTATTCCAGTGTGATTTATGAGACAATCATGAGAAGAGACACAGAGTGCTAGCTTGAAGTGCATCAGAAACAAAACAGCCAGCTGACAAACCAGTGCAACCAATCAGATGCAAGTGATCAGATCCTTTTCAAAACGCATGGAAAGCATATTCCAATGTCAAGCATGCACACGGCACTCAACACACATCCACATCATCTCCGTCAGACCTCACTCTGGCTAAACACGGCCAGGTTCGGGAAAACCATGGCATGGTCTGAACGTGTGGGTTTTGGGTCTGCAGTGGAAGAACAGCGATGATTTCCGTAGCAAAACCGTCACACTGGCGGCGTGGGCAGTGTGGTTGCGCTGTTTAACTTTCCCTTTAAAACCCAATTGAAGACGTGCGTGTAGAGGACAGATTGCATAATCACCGGCTCGGCACTGCTGGAGGGATGCCGTTTGGTCAGAGCTTTATGGGCAACGCTGCGAGCCCTGCTCACATTTGATTGGCTGTTTGCCTGACTCTTGCCCTTCGCTGCATGATCCCCCAGCTCCCATAAAGCATTAGAAATATTCTTACGTCAAACAATAAATCACATGTTGAGGCCGGAGCAGGAACCGAGCCTCTAGTTAAGTTGTCAGCAGGACCCTGGGATCTGTTCCGTCTGATGGAGCCACTCGCCGAATGTGGAGTTCACTGGGGCAGTGGAGTCGGGTGTCCTTAGGGCTTGTGTGTGTGTGTGTGTGTGGGTGTGTGTATGTGTTTAATAGAGGGGTGTCCTGGGCTTGCAGTGGTTGTTCTAAATCTCTGACTGAATGATGTCCCCAGAATGGCTCCCGAGTTTAATAATTCCTTTTGGGGTGTCCTGGATTTTGGGTTGGAAGCCTTCCCTTTTTGTGTGCCCAATCTGTTGAGGGTTCACCGACAGTACATTCATTTAGACTTGGTTTCTGGGAGCACAGAGAGGACAACAGGCGAGTGGAGTCATGGCGACAGCCCTTCCCCTGCTTTTCTATGAT
Source organism: Megalops atlanticus (assembly GCA_019176425.1). Classification (NCBI taxonomy): domain Eukaryota; kingdom Metazoa; phylum Chordata; class Actinopteri; order Elopiformes; family Megalopidae; genus Megalops; species Megalops atlanticus. The sequence goes on from CM032891.1 coordinate 28,098,743, forward strand.
TCCTGTGCTTCTTTAATATGAGAGGAAAGCGTTGGGGACCTCCAAGCGCCTGGTAAAACAGAGACCTGAAATGTGTTATTAACTGTGATCAAATATGTGCTGGAGCAGAGCCACGCAGAAACGTCCTCACCAGCGCAAGAAAGGAACCACTTCAAAACGTTGTCCCCCTTATTTATGAGGCGAAATTTAACCTCGCCCAGGGGAGAGCAGAAATGTAGGCGCTAGGTCAGACTTTGGCCACTGTTTAATCACCCACTCTTGTGTTTCTCAGTGCTCCTTCAAGTTAACTAGTCCAGGGCTGGGTCATGGCCTGGCCCATGAAACCGCAGATCAAAGTTTCCAGTCAACGTTCACCATGCAAACGTTTCGCTTTTACTCAGCTAACTTATTTTTGCGCTGGTGATGAAAGATAAGTACAAGTTTCCAGTTACAAAAATTGGATTTTTTTTTCAGAAAGACGTCTTTTTGACGATGAAAAATAATTCAAAAAAAAAAAAAAAAGACTGTGAATGGAAACCGCTACGACACTTTTACGATCGCAATTTGTGGGGCATCAGGCAGTTCTCCATGTCGCGTGAAAGAGCTCGGTAAGGTTCAGCTGGCGCGGTGGTTCGTTTTTTAGCTGTGAAGCAGTGATGTGCAGAGGTGCACAGGGCACACACAGGCAGGTGATGAAGCACAGTCCAGTCAACAGTTTCCCACCCTGTAAATAACGAACGTCAAACTGCAAACTGAACCCCGAACCAAAAACAGCAACAGCACGTCCACATAAAGGCCCAGTCTACACAGACCCATCATTAAAAACCAACAGGTAACACATACACAGACACAATTTACAGAAATTTGCACATTTATATATCATAAGTTAGTAAAAAGATGCTTAAGAAACACAAAAGGCATATGAATATTAATTAACTAATAGGGAGCTGGGCCATCATTTGCTTTCAGTACAGCTTCAGTCCTGCTTGAAATGCTCTTATATAAGTTTTGAACTGTTTCTAATGGGTTATTGGACTATTCTGCGAGAAGGAATGCTTCCAGTTCTTTGAGAGGACTGAAATCTACTCCACACTCTAAGTTCCAGAACTTCCCATAAAGGTTCAATGATGTTTAGATTTAGTGATTGGAGAGGCCTTGGAAGGTGGTTGACTTCATCTTGGTGCTCTTGAAACCACTCTAGCAGTATGTGTGGGCACCTTGGAACATGGTAACATCTTGGTAACACCTGGTCTCCTAAAATGGATTCCCATTCAAAGGCCGTAATTCTATCTATGCATCTAAGGAAGCAATGCACTGATTTAAATTACATTTTTAAATGGTGAAATAATTGTGCTATAGAAAAAAAAACACAAATAGCCTACCTTTATGTTCCTTTACAGTAAGTACCTAATAATGGCACATGTGGTGAAACACGAATAGTGTGCAGTTTAAACGAAAAGGAAAATGATGCAGCAGTAGCTTGAAAATCGTTGCTCTGGCCCACCATTTTCGGTTTCAGTTATAACCGTCTGGATTTGAAAGCAGGTCAGCATTCCACATGTCTGCCCACAGTGCAGAGATTTACAGTTACAGTGTATTACTGCAAACATTACTGCACATAAAGAAAAACAAGCACTGTAGCACTTACACTCAGTGACCTTTCCCCCCCCACAATACGACTTAATGTACAGTCCCTTACCTTGTGCAGAATTTACACTATTTTATTGTGTAAACCACACTCTCCTAAGTAGAAGTACACAATTGTGTTCTGTCCATTGACAGTTAATTTCCTGTGGGTTGGGTTATTTAATACAAACTATAATCCAAATGCCCGAAAATGTTATAGAATGTTCGAACAAAAATAAAAGGAAAATAATTTACCACAGTGATCTGTATCTTGGGTGAGTACTTATTTACTCCCTTTATGTGTAGTCTTAGCAATTTTTTCTTTCTCTCTCTCTCTCTATTGATTACAAACTTGTTTAGGGGGAGACCTGCCAGATATAAGTTAAATTAATTAAAAGAACAAATTATTTGATCAAAGCATAACTGCTTTGACTCATTTCCTGTTTAGGTTTGGATCTCACTGCATGTTTGGCACATTTGGACGTACACTCATGGGACAATGTGTCTCAACAAAAAAACCAAAAAAAAAAATACCCAAAGCAAGCCTTCAGCTTGCAGTCACCGGGGTCAAGAATGATCTTGTAAACAGCTCGTTGGCTTGAAAGGAACCCGTCAGAAACTTGAGCCAGGACATGAGAAGGGAGAGGGGTGTAAGGATGAGAGAAAGTACTGCGCCATTACACTATTCCTGACACCCCCCCGCCACAGAGAGGGCTTTGATGTGAAAGTGGGGCGCCTGGGGGGTGTGTTGGGGTTCACAGGCTTCCCATGGCACGGGATGCTCTGAGAGCTCGAAGGTGATGCATGTGGCGGATCTTGTAGGAAGTGGAAGTCTCCCAGGTGGGAAATGGAGTCATTAAGCTGTTTATTTCAATTTGGAGGGAAAAGAACAGGAAAAAGAACACAGGAAAGGGTGATATGTGTGTGTGTGTGTGTGTGTGTATGTGTGTATGTGTGTGTGTGTGTATGTGTGTATGCGTGTAATGTGTGTGTGTGTGAATGAGTGTGTGAGTAAGTATGTGTGTGTGTATGTATATGTGTGAATGTGTGTGTGTGTGTTTGTGTGTGTGTGTGTGCGTGCATGTGTTTGAGTGTGTGGGTGTGTGTGTGTGTGTGTGTGTGTGTGTGTGTGTGTGTGTGTGTGTAGGTGTGTAGGTGTGTGTGTGTGTGTGTGTGTGTAGGGGTGTGTGTGTGTGTGTGGTGTGTGTGTGTGTGTGTGTGTGTGTGTGTAGGTGTAGGTGTGTGCGTGTGTGTGTGTGTGTGCGCGTATGTGTGTATATGAGAGTGTGTGTAAGTGTGTAGGTGTGTGTGTGTGTGTGTGTGAGTACAGGGGACGCTGCGGTTGTTAGGAAGCAGTGGTTAGAGTAATTGAAAGCATGCGGTCCGCGCTGTGCTTCTTACGTGAGAGGATCCGCTCACCGGGCTGCTTGCTTGCGCTCTGGACTCCAAACGCGTTAATGAAAGCATTACTGCAATCATGTGCTCTCCTCTCCCTTCCTCCGTCTGCTTGTGTTTTTGGGTTTAAGAGAGGGGGTGGCTGGTTTTGCAGGAGCACAGAACATTACCCCCGGTGAAACCGAGGCTGTCACTGGAAAAAACACTTTTAATGAAAGGGAGGAACCGTGATGTCAGACGGAGAAGGGGCACACAGAGGACCAAGCTCACTGAGGGAGAGTGCAGTCCACTTAGGGTCAACCGCTACAACTGCTGACCAGGGGGTTCAAAAGCGCCTGCAGAAAACACAATAAATGATATCTAAATATGGCGGCGCATTTTTGGACAATTAAAATTTCAGTTTTTGTTTGTTTTGGTTTTATTTTGGCTTTTTGCTTTGTAGTTTCCTGACTCCGTGGAGACCCATCTTGTAAGAACAAACTAACTTTCTGCAATCTCATCAGAAACGCTTGACCTCTGCCTTGTTATGAAAAATAACTTTGTGATTTATTGAAACTGAAGAGTGCTGTGTGTGGACGGGGCTTTTGTTGCATTGTGTGTGTGTGTGTTTATGACAAACAGTGTGCAGCTCAGGGAAAAAATGCCGCTGTTAGTTTTATTAAGAGGAATGCTTACTGCGGCACCAAGGACTCCCAAAGATCATGCGAAGAATGCCGCTAGACCGATAATTACTGTTTTCAACACATTCATTTCTGACGGAACAAAAGAGCAACGGGGAAAGCTAATAATGCTAGTATGACAGCAGCAATAAAATGTCTTCTTTCGCTTGCGTTTCTAATGAGCCTTGCTAGCACCACTAATGAGAATTGATTTAAGCTAAAGACTCCCACTGTTTTGTTAAATACAAGTTAAACAGCCATAATTTTCTCTCTGTTTTTCAATTTCATTCTTTTCTCTCTCTCTCTCTCTCTCTCTTTCTCGCTCCACGGAGAGTTTCCGAAAAGCTCTTGAGAAGCGTGCCACAGTACACACACCAGACACCTCGTCTCGATGCTCTTGGACCGGGACCCTGCGCTGATAGACTGACCTGTCGTCTCCCCCGACATTGGCAAGGCCCAGCTCCATCATATTCTTTCACCTCGGGCAGAATGCAGAAATCACATGAGTCTTCTTCTCGTTTTAAAAATATCCCGCAGCGTGCTTGATTGAGATTGGGAGGACCCCGAGCCAAGATGAACAAACCCTTCACGTCTTGTCTGAGGGAATCCTGCTCTCTGCTGATTGGAGGAAGGCCCTGACACGCGAAAGGAAGAAATTGATGGGAGATGAAACTGGGTTACACGCGTCAGACAGATAGAGGGAGAAAGAGGTCCAAAAGGGGAAAATTATCTACACGTACTTGTCTTCTACAGATCTGTATATTGTCCCGCTCATGGAACAACTGTGTTACCTGTCACTATCTGTTAATAAGGCCTTCACTGATGGCTGTAGATATTACACAAGGAGATCTTTTTTTTTATTGGTATACTGAACACTGACTGTGAGGGACAGTCCCTCATGTGATTGGTTGGTACTGCTCGAGAGCACACATAAGGCATAGGCTTGCATCCTGTGTGCTGTTGACCCACAGAGACAAACAGAGCCACTATATCAGGTTGTTTTTTTAATCGTGCACCAATCCATTGCCAGCCAAAGGAAAAGGAAAAAAAAAAACTTGAATGTATGCCAGGCTTTTAAATCCTCTTGCGTCATTTAATGTAAGAAAAGCGATAGGTAAATACATGCGTTGTGGAGATTAGGCACGGTTAATCTAGGCCTTATCCAGCAGCAGTTTCCAATAAGAGGTTAATCTCATGTTCCCAATCTGCGGTCAGCGCTTCGCTTCCACGGTCTCATTCCACTGGTTTCCAATGGCAATTTTTCCACCTGTAGTCAGTCGGAGACTCCTGTGGTTAACCAAGACCTCCCTCCCCTTTCCAAGACATGACTAGTCAAACATCTGATCTTCCAAGCCATTCCTCGAGGCTCCCCCATGGATAATGGCTTAATTGGACACAAATGATTTTAGCAGCTGGTTGCACTAAAGACGAGCACCGCTCTGTCTCGTCTTTGGGAGACGTATTTGGTTTGGAGCGGCCAGACCCCAGGAAGCACAACGTGTTTAAGCGTATTGCTTTTCCCCCTTCGCCGATGTTTAGGAAAAAGTCATAGTCGTCTCCCTGCTGCTTCTCCTCATCAGTTTCCACGTGAAAATGAGGGTTGCTTGAAGAGCAGACCGTGTCTACGAGACATAACTGTGAGTCTGTGAGGAGACACATGATAAATACTTTGCTGGTCGTAGTGTAACCACAGGGGGAATGGCTTTCGAGACGTATTATGTATTTCTGTGTAGTTTTTTTCTGGCTTTCTTGTGCTTCAATATTTCAAACATGACTGGGGTGGTTATCCTCCCATCCACAATAAACCAGGATGGAAAGACTAGCACTAGACGTGAAAAAACAATGCAAATATGCTAAAGATTCGGGTACAAGCAGATAAAGACCCCCACTCCACCGCTTAATAAAGTAAGCCATTATGGGGAAGTCATCCTCATAGAATACACTGTGGCTGTGGATGACTTTACTGTAGAGATGAGTTCCTCTGAGCGTGGCGTAGTTCACTTGCAGAGTGCTGCAAACATCATTTCCACTGGAGAGCGAACTGGGAGGACTTGAAAGCTGACTGAGTCCCACAGGAACAGAGTAGTGAAAGAGAGAATTGGTTACCAAATGCACTCGCTTGCTGTACTTATGTGCCTGCACGTCGCACAGCCTGCTGTGTGATTTTCGAACAACCCAAGCGCCTATGAAATGACGCTGGTATGAAACGACCCATAGAATTCATGATAGACTCCGTAACACAGTCATACATTAGCTGGGTACAGACGCTTGGATGTCACATGACTTCACCACAACTGCTGATTGGTTGCGGCAGCTGTCTCTTGGAGCCTTGGAAGGCTGTGCCGTCACCCCCCTGCTGGTGGTAGGCAGTTCTTTAAGAGCACAGCAGGTTTGGTGGGCACAGGCCTGGAAGGCTGCCATGTGGCCCACACCCTCACGGAGATGCCTGGGCCTTTTCCAAAGCTCACCTCTCCAGACCTGCGCTGGCCTGGAGCTGCGGAACCACAGCCTGCTGAGAACTGCAGGCCAAAGAGGTGCTGAAGGGGCAGCATCCAAAAGACTGCAGCCGGAGAGATGCTGAAGGAGCAGCATCCAAAAGACTGCAGCCGGAGAGATGCTGAAAGACCAGCATCCAGAAGATCCAGAGATGCTGGTTATATATATAATTATATACATATAATTTTCATGAACTGCCTGCTATCAAGTAAAAGGCAGTAGAATTTTCCAGCAGGAAACTGATTTAAACATAATGTGTCAAGCACAACCCCCCCCAATGCACAAGCACAATGGTTTCATTCCCTTTGAGGGGTGGGGGGGTTGGGGGGTCGGCGGGTCTGTGCCTCGCAAAAAAATCAAAACCCTCAGGTAAAGGCCCCAATGCCTGAGAACACTTAGCCAACTGATGATACTGCCAACTGAGAGGGTTATCAAGAGAAACCGTTTCAGATGTTACCAAAAATATTATCAGAAACTTAATAATCTCTCTCTGCGGCTGTACAGCTTGATGTCTAGACAAGATAGGTTGCTATGTGGATGTGTAAGTTGTGGGGAAATTGAAATGCCGTTACTCTCAGGAAAGACGAATAATTGGAGAAAGCAAAATGACTTAAATAAGAAAAGAAAAAAACCCGTTGCCGTCAAAGTGTCACGCACGCTGATCTTACCACACAGCATGTGGACCGAGGGCCAAAAACAGACTCAGAATGCTGCCTACAAAAATAACGCTTCGGAAAAAGAGAGAAAAAGGAAATAACGAAAAGATATAAATACCATGAGATTGTCTTGTTGCTGGAATTTTCTGAGGAGAGACAGGAGGGCGGGGGGGCATTGGGGGGGGATTGGGGGTGTGTGATGGAAACGGGAGACTCAGTGGGAGAGCTCTTTAGATAAATTCGAATGGTTTTCCCTGGCACTGCATGCTCCACTAGGTGTTTATCTAAAATCGCTTCTGCATGATTATAATTATATAATTAGGAGCCGACGGGGGCTGGCAAACGGACAATCACAACCTCCCGTGTCAGATCCAGCTCTGGAGAGCAGAGTGCCGAGCTCCCTCCCTCCGCCGAGGTCAGGCCTTCCTCGTCCTGCAGGAAATCTGCAAACTGCTGAATTATAAACTGCTTTCTTTCCGTCATTAAGCCCAGTTATCGGTCATTACGTTACGGGGTCAGACTCATACACAAGGACTTGTTATGACTGACCCCCAGTAACCTTTCCCTACCCCTATATAACCCGACAACCACCATATAACCCCATCCCTCTCCCTGGCCCACATACCCCCCCCCCATAACTGTCCTTATCACATCTACCCTATGAAAATAAAGTTGTAATGTAACAATAAAACTATAATCCATGTAAGTCACTCTGGGTAAGAGTGTCTGCTAAATGACAACAATGTAATGTGATGTAATGCACCCTTCTGACCTGATGTACCCCCAGTAGTTACTCCTACATACCCCCAATAATTTTCTCTAACTCCACATACTTGCAGTACTTTCTCTCCCACAGTAGTAATCCTTGCTCTCAAATACCCCCCCATAAACCTGCCTCTCCATACACCCCCCCTTCCCACAATCCCCTCTGTCCGCCCCCTGGCTTGCCCTCTCGGCTGCCTGTAACTCAAGCTCCTCTTTTTTTTTTTCAGCGCTGGAGGAGCAGATGACCTTGGAGAACTCTGCGAAGGCTGCCAGTAAAACGCAGAAGGGTTACCGGTATGCAACTGCACATTCATGTGGTTTGTTTGAATAACCCCGCGCTACAGAGCAGAACACAATATATTATATTTTACGAGCCTTAGAAATTCACCATTGCTGCCCATTCCTGCCAATTATCTACAAATAGAATCAAACTCTTTTTTCGCTTCTAAATATATAAAAAGCTGTTTTTCTACTCGAATGTTCAAAGACGACACCTAAAGGTTTCAGTGTCAGTTATGCTGACAGACAGCTTTAAATACCTGCGAGAGATATTGCTCCCCTACGTGTTTCCCACCCAAAGGGGACACATGATATTAACGGCTAAATTGCTCCCTATAGTTAACCCTGTTCGGATTGTGTAAACTGTACAATGTAAGCTGAATCAACTTTTTAGCTGAAAGAGTTTCCCTGTAGTCTGCAGAAGAATTTATTGCTCCATGGCCAGAGCATGTTGACACTCACTTTTGCCCTGAAGCTGTCTCACCTCCTTTGAGCTTATACATTTCAGTTGATGACAGCTGCAAAAAATATGATATGGGTAATCATTATGGAAATGACTGGATTTGTTTTCCCCCAATTGTTCACAATTAATGAATTACAGTATATTGTTCAGTTTATTGTTGCTCTTATCCAGAGCAACTTACACAGGTTACAGTTTTTCCATGTTATCCATTTATACAGCTGGATGTTTCCTGAGGCAACTTGTCAGTTAAGTACGTTGCCCAAGGGTACAGCAGCAGTGCCCCAGCAGGGGATTGAACGGCAACCTCTTCTGTTACGAGCCCTGCTCCTCACCACCATGCTGCATTGTTCCCTAAAATTACACCACGGTCATATCTATCCTAGGTGTTCCTGCATATACTAGCATGCAACACAGATGTTCTTCAGTCATGTCTTTCCCCGGCTTCTTAAGGTTTTGGCTGCTTTAGCGCTCAACGACCTCTCCTCCTCTGCCTCCATCCTCTCTCAGATTAGCGGAGCGGGGATGACGTGCGTGGCTAGCTGGGGGCAGCGCCTCACGGTACGGTGTTTCCGCTCCACATGTGTGAATGCGCTCCTATGTATGGGAGGGGAGGGTGAAATATCAGTGTCTCTGACAGTGCCCCCCCCCAGGAGGAATGGGGGCCATTGCTTCAGTAATGAGGCAGTTACGCAGTTATGCTGACCCCAGTCTGGCCAATAGAAGGGAGGGGACAGAGAGACAGAGAGAGAGAGACAGAGAGAGAGTGAGTGAGAGAGAGAGGAAGAGAGAGAGAGAGAGAGAGAGGGAGAGAGAGAGAGAGAGAGAGGGATAGTGGGGGGGGCAAGATTCACTTACCGGTCCAGTCAGAGATACAGTTAGACATCCAGTCAAGATGTTCACACTGCACATTATAGCACTTTTTTTCCAGCTTTCAGTCAAAATTAATTCAGCCAATACTTATTAAAAACCAAAAACAGTAGTAATAATTTTAAATCAAAATGAATCTTTGCTGTGGCTGCCTCAGAATTAAATATGTATTTCTGATCTTCTCAGGTAGACATGTATATGATGTTTATAGAAATATCCAGGCCAATTTATCATGACAATGAGAATTTTCATTTCAATTTGTAAAGAGTACAGTTGAGAGAAAAAAAGGAATCACAGAAAATTCCAGAAGGGGAGAGAGAGGGAGGGAGAGAGAGAGAGGGAGGGATAGAGGGATAGAGAGAGAGAGAGAGAGAGAGAGAGAGAGAAGGGGTGGGAGGGGGTTGTTAAATGGGGGTGGGGGCCTGTTGCAGCACCCCTTTACTTTATGAGCTGTGATCACTGCAGGTTCTGAGAGGGGGCTTTGAAGAGGTGCAAGAGGAGCAACATCAAAGCCCTCGCCAGGGGGTGGGGGCGGGGGGGGGACCAGACGACCTTGCACTCTACAAGCAGGGGTACAGAGGAGGGACGCAAGTATTACAGTGATCACTTGACTTCTTCATAGAAACTCCTTTGAGTAATAAAGCAAAACTAAGGACTTAACTGTATACAAAAACAAGCAGTCTTATTAACCAATGGGTATAAGAGGAAGAGGTGTAATAACATATCTATAAATGTTTAATATGAATACCACCATGTTATAACATCAGAAAATGAATAATGCATTGCCACTGTGAACAACATACCAGAAGGTTCATGACGTGCTATTTTGCACAAACCACTGGGTCCAACTCATTAGAAAAATACCGTTTGGAATGAGGAAAGGGAGAGGACAGTTGGTACAGATGCCGTGTACATGGCACCCAGGTGAGTCAGAACAAAATTCAGACCATCTACTGAGTAAGAGTGACATTAGCCAGACCGCACGCTCCATCCAAAACACACATCTGGGGTGTGCAGGTGTAGACAGTCCAGCACTCTCAGTGAAATGAGCAGGCTGGCCACATGGCACCCTCTGTTTTTATGCATTTCTCAATGTCGAATTCTTGAATTATTCTCTGGAAACCTGCAATGGTAGTGAATAATTATCATGGAGGCTGTGTGGGGCCATGTTGAGTCAGTTTCCAAGAATATCGACCGGTCCTACAGCTACATGCACTTGTCTGGTGTTTTAAATAGTCATTTCATATTTATTTTTAGAAACGATCAAAGCTATTTCAATTTTTCATGATGGGGGTTGGAAAGTAATTATATTTAATATTACGGCCACAGAGCAATATGAGTTTAACATGCTTTTGGAAAAACTAAATATATTTAGTATTTTTAACTCACCCAGCCAAAAGAGAATCACATACACAAAGAAGCAAAAGCAAATAATCACTCACAAGAGGACTCGAATCATCTTATGTCTGGTATTTGTGCTCACAGTGCTAAAGTTATGCTCAACCAAAAATTTTAAAATTTATTACACATTTTCTTATCTTGAAAATAGCATTGCAATATAATACACATAGCAGAACTTTATTTAGCAGCTTGTCCATGGAAGCTAGGCAGCAAAGAAATTTCTTTCCCATATTTATACAAGAATTGTAATGAACGAGACAGAAGGCCCAAGTGCAGAGCTCTGGTGCTTTAATTCAGAAGGGCAAATCCTTTGGGAAAGTCAAATATCAAGCCAGGGTCAAAAAGCCAGGAGTGCAAAACAAGAACCAAAGCTAACAATCCAAATCACGAGACAAAAGGGCAAGGTCAAAAAACAGGCAAACAGGTCAAAAATCACAAGAGTAGTGGAACCAAACAAACAAGGATACCGCGGGGTAGAGCAGGCTCAATACCTCACAAAGAGGTGCCTGAACTGCAGTCCTTAAATCCCCCAGTGGTGATTACGTGAATCTGCTGCAGGTGTGCTTAATATTCAGGTGACTCAGAGCGTGGGTGTGGCTGAACAGGGAGTTGGCTGGAGGCGGGTCTGACAAGAATAGAGTAATTACTCCTTCTATATGTATATAATGCAATGCAGACACACTCTTAAACTCTTAATTACTGTTAATTATCATGTTCAGAATAGAGAATCATCTTTGTCTTCTGGTTGTTTCTCATCTGTAGATTTAGAACAAGTAATTGCTTGCTTAAATGCTTAAATCAATGTTGACATTCTTTTGGAAAAAAAAAAAAACATGTCAGATATCAATAGCAATTTGAAAACCCAGGCCATTATTTGCTAATCCTGTTTTACAGTAAAGTAAAGCGTGTAGTTGCAATGCTCATTTATTCCGCTGGTGATATCCAGTTTTTGACATCTCCCTTCCGTTTGTTTGGCTAAAACTACAGCATGGGTCTGGGAGTGAGCCTCTTTCCAAGGCAAAAGCCCTAAGTGATACGTTTCCTAGTAACGTTGGACCTCTTACGACTCAATCCAAGTATTTGATGTCCATGTGCATATGACTGTTTTTTTATGTGGAAATAAAAAATCTTTTTATTATACTCATAAAAAACCCCTGAAATTCTCGGTAACTCGGAAAAGGGGTTTATCTCTTAAAATTTGCTCTCATTTAAAATGCATACCAGTACAATAATTTAGCCCACCTTTTGAGGCCACCCATAAAGTACCTAAGATCTGAAACAGTATGAAATTTTAAAAGATGAAGATTTAATAAATTTGGGAGTTTTTGGTGGGGTATAATAATGGTATTTAAAGTATGAAAAGGATTCAATGTAATTTAATTTTATTTAATTTGATATTTTTTTGGAGTGTAACTTTCGCACAGTAATTTCATTTCTAATATAATTTCAGTTATGGAATGCTTAAAATTCTTCACTTTAAACTCATATTTATTTATTTATTGATTACCTCATTTTGTCTGTAATAAAGAACACGGGGAAACTGAAGGCAAATGTCCAGGCATACCATGGCACAGCCTTCTGATTGGTTGTTCTGTGAGCCAGTCAGAAAGTAGTGTCCAAAACTGCCCTGATTTCTTACTGAAGGTTGATTCAATTACAATGATTCAAAAAAAAAAAAGAAAAGAAAAAAAGATGATTCTTATTTCCAAAGAAAAGAAAAGAACCTGTTCGCCATTCATCTCACCCTTCCTTCATTCTTTCTCTTTTTCATGGAATAGAAGCCACAACCCTCGGTTCATCTGTCATACCCCATTACACAAACCCACAAAGAACCAAACCCATGCAATAAATCAATGGAATAGGTTTGAACTCCAGGAAATATTAATGTATCATGCGATGCCATCACCTATTCTATTGCTAAAGCACATGCTGGATCTATTAATCTGTGAGGAAGTCCGTCTGTGCATCCTTACCCATGCAAGACAACCCAGCGGGCAGCGGGTCACACGAGCAAAAGAAAGAGAGAAAGGGGGAAATAATGAAAGAATTTCCAAGGAATAATCACAGCCCATCACTAATACCACCAAAAAAAGAAGAAGTCCTGAAGTCCTCACAGCCAGCAGAGTGATTTTCCATCTTTGTTTAGAAGAGTTTTTCCTTTGTGTGTTAAAATTATCTGGAAAATTTTTACATTTTTTTTCATTTTATGTGTTTTGGATTTGCATTTTAGTAATTTTTTTCTCGCATTTGATCAAATTGTATTAATGTTGAATATCAGGCCTCTGAATCCATATTAAGTTCTTGGTTCTCCTGGTCAACAGGAGGACACAGCCTGTGTTTATAAAGGAGTCCACATGTGCCCTACTGTACCAGCTGGCCACTCACACACAGGGCTTTAAAAACCATCTGAACCGAATTCCTTACACTCTTGTTCACAGCCAATTTGAGGCGTTTGGAGCGCTGACAAGCTGAAAAAAAGCTCCATGCACATTTGAGATTGTCAGCATACTGTCAACAGGTGAGTTTACAAGGACCTGGCTGCTGCCAAAAGGAGTGGGTACAGGAATAAGGGACTGAACATTGCTGATATAAAATATGAAAGGCATGGCAACCTTCATTTGGAATATGTAGATGCACAAAATTATATGTGGTCATAATATTATGCATGCAACAAACACAAAAGCAGGCACCACACGACAAGCGAATGTGTCTTAGCAGTAATGTCTCAGAGTTAGCTGTAATATTTCAGAGCGTGGCTCTAACAGTAGTGTTTCAGAGTTAGCAGTAATATTTCAGAGCGTTGTCTTAGCAGTAATGTTTCAGAGTGTTGCCTTAGCTGCTCTTTAAACCACACTATCTAAACGTGGGCCTGGAAGCAAGCATTCCAGCACAGTTTTCCGGCGTTTCTTAAACAGCTTAACAACCTCACTGTTTGGACGTGATGTCGGACTGCTTAATTCATGGCGTTCATCAGGTAAGTGTTTAAACGCAGCGGTCTGAGGGGGGAAACTCCTGGGAGTAAGGCGGGAGTTGAACTAGAGTAAAGCTCTCCCAGACTGAATGATTGCAGTGCATTTTACCCCGCAGACACATTACGCACCCCACACTCCTACATCCTGCACACGTTCTGGAACATTCCTACAGTACAGGTGGTCCTCAAACTACAGAAAAACCCGAATTAAACAGCAGAGGAAGAGGTCAATGACACACTGGAGGGTTTAAATCAGTAGCCCTGGGTCCAGGGTCCTGACCGCCGCCCCAAAACCCTGTCCTTCCTGTGGGCAGGACTCTGCCCCACATGGGATAACACACACTGCTACCTTCCTGAGCTTATTCTTCTCCAACCACCATGGTGGATTCACATTTTATGCATATTCATTATTTAGAGTTATGTTATCATTATGTATTATTATTATTATTATTATTAGTAGTAGTAGTAGTAGTATTTAGTATTGAAATTTGTGTTTTTTTTGATTCTTGAATGTTGTTATTATGTATGGGCATACCAATAGAGTGCAGATTGAATTGAACTGAAGTTTAACTGAGACAGACCCAGCTCTTTCTCTCTCCAAAAGAGTCCCTTGTGATTGAATTCAGAATCCAGTTAAATTAAAAAAAATAAATAAATAAACATAAAACCCTTTGTAATGTTTTACAGTGTCACCTCCTCCGCTCTCTTGATGATGTTAAATTTCATCACTTTCCTAAATGCAATTTTTATATATTGAGCCTGCAGTGTATATATTTTTCTTTACTTTGCATGACTGGAATATTTTTCTAATGAACGTTTTTTTTTCATGTCTCAGACAATCAGAGCATATGGAAATAAAATCATTGGGAGGACGAGCTCTTGGCCGTGCCAAGTCCTTTATTGAACTTGGCACGGCCTGGCCCATGAATGATACCTGCTATTGAAAACCTGACAAAAGTAAATAACCTCTTCGGCCGGAATCCCCCTCTCTCCCCGTTAATTACAGCCCAGCCTGGAATATCCCGGCCCTCCTTCACAGAGGGGCCTGTGTGCGTGGCCTAGCTCCACGCCGACGCAGACACAAACGTTTGCACAACAGCAGCGAGCACCGCACGTCCACTGATTATTTGACATGGGGGAAATATGTGCACACATGTCATATGTCATGTTAAATATATATATAATATGTCATCGTTGATGCTTATTTGAGTACCTTTTTGGACCGCATTCCCTCGTTCTGAAAACACTGCATGTGTGTGAGTGTGGTCACACGCGGGCACACACACACACACACACACACACACACACACACACACACACACACTCAATGGCAAACACACGCACACATACACGCACACACACTCAATGGCGAACACATGTACACACGCACACGCACACAGACACACATATACATGAATAAAAATGGTGAGAAGATGAGAGAGGTACGCGCAGTAATGGCCTGTGTCATGTGATCCTCCGTGCAGGGCTCTGAACTCTAATCCTCTCCAGCACAGTCCTGCTGAGCGCCCCAGGGTCTCCGGGAACTGGCTGTGCAGGGGAGCTGTCTAATTACACCCCGCTCTGGGGGATTAAGGCTAATGCCCAAAGTGCGTGTGTGTGAGTGTGTGTGTGTGAGAAAGAGAGTGTGAGTGTGTGTGTGTGTGTGTGTGAAAGAGAGAGTGTGTGTGTGTGTGTGAGAAAGAGAGTGTGAGTGAGTGTGTGTGTGTGTGTGTGTGTGTGTGTGTGAGAGAGAGAGAGAGTGTGAGTGAGTGTGTGTGTGTGAGTGTGAGTGTGTGTGTGTGTGAGAGAGATAGTGTGTGTGAGCTTGAGTGTGCTTGAGCAGAAGGTGGTTTGATTACCTTATTCACACACACACACACACACACACACACACACACACACAGACAGGTGTTGATAGTACAGTCAATAAACACTTGCCCCCTCTGACTCTACAGTGTCCCTGTGCCACTTTGCCATGTCACTGACTGGATTGATTTTCTCCACACAGACAAAGCACAGTTGAGCCCTCTCTGTGTCTCTGATATAATTACTAGCCTGAGACTGTTACACTAAAGGTGAACTCATGTAACACTTTCTATGATATAGACATAATGCCTTCATAAGCGTTTAGAATTACATACATACTCATTGTAAATGAATATAAGCATTGTCGTTATGTACCAAATCAGCATAGTGACAGCTTATATAAGGTTAGCAGGTGATTATGAATGTTCATGTAGCACTGAATGTGCTATGTAAAGCTTCACCTGGCAGGATCCATTACTGGAAGGGTTTTCCCGTCACATTTGGAACTGTGAAACCCATATAAGAGCGAGGTATCCCACTGGAGAGGCTTGGTGAATGCATTTATTTATCTCTTCACGCAAATGAGCGCCTCCGGGCCTGTGGAGATTTGCTATTGGGTCGAGCTCCGGCTGTTGACAAGGTGAGAGGAAGGTAAAGATTTACTGCCCGCTGATCTCGAGCTGTCTGGACACTTTTCCCCTTCACGCGGTTTCTCGGCTGGCGAGGGTCTGTCTCACCGCTTCCAAGCCTTTGAAAGTGTTTTATTGTGCTCTTCACCTTCTCCCCACCTCAGTTTACTCACTATCGTTTGCCCTGATGTGCTTTTGGATGCAGAGATTCAAGATGATCTTGCCGATGCTTTTGTGCCCCCCCCGCCTTCCAGGCAATAACAGATTCCGTGATGGATCACACGTGTGTGACCTCACAGTGGACATGGAACAATGATGCAAGCTAAACAGAACACTATCTCACAGACACAACAACTAAATGTCAGCATTCCAGTTCCGCAGAAACAGAAAAATCAAAAAAAGGTTGCAACCTTTACACAGTGTGTCCAGCGCCAGTTGATTATATCAGTTTTTTTCTTCTTTTTTCTTTGTTTTTTTCATGTACGTGCTTCACCCAATGCACTCCTGATTCCCGGCTTTGGAATGTAGCATAAAAGAATATCTGCCTACACTTTCGGGACGTAGATCCAGCCCGGTCTTTGAAGAGCGGTCTTGCCTTTTGCGATAGCACAGGCAGATGACACAAAGATAAGCACCCTGGCAATCTGAAGCTATTGTCAAGTGGAACAAATGGCTGTGTTTTGGGCCCCTATAGTGGTTAGACGCCGTGGGTTTAAACAGGGATGGTAAACGCCACTCCTGGCGGGAGTGGAGCTGATGTCTTAGCGCTGGTAACCCGCTGGGGCTTGTCAGACGTTATTAAACACCCCTTGGGTAAAAGGTGGTGCTCATATTTTGGAAGGGAAATGATTTAGCTCTGATGAATGTCCTTACACATGTGCAGGGTCAGCGCTGGTGCGTCCCGTCACTGATTCTCTCCTTGTGTTTTCGCTCTATTGACTCATCCACTGGTCGGGCGCGCGTGCCAAAAACCTGCCGCACGTCCAGAGGGAGGCCGTCACGCTGGACTGTCTGGTCTGTGGATTTGCAGAATATCGGGATGATGTGATAGACTAATCTGTGCACTGCGGTTTCCTGTTCCCAGAAGGGCAGGTGGTTCACGACCCGTTCGGCCCTCCCTCCCCGGCTCTGTGACCGGCCACAGCTAAGATCGCCGTCTCTCGCTCCCTTTTCCTTTTCTTTTTTTTTTTTTTTTTTTTGGTTTTCCTTTAAGTGGTGTTTTCTGGATGCCTTACCATACAAGGCTCTCCCAGGCCTCCAGATGTGGCTCTTTAATGCGGTCGTTAGCGCAGGACCGAGGTGAGAGCTGCTAGGGAACTGGGTGGGTAATGTTGTCTGCAGCACTGGCTCCTGCCATATGTTCCTACCCCCCTCTCTCGTCCACCTCCTCCGTCCACGGTCTTGTCTCGTGCGTGTCCCCCCGCAAGGCCTGGGTCATCCCCACGTTCTTCTGATGGTTACCTCTCCTCCTGCATATCGCATTTTGTGAGGCTGTTTAGCGCTTCGTATAACAACACGCTGCCACAGGACGGACTCGTTTGCTCTTAGCTACTGACCCCGGACCAGAATTAAGATTTTACTCTAAATGGTTGGGGTTAAGATCAGGGTGGGAAAGCTGGTATTCTATTCTTTATCAACAGCAAAAAGTACCCTCGGCCAATATATTTGTACAGTGATATCATGTCAAATTGCAATGTTGGTGCCTTAGGCATGTAATGCGTAACAATTTGATTGGCAGGTTGCCTTTAGGTTACAGCAACAGTGTCAGTGTCAGGTTTTCAGTCTGTTTTCATTAATAAGAGAGAATGGGGGTGACCTGTTTATCTAAACTCTCGTCCTCCCTGTTTCAGTGCCATTCTCCAGAACAAGGTGTGCCCCAGACTCCTGATCAAAC
Organism: Megalops atlanticus; assembly: GCA_019176425.1. Taxonomy (NCBI): domain Eukaryota; kingdom Metazoa; phylum Chordata; class Actinopteri; order Elopiformes; family Megalopidae; genus Megalops; species Megalops atlanticus. The sequence continues at coordinate 28,116,629 of CM032891.1, forward strand.
ACCCAGACACAGACACAGACACAGACACACACACACACACACACACACACACACACACACACACACACACACACACACACACATCAGTCAAACATGCAGGTAGTCTCCATCGGAAGAATAACAGAATGTACTGGAAGAGGAAGAGGAGGAAGAGGAAGAGGAGGTCCTTTACGCAAGGCATCCCCAGCCCACTGAACTCTCCCCCAGCAGCACAGTGAGGGTGTCAGGTGTCAGCTTTACCCCCGGGTCACCCAAGTCAGAGACGGGTGACCCCAGCCTGAGAGTGTTCTGCCCCTTAGTGGCACACAGTCTCCTCAGGGGGATACCATTCCTGCCAAAGCCTTTCAGCTTCTTTCCCCTCTCTTTCTGGCTCTTTCCCTCTCTCAAGTGTGTGTGTGAGAGAGAGAGACGGTGTGTGTTTGTATGCCTTTTTCCTTACAAATGTCTCCCAACCCCTAGTAACCCAGGCATGACTCACAGACCATCTGGAGGCCAGATGAGACTCTCTTTCTCCTTCTTTCCTTCTGCAGATGAAGGGATGCATCCCTGTCTCCGCAGAGAAGGAGGCTTCAGAGCAGCCAAAGGTTACTGTGTGTGTGTGTGTGTGTGTGTGTGTGTCCGCGTCTATAGTGTGTGTCTTTGCATGCCTGGTGTGTGTGAATCTGCAGGTGTTATGTGTGTCTGCATGTGAGTTGTGTGAGTGTGTGTTTGTGTGGTGTGAGTACTGTGTGTGCACGTGTTTGTATGGGTTGTGTATTTGTGTGTGTGTGTGTGTCTGTGTGTGTGCATGTGTTTGTATGGGTTGAGTATTTGGGTGTATTTGGGTGTGTGTGTGTGTGTGTGTGTGTGTGTGTGTGTGTGTGTGTGTGTGTGAGTGTGAGTGTGTGAATGAGTGTGTGTGAGAGTGTGTGTGTGTGAGTGAGTGCGTGTGTGTGAGTGTGTGTGTGTGTGTGTGTGTGTGTGTGTGTGTGTGTGTGTGTGTGTGTGTGAATGGTGAGAGTGCAGTGCGTGTGTGTGTTGGTCCTCTGTCACAGTCGGACTGTCGGCACTGACAGCGTGACCTTTCCCTCACTCCCCCCTGCGGAGCAGGTCAGCTGCCAGATCCTGGCAACCGCATCTCTGACCTCGTCTGTTTGTCCAAAGTCAGGTCAGGGGTCACAGGTCACCTGGAGTTCAAGTTCATTAATTGGCTTCCCACAGACGAAAGCCCTCCGTCCCTGAACAGCCACCTTGACAGCATCCGTTTTGCAGTCACGCAGACTTCATGCTTTTCTCTCTGACAGTGTGGACGTATCTGCAGGAGAAACAGAGGACTGCTTCATGAGGTCCAATGCTTTACTGTTCAGTTTTCACTCATCTCATCAATAAATGTCTGTATTCCCTGTCTTTGCACTGCTTCTCCTTTCAGTTCATGAAATATTGCATCTTAAATGCATATTTAGTAATGCTACTGATAACTTTGTGTGAGTGTGTGTGTGTGTGTGTGTGTGTGTGTGTGTGTGTGTGTGTGTTCGGCCTGTGTGACTGCTTTTGGACTCTTTAACAATGGCATACTCTTTCTCCTCTTTGCCAGAAGGGGAGCCCTCCATGAGCACTATGGACAAAGAGGTAACTTATGGGCACTGAAGCATGAAAACTGTGGAAGCGTAATTAATGTAATTTCATAATTGCAGTGCCGGCAATTTAAAAAGAAAACAATACTCCTTGCTTCTCTCTCTCTCTTTTCTGGAGTGAGACGGTAACGCCGGTTATTTTATAAGGTCGTTTTCAAGCTTGGAATCATTCCCTGCAAGTCCTGCACCCCCCCCCCCAAACTTCTATTTTTAATTAGTGAGATTGTGAGATCACACAATGTGTTATTTTTCACCGCACTCACATTGTGAGTTTCCCCCTTATAAATAGCTTATTTCAAGAAATAGTAAACGGGAAGCACAGTGTTACGCAAATGGTAGAGTAGATGGGGAAAACGCCATGTTTTCTTCCAGTGCTGTGCAGCTTCCACAGGGTAATTTATTTGGATATCAATTAATGCAATCTGACACACGGCTACACTTATCAACACATGCATCTTTCCTGGGCTCTAAGGTTCACCGGGTGCACAATTGCTGTTAATTAAGAGATAATTGGGTAATTTTCTAGTACATACGCGGAGCATATTCGGGGTGGGACCCAGCGAAACGCTGCTTGTGTGGTTTAGGTTCTGATTTATTTTAGGAGAAAAAGACAAATGAGGTACATTTTTCATTGCTTTTGCCGGGATATAAATTGTGTGGATTTCCTCCATTATCAATCAAGAAAACATCCCTTTTTACAGCAGACAGACAAATCCCTGTGAAAGATGATACACATTCTCTGAAAAAGAAGAACAGCATAATTTAGTACATTTGTTTCATAGACCACAAGTACATGCATATTTATTTTTAAAAAACAGTAATGATTTGAATCTTTTTTTTTCTAAAATAATTCTCGGAATAAATTCCTCCACGGGCAGCTTGGATTTAAATGGATCATCAATAGTCTGTAGAGAAGGCATGCGGGGCTTGTCACTGTGAACAACTGCAGCAGCATGGAAAAGCTTGTTCGGGGTGCTGTCCTGAAGGCAGATTAAAATGTGAAACGTGTCTGGCAGATGGGCTCAGTTTGCCGCTGTGGCTATCGCAGCTCCCAGTTTGTTATTGTGCAGGTTTTCGGCTCCTCTGGCGTAGTCATGCCATGTGTGCAGCAGGCGCCCCCAATCACCCCCCTTTCCCACCAGTGGAGACTTCCGGCGCGTGGTGCTTTCACACGTACCGCGGCTGTTCCCGCCGTAATCCCACCCCCCCGGCTGAGGTGCGGTGCGACCTGCCGCCCCGACGCCACGTTCACAACTCACAGGGCAAAGGGAAAAAAGGGGCTAATTGTACAGCACTTTGCCTGTAACAAGGTTTTAAGGCTTTAAGCTTTAAGGTTTTGAGGGACGGCAGTGTGGCATAGTCGTAAGGAGCAGGGCTTGTAACCAAAAGGTTGCAGGTTTGATTCCCTGCTAGGTTACTGCTGTTGTGCCCTTATGCAAGGCACTTAACCCACAATTGTCTCAGTAAATATACAGTTGTATAAACTGTAACCTATGTGAGTGTCTCTGGGTAAGAGCGTCTGCTAAATGACAATAATGTAACGCAGTGTAAAAGGGTTTGAGGTGGAGGTTGGATGAAATGACTGCACTTTTCCCTGTCTGGGTCTGGGGTGATGGACTCCTAAAGGGGCTCAGGCAGTTGCAGGAAGCCGACACCCTGCTCTCTGCTGTAGTGGCGTGTTGCTTTGCTGCGGCATCCCAGTGGAACAGCAGCTCTGACAGCGCCAGTCCCAGTTCCCAGCCTCACAGCGTTATTCCCAAACACCTTGTAAGTGCATTCCACAGCCCCGCTAAAATAAAGCTGTAAAGCAAGGAGAAAAAAGTTATTACAAACAGTTATTTCAAAGGGCGTCTCTGTGAAAAAACGACAAAAAAAAAAAAAACGCTCTTTAAACAAGCAAGCTGCTTTAATTTGACACACGTGGACCCGTGTGATGCGTTGCCAAGGACAATGTTGGTGGGTTTTTTTTTAATGTTCGTACTCCTGTGGGTTCATGAGAACGATGAGTCCCTAATGCGTTACGCACTGGGTGAGCGAGGATCCGGGAACATGTGTGCGACATCGCCCTGCGACAGAGTCGCTGCGTACGCACTCCCAGGAAGTGACACGTGCGTACACACTCCCAGGAAGTGACACGCTTTCCCGCCTCCTGAGAGAGGCCTGACGCACTGCCTGGCTACTGCTGACATAAGTGTTAAAGTCATTCCCCCTTCCTCTCCAACTCACTTAGTGTATGGTGAGTGTTGTGCAAAATGGCTGCTGTGTACCCCCCAGATGGAGGTGGGGGGGTTACACATTGGTGGTGGTGAAGATAAGCCCCCCCCAAACTTTAAATTGGTTTAAGATTTTTGAATGCCTCTATGTTTCAGCTCACTTATATGAAAAGCACTTATTCAGCTCTAAATCAGAGTGGAGGTATTTCTTCCCTGAATGCCAGTTTCCACTTCTAGGAACCCGAGAAACTTTGTACAGTATGTCCATATGTTCTTATAAAATACATATGCTGTATGTACTTGCAATCCAATGTTATTATTCTTCTCATGATTTCATGTGACCCTTCTTGTGTCAGCATCCTTCCCTTCCCATCCCTACCCTCCAGTCAGTACAAGATTAATAGGATTTATAGACTATTGTTTAACAGCATTAATCAAACACCAAATGATAACACATATAATAACACGGCTAAACAGAGTCCTATGTACTGTGGTCACCCTGCATTGAAGGTCACACTTTTATGGTTTGCCGTGTGGTTTTTAACTTTCTGTGGTCACTGAACGTTCGTGTCCTCTTCACACTTTCAGTCACACAGCAGAAAATGATGCGGTTTATATTCACAACTAAATATGTTGTCGTTGTCACGGTGACATTTTACGCAGCCATAAAAGGCTCTGAGAGTCATCGGGAATGACACAGTGGCCATTCACAGACAGGCACTTTACTGGCGACCTTTGCTTTTTTTTTGGTGGCGTGACTTCTTCTCAAGTTTCTTTTTCCCCCTTTTTCTGTCTTTATTGTCTTGTCACACAACAAAAATGTTCCCAAAACAACTCCAGATGGGTTGAGAGATACCCTTGGTTCCTTGTGAACCGGATCAGACCGCAGGAATGCGATCGCAACGCTGCTGAGGGGGGCGTGGCTTGTTCCTGCATCCCTCAGTGACCCCAGTACCCCAGAGCGAAGCAATCGTTCTCTCTGACGGATGTACAAGTATATTCCCGCACACTCATTTTGCAGAGAAAAAAAGCCAAACTAAATTCTTCTTGGAAAACATTATGAAATCGCTCCTTCCCCTAATTACACTTCGGTGAACTCTGTCAAGCATCTATTCCAGATTAGTTTTTCAGCTGCACTTTTTTTCCTGTATTAAAGTAAATGTCACCGCTGTTGCAATGCTAACCGACGCAGCCCTCCTTACCTGCGCTGCGTTGTGTCTGTATGATGTAGGCTGTGCTGAAATATGCACAGTGTTTTCGTTTCTTGTGAATCGGTCCATTTATCATGATGTCCCTCTGAAGTGAATTCATGTTCATGATGCAAATGCCAGAGTATCTCAGACAACTTCAATAATGGCCTCCGCTGAATCCGGACAGGTGTAAATCTGAGCATTTCTCATCCTCCCAAAGTTATAAAATAACTGGCACTCAAGAGAGAGGGAGGGCATTGTTATTCAGTGCGGCGTTATTAGAAGACAATGGTGACCACATTAATATACTAATAATAGTGTCATTATTCCTAAAATGATCAGGACGGAAAGCAGTACAGCACTAAAATAGTTCAATGGATAAAACATTGATGAAGGAATCATAAACCATAGTCAATATGGGGATACCTCAGTAAAGAACCATAGACTTTCTTCCCTCTTAATCATTTGAATGTATTCTAGGCTTTTTAAAATATATTGTAGATCATTTTAAACCTTGTGCTTTGCATCTATGGCAAATGCAATAAAATGTTTCAAGATGCTTCAGAGAGCGACTGCATCCGATAACAAGGATGTAACAGACACTGTGACACAGCTGCCTGTCTAGCCACAGGGAATGGGACGATGCAGGACTGAGTGACAGCAGCACGGCGGATTTCTTGTAAGGTGTGCAGAGGTGTGGCTCAGAAGCAGACGGTCGAGGAAGCGATGACACCGCGAGGAACGCCGTCGCCAGGGCGGAAACATGACACCACAGCGCTGGTCTGCGATCTGTCACCCCGCCGAGCCGTATCCACGCCACAGAGACGAGACTCCACAACCGGAAAATCTGCAGCGCGTCGCAGCTTCTGATTCTACCGCTCACTCCCTCCGATGGACTGTCTGAGCAGAGGAAAGAGCGCGGCCTTCTCAGTGGAACTGATAGCATAATACGATCCTTTGGAAAACAAACTGTTTTGTCTGCTCTGTTGCCCCGAAACCTAAACGAACGCTGCTACTGGAGCCAGCGTAACCCCCTATTTAGTAATGCCCTCAAACTGCACAACCAAGGATAACACCAAACATTCATTTTCTTATTATTTAGTCAGGAGAAGATTATTGAAACAAACAAGAGCATCAAGACTCTCCCATTTTTGGGTGGATAAATAAACTCTCCAAACTAAATTGTCTGCCCTTTTTGCCCTTGAAAGTAAATATCTGTGTCGTTATTGTAGAAATTAGTTCTACATGGTAAATAAAATAACAAACAAACTATAAAAAAGAGGATTTAGGCGAAGTACACAAACAGCATTTGAGGGAATGAAATGTAAACTTTTTGGACATTCACTGAGGCTCAGGAGCATAGATTTATCATAACCAGATGTAAATAAAGAGGAAGATATCTGGATGTTTGTCTACGCATTCATCAATAGCTCATCATTGCACATTCATTTTACCAAAAGGATCAAGCTGCAAAAGGCCTTTTACTCATCGCATTACACAAATGCAACTCATCAACTGCATGCGGTTGAAAACAAGTGTCAACCAAAGTTCAGTTTATTTCCTAACTGAAGTTCCAAACAAAGACCTGAGGGGAGAATTTTCAGGCAATATCTATGTAATTAACAAACTGTTCCCATCCACAAGTATGAAAATGCCGCTTACGTCTCTAATTTTGTGCCAGCCGTTCGCAACACACTCCTCCACCGCCTCTGCACTGCTTTACTGTTTATAATGACCAAATCTTCTCATCAACAGCAACTACTAATTTTTCATTGGAAATTCATATCTCCCGAATCTTGTTTTGTTATTCCTAGAACCTAAAAGTCACAAATGGGAGATTTCCCCATTCGTCGCTGAATAACTTCTCGTTATAAACTCCATGTAGAAATCCCCTGAACTCCAACGCATCTCTGACATCAACTACAGTTAGATATTTTGTGCAGTATTGTTTATATATTAATATTATCAAGCTTTATGTTGCACTTGTTGGAATATTGTGATTCTGGTAAATGTGGTACTTTTAAAAATTTTAAGCTTTAAGTTTTCTATCATTCTGCTAGATGGGTCTCTTTTATTTTAGCCACAACCTTTCTTTTTTGTAAAAAAGAAACTAAAATTCAACATCTTGTGAATGAGACTATATGAAAGATAAAAATGTATTCCTTTAAAAGTGCAATGCCAGTTGTCTTCATGAAGATAAAGGCACACATTGAGTCCTCTAAGGTAGGGGAGAAGCTTTAGTTACTCCTTTAGTTACTCCAGTGTCCAGACGTTAGATGCTGCACTGGACAGTTCATTCAAACAGACGATGAGTTCATCGTCCTGGAAAAGAGGAAAGCAAGCCAGAGCATCTCTGGGCCGAACACGGTTCATTAGAGTGTGATGAGGCCATTGTTTAAAGTGACCTCGTGGCCCAGACTGTGTGAGCGCTGTTAAAATCTGTGGCATCTGGTCGGGCCACACAGCGCTGGCTACCGGCTGCACCTTAATGAACTGTAAAAACCCAGATGACCCGGCCGCCGTGACTGTCCCCGCATGCCTCTGGGACTGTTTGTCTTCGGTACAGGATGTTTCGCTTTTTTACAATATTTTCTCAGAAAACTCCGCGGCACCAGAGGCGTGGGATGAGTGCCTGGGCGGGCCCGACTCGCCCCTGCCGGGCCAGGAAGGAGTCCGCGGGGCAAGGACAGTGCCACGCCCATCCGCAGGACCTTAATGGCATGGGAACCCTCCATAATGAGCACCCTGTATAACATCTAAAGCAGGTCCCACTGTTTTCTGAAGGGCTGCTGGATGCACATAAAGCCTTATACAAGGCCCGCTCTCTGACCCGTGTGCAGAGACACACATGGGACTGCGTGTGGATCGCGCATTCTGTCCCCCACGGCCGGGGTCTCTGGCATGTGCCCGTGTCGAAAAGACCCTCACAAACGCCCTCAAAGGGTCATCACGGCCCCTGGAAATGCCTGCCTTGTATATTAGCGCATCATGTTGTTTTTCACCCCTTCCTAGCCATGTAATCCCACTCATTTCCTCCAGTCTTGGTAATGTAAGTTCACCCTCTGGCCTCCGAAGACTATTATACAGTTAACAACCTACCCTTACAACCATGGTCTCCAGTACCCCTGAAATCTACTGTGCCTATAAACCCATGATCTACTGTGATTCTCAAATCTAATGTACTGCTCGATCCATACCCTCTATCCTTCAAATCTTCTGTAACCCTAACCCCCAAACTTTCAGAACTCAAATCCACCATACCGCACCAACCAGCTACTCCTATCCCCTGCAGATCTGTCTTGATTGATGTTAAGGTTGTTGGATCTGTACTGGCTGCTAACCAGACAACAGCAGCGGATGGCAGAGGGAGTTAGGGACAGGAAGAAGAGTAATGGACCTTATTGAGACAGCTGGAAGGAGCTATACTAATGAGAGAGAGGGTGGAGTGACTTAAATGGTAAAATTGTGAAACAGGAGTTCTGGAATAATCAAAAGTTCTGGAATAATGAGGTGGTCAACATTCTTGCTACAACCACACTGTTTGGAAAAAGTGGCTATTTGGATCCAGATAATTGGGAGAAAAGGTTGATGCTGCTCAACATGAAAGCGAACGACTTGATTGAACATGTCCTGTGGCAGCCGTTGTGTTAACCTTACTGTTAATTAATTGGGAAGTGAACTACAAGCACATTGGCTGAAAAGCACAGTGGGTGTGAATTTGCCATTCATACAGATTTCGGAACATTTGAGAGCAGAGAACGCTGGGAAAAGCCTCTTCGTTAGAAAACCCATAGGGTCCCGTCTTTAAAAAGAGCTTCAATGTTTTTCACATTTACCCAGCTGATTCTTCTGGGGTAAAATTAGTCTTGATTTCCTTCACCATATCATCCAGAATGCCCCTCTAACAGTTTGGGCTGCTCTCTAGAATTATCGGTGTGGAGAGGTCCATATGAATCCTGCAGTGAATCTCCCCTTTCCCGTCCAGCTGCCTGCCGTATGGGTCTGTCTAATCGGCCTGGCTGTGAACGCCTCTCTGTGACCTACTGAGGAAGGGAGAGGCAGTCCACACGGGGCCCTTTACATTCTTACTACACCTTCACTCTGATCGGATTGCCTACAGACAGAAAAGATATATTTTCTTTGATCCGGACCCAACCTCCTCCTCCTTTCAAAGGCAAGGTATAATTGTTATTATTATTATTTTTAATTTTCCCCCAGATTCACAGGGAGTGTTGGGTTTTACGTTTGGCTGCCAGACTACACAAACCGTGTGTGTGCGCGACCATTAGGGAAGCCACCATTGAGAGCTTTTATAAACAGGGGGGCCAGGGGACGCTGGTAGAAAAATTCTTGGCCGCGATCCGTCCTCTCCCACCCCCTCTGAGAGACAATTAGTGAGGAGCCTGCACAAACACCCCCCAGCTCCCGTTAGAGTTATTGTAGCCTCGTAAAATGGGACTGCCCCTTGCCTGACTCGCCGACCCCTCTGTAACATCCACTCTACCCTGTTTTCTGCAAAAACACCAGGAAATAGTTAAGCGTAAAATTACTTGGCAAACCTTGCAAGCTCTTCAGTTACCTCTCTCTCTTTTTTTTTTTCTCTCTCTCTCTCTCTCTTTCTCTCTCACTTTCCTCTCACCTTTTTTTCTTTACATCACTTATGTTTTGTTCTCTTTTAAAATGGAGGCAGATGGGAGAATGACTCAGGGGTCCTTGTGTGGAGGGAAGCACCTAAAGAACCTGTTGGCCCATTGTGTGTTTACAGGGTGTGGTCAGAGCATGCTATTGGCCCATTGTGTGTTTACAGGGTGTGGTTGGAGCGCTCTATTGGCCCATTGTGTGTTTACAGGGTGGGGTTGGAGCACTCTATTGGCCCGCCATGTTTACAGGGCGTCATCACAGAGGGTAAGTAAAGACACTCACATATTCACAATGCCAGTGGGTCAACCAGAGGGGTCAAGGAGAGATTGAGCCTTGTGTGTTTATTGTAACATTTCTTAATTTGAAAAAGTGCATATTTCACTGCAGGAAAATGTGCTGGACCTGAGACAGGCTAATCGGTGTGTCTGACTAATTAATGCCCAAAAGCACAAAGTACTGTGACTTTTCACAATCGCTTAAGTCAATAAACCAAAGGGTGTGCAGAGCAAAACTTGCAAGGCCTTCAAAGTGCCGAGATTGTGCAGTTACACAGTGCTATCGTGTTTTCAGGGTGTGCATTTTTTTTTTCCTTTTTCCATCGCCCAATAAAATTTGCATTAAAGCTTTTTATCAGAGAAAAATTTGCATTTTATATGTTTTCCATGCCTAGTTTTCTAGTTTTGAAACTTTAAACTTTTACAATGGCTGTCATAAAGAGAGGAGCAAATTTTTTTCAGCGGAGTACAAAGGGTGGCAAGATGCCCTGTTATTGTACCAGTGGGAATAAACTTCTGCTGCCCCTCAGTAATTACTACCCTCTGACTGCCTAGTGTAACCACCGCTCCAGCCTTTCACTGCTTTACAGTTTATAGAAATATTTTTCGGTCATTTAAGCTTCTGCCAAAATGAGAACATCTCCACTTGGGCTTGAAAGGGATGAGATTCTGAATTATTACCAGGAAAGATGGGCAGCATGAAGGAAAAAATAACAATGTTTACTGAGTTCGAGCTACTCTCTGTGTTATTTCGGTGACTGGGTGAGGGTGGAAATGGGTAAAGAAGTCTCAGACATCTGCACTCACTGTGCAAACAGCAGCTGAACGGAGTGGGTGAATTACAGAGTGAAAATAAATCGGGCACGGTGCTGACCTTTGACCTTTCGCGCAGAAGGGGAGCGTGTTAACACAGGCAGCGAGGGATGTCTAAGCACTCTCCTGTGGGGTGGGGGTGTGGTGGGGGGGAAGGGTCATTCCCGAACCGAGGCAGGAGATCCGGAGGCCCGTCCGCATCGCTTGATTCATCCGCTGAAGTCGCATTGCACGGGTCAGGAGTCTGAGAAAAAGGGGGAGGCCAAAATCGGGACAGATTAGCCAACATCTCTGCAGGTGTCCCCTCCATCCCCACCCCCCTTCCCCCCACCCTCCTTCTCAATACTCCGCCAGCCCTCAATGTCTCCCAAACCCACGGCTGACTCCTCCCCCCCCCCCCCACGCACACACCTCAGCCCCCTCCCCGGCACTGTGCCCTGACAGGTGTAAAGTTCACTGGCGGGGTCCCAGCTCAATTAGGCGCCCCGCGCTCCGCCAGCCCCCTCTTTATCTCCGTTTCTCCGCACCGCAGCCCGCTGGGCCAGCAGGGGGCAGGATTTAATGGCCAGGTCATTAGCTTGCCGTAATCTTCAGCTTACCAAACCCCCCCCGTCCCCCCACCTTCACCCTCACCCCGACCCTGCTTACAGCTTAAACGGGATCAAATTCTTGAGAGATTACCTGACAGGAACTGATATGATGGTTGATTTCTTGACCCGTGCGGAGGGGAGGAAGCGAGTGCATCCTGCTCGCGCTCTTTCGCCCTCTCTCCCGCCCTCTCTCCCGCCGAGTGGACAGGTTCCACATTAACCTCTTGCTGCCCCGCCCGGGATGGGGGCACTCTCCTCTGGCTCCTGTGGTATGCCATGGACCATTTCATTTATCCGACTAAAAAAAGAAAAACCTACAAAAAAAAACAGATCAGACGGCATTAGGAAAATGTGCTCGCTGGTGTCAGAGGAAATTGTAAATTTGCAGAGGACCATAGCTGTAACATCCTCTGTTGGCCTTCGGGTTGATTATGATTGGCTCCCAGCTGCGGCTCAAATGGATGGCTGCAGCACTTTAATGACACTGGTGCAGAGTTTCGTTTTAAAGTAAGGATGTGAGCAGCTCCTCCATAACACCATCAGAAACAAAAAAAAAATGTTCTGTGGGGCAAAACAATTTAAGGTATTTGCCCATCTGAGGGCAGGGTCAGGGCAGGTAGATACTATTAGTACCAAAGGCAGGGCCAGGGCAGATAGATACTCTCACATCTGCTGATCGCTGGTCCTGGAAGGACCCTCATCCAGCAAGTTTCAGAGCACATTTTAAAGAACCGGAGCTCTTAGAATCGGAAAATGAATTAAATTGACTCCATCAGCGTGGGTATTGGTTTAAACAGGTGGCGAAGCTGTCTGTGAGGAAGGCAGCTGGACCCAGGCCTCCGAGGCCTGAGCTGGACTCCTCCACCGCTGAGTGACTGACAGATAATCACCAGTCCTCTCAGAAAAAACATCTGCATCGGCAGAGGAAATGTCAGGTGCGGTTTGTGTGCAAAAAGAGGAACACTGAATTCCCGTAACCAGCAATGTTAATAACTTTCAATCCATGCTCACAGTGTTGTTTTTTTTTAAGTTTGAAAGAAAGAAGTGTAAAAACACATTCAGAACTGTCCCTGGAGCAGGAGGACACACATGGGTCATTACAGTCTGTTGCGAAATCATAACAAATCTGGGCTCCATTAAACAAACAAAGGAACATGGAGATTCCTGGCGGTGTGGCTTCGTTTCTTCTTCGCCCTCCTCGTCGCCGTGGAGAAGCCGAGAGGAATGCTGGGATTAGAGGGGGATCGCCTCTCTGGAGTGTCGTGTCCGATCTGGACAGCAGACAGGGACGTTCTGTCACGGGGGTGCTGTGAACACAATTCCTGTCATCTTTGGCTCTCTCGGTCGGTAAGGACTTTGCGTCACTGCGCCAGGCTTTTCTGTGTCATACATAGTGCACGTCCCACACACACGGAAGCAGCACAGTGTAGCAGTAAGGAGCAAAGGAGCAAGGCTTGTAACCCAAAGGTTGCCAGTTCGATTCCCGGGTGGAGCACTGCTGTTGTATCGTATGGCAGGATGCTTCATCTGAATGACTCTGTAAATATCCAGCTGTATAAATGGATAGCAGATGCTTAAATGAGTCGGTACAAAAGCCCCTGCTAAGCGTGAATGATGACAGTGAAATGACTCGAAACACACACACAGTCCTATGCCTTTGCTTGGCCTGCTGGGTCTCTTTCACAGACACCAGGAAGCTAAAGGAACACTGAGAATGATTTTATCTCATTGATGCCCTGTTCAAACAAACCATCCATTCACCTGTCTTCAGAGAGAGAGAGAGAGAGAGAGAGAGAGAGAGAGAGAGAGAGAGGTCGGCAATCAGCCTGGTTGCTCTTCTGCTAGTGTTGTGTGTTCTGATCTGGTCTAGAGGGGTGTGCCAGTCTGTCAGTGTGCTCATGTAGAGAAGCAGTCCAGCAGGGGAGAGCACAGGTAATGGGTGAAAGCCCTCTGTGCGCTTGGAGCAGTGCGCAAAGACCTTTTTTACCTTGTGGAGCAGATACAGGTACACTCACCTGGTGTGGCTTATTTCTGTCAGCAATGACACAGCCCACTCATTCTACATTGCCCATTCACCTCTATCACTCAGTGCCACAGGGACAGCAGGGCTCAGACTGACACACATACACTGAGACAAGCACACACTCCAACATGGGAGTGCTTACAGACACACACACACACACACACACACATATGTACACTCAGACATGCACACACTCTGACAGGGAGCTTTCACAGACACACGTGTACACATGCACACGCACACACCCACACAGATTCCAACACGGGAGCTTTCACACACACACACACACACACACACACACACACACACACACACACACACACACGCACTCAGACACACACACACTCCAACATGGGAGTACGTATTATAGGCACACACACGTGCACACATAACCACTGACTCACCTTAATACATGATAATGTACAATGCAAACATAATGACACACACGCGCATCTATTTCACACTCATGAGCAAATCTGTATGTGTCCTCAGCTCTCTTTGCCCCCTCTTGCAACAGGAGCAATGGCCTCTTTAAGGCATGGGCTCCCATGATGCAGTGCGTTCCCGCTCTGTCCCATTTCCCAGCCCGGCAGCGCCAGACCCGACCGCCTGATGTCTCCTCTGGAAACCCCTCCTCAATTTCTACAGAGTAATAATCATAAAGACCTGGCTTCATGTACCTGCTTAGTAGCTGCTGTCAAACAGATTCCTTTTTATGAGTCTGTCAGACTCGGCAGCCCCTGTCATCTCCAGGACTATTTCGCCAAACTCTTGTTTTTCATCTCGCAACTTTTCTCATTTCTTTCTTCTATTTTTTTTTTTCTCTTTTCTGGGTCATCAGCCATCATGTTAATGGAAATAACAGAGACATCGGGCTAGAGGACAAAACCATCTCAGAGGAGACACGCTTTCTCTCTCCCTTTCTCTCTCTGTCTGTCGGGTGGTGGGGGAGAGGGTTTCACTGTACTGTTAACTGCACGGCACCAGGTAATAATGTAACACAGCACCTAGACACCGCAAGCATGTCTGTCCCCTCTGCCCTTCCTGGAATAACCTCAGCCTTTTCGTATGAAAGAGAAATACACGCAGAGCCCGGCGATATTTGTATGACAATAGCGAAACAGCAGAGGTCCCTCTGATAAAGCGAAGAAGGAAAAACTCTTCGCCTGAGCGCGGATCTCGCTGCCAGATCTCTGGCGTCCTCGTCATCCTCAACCTCGCGGTGAACTCTGAGAGTCGCACGCTGAATTTCCCATGGACACTGAACGCCCCCCCAACCTCCACCTCCTCTCCGAACCCTCTGCCTCGCCCCTCTTTGTCCTGCCCGGGTTATCTCCCCGTACCAAGACACTGGGGCTGCGGACACAAAGGCCGGCCGAGGCAGCTGCCAGGGAGAGGCGTCTCAGAGGCCTTGAGAACGGCACAGACTGTGGCCATAATTAAGGCCACAGAGATAAACCCGTTTCAAACGTCCAGAAAAGGAAGGATCCCTTTACAGAGTGGAGACAGTTTTTATCTGCTAACTACCCCACCTTTTAGCATTGACTGTTCCCCTGCTTTCACTGCTTCCTTTCTTCTGGGGGGAGTGTTTGTCTCTCTCTGCTGTCCGCTGTGGCTCTGGTTACTTTTAAAGGGCGATTCAGAAAAAAAAAGAAAAATCCCTGGAACACAAAGCAACCACTTAAACTGGAGACTCTCAGAACCGCCCTCAATCCCAGCCCACTCACACACACACAAACACACACACACACACACACACACGCACGCACGCACACACACATGCACACACACGCACGCACATATGCACACACACACACACACACACACACACACACACACACACACACACACACACACACACACTCAAGGACAAACACACACAGACACAATCACACACACACGTACATGCAAAGGCACACACACACACAAACACTAATCACCCCTGTTGCAACCACTTCCACCATCACACACCTACAGTGTTTAGTTACTGTATTTGATGTTTCCGTTCTGCATTGAGAGGTCTATAGGTCTGAGCAACATTCTCTCTGCATTAATCTGAAATTATGATCCATCCTAGGCTGCAAATTGCTAATCGCCTTTCATTCATCTTTTTTTTACTGCCTTTTTCATGCCAGTTCAGTTTTTTTTTTTTTTTGCACATTTACAGTGTAAATATGGAGCATAAAAAAGTTTGTATTGTTTCTGACAGTTCCACACACAGTGTTGCGAGGGTTCCAGTGCCGGTGCAGTATCTGAAACACTCTTCTCCCCGCTCCGCTGTCAGGTCTGAGCTTCAGTGTTCTGAGGTCGCCATGGTTACCGCTGCTGGCACAGAGGTGTTTCGGGCAGGGCTGGGCCGCCCGTGCCCCCTGCAGGCTTGTTCTGTGCCTCGGCCCGTGGACGGACATCATTCATTAAGGTGAGAGTCACCTGACCTGCCCCTCCAGGTTTAATGCTGACGCAGGCTGAGTTACCGTCCAGTCAGGCACTGGTTTACACCAGAACATAAAATGTGCCAACCTTTACTCCGATTAGTGATTTATAGGGTTAATCCAGTGCTTAATTGACAACCAACAGTCCCTTCAGTCATCTGGGTTCATGGGTTCCAAATATATGATTTAGCGAGTGGGTGGGTATCAGGTTTAGGGTGTGGGTAGATATTGATCTATGGAGGGTGGGTATTGATTTAGTGAGTAGGTAAATATTGACTTTGGTAATGACTGGGTATTGATTTAGGGATAGGGTGGGTATCAATTTGGGAAGTAGGGGGATATTGTAAATGTGAGTATCTAAACTTGCTAAGAGCGAATGATTAAAATAATCAATAGCAAACATTATCATATTTTGTAATAATATTTCATTAGCATCTTAGCAAACACTGCTGCCCAGAGTGAGTTTTATGCAATATAGTACTCATTACTATACCAGTGCAATGTGGGTTTCGAACCTTCATGAATGGCACAAAATCAGAACAAGCTAGCTGTCCAGTTAAAAGTTTCAGTATGCCTAAATGGTTATATTTAACATATTATATCAGCATGTTCTTTCACAACATTATCTCTCCAAATACCCTCTGACAGACCAGTGGGAAATCAGAGCAGCGCATTAAAATAGGAAAACAAAAAATTAAGACAACATCAGCGCCATCTAGTGGGAGCTGCCAAGAACAAAGGTGTACTGCAGGCAGCGTTCTGGAGTGGGCTCGGGGTGGAGATTACCTGTATGGGAACTGCAGGGGAAAAAAGGCTCTGAAAGGTGCAGGAAAGACAAAGGCTGCCATGAGATGACCCTGCTGCAGTCGTTATTCATTAAATCAGCTCCTCCACACGGCACAGCGTCTCTGGCTCACAGACGTGTCCCCTCTGTCTCTGCAGTTCTGAGAGCTCTGCACAGAGGCAGCCTGTAGAGTACCCACAATGCAACACCTGCGGAATCACGCAAACACAGCCATCAGACGCGTGATTCAATCCACGCTTTTTATCTGGCTTCCCAAAAATAAAGAAAAGATTCCTCTTTTTTTTTTCATTTTAAATGAAAATTTTCTGTTGATGTTTCGACAGCTGACTGACACCTGATGGAGGACTGAGTAAAATCTGATCAGTCAGTCATTTTGAGTGACACCTCCGCCCTGACAGAGCAAGATCCAGCGTTTGAGTGACACCTCTGTTTGGATTTGAAAGATCCAGCTGCTCTGTGAGTCTGACTCCCCACCAAACAGCAAAGAGAGGTGAAGCACAAGTTAAAGAAACAAACAATGCGATTAAGCCGTTGCTCAGCGCAATTTGCATTGATCAAAATGAGTGTGTTAAGCGAAACCATGGCGCCCGTAAACGTAATGGAATTTAATTAACAGATTCCTCGCCTCTGGAGCCGGGCTGTAAAGTTTATGGAGGAATGGATGGGCCTGTTATATGTGGTCACGCATCACATAGTGCCGAACAATAAAACACGCACGCACACGTACACAAACATACACGTGTAAACGCACACACATACAAAACACACACAACTGTACAGAAAGAGACGTCCACAATCACTTCCACACACAGAAGTTGGGCACACACACTCATATACATACGCACACACATACACACAGACAAACAAAATACACACAAAAGTACACAAAGACATATTCATAATCACTCGCACACACAGAAGAATGGAAGTACACACATACACACACAAATACACACACAGACATGCATGCAGTACATAAACACATATGTATATACACACACACAGACACACACACAAACACACACACACACACACACACACACAAGCAGTGATGAACTGTTGTACTTAACCTCCAGCACAAAGCACCTTTGGCATGTCTGTTTACAAGACAAATTTCGTCGAACTTGAAAAGTTCACCTTTAAAAGGTGGCTCGCCTCTTTATAGTCGCCCGACATGAAATAAATGGACATCATGTTCTTACCACACAGGCATTTTTATGTTTACCTATTAAAAAGAACCCCTATAAAACAGGTCTAATGGTGCCCTCTCACACACTCGCACGCACACATGCACACACACCCAAGTGTGCGCATACAGAAGTGTACCCATACACGCATGCACACGCACTCACACACGTATACAGGCTCCTGTAATCTCACATAATTACAATATTAGAGCAACTACATTACCCGTTTGCTATTTAAACACTGCCTATAGGGATTACACCATAAACTACATTACCCATGTGCTGTTTCAATGCTGCCTATAATGATTATACCAAAAACTACATTACCCATAGGGATCACACTGAAATGTGCCGATGGCATTGAGTCCTCCCACAGAACGCTTCAATTAAACTTTTTTTTTTTTTACATAGTGCTTTAAAAAGCCTAATTGAACATACAGTAGTGCTACTGCTACATCTTGTAATAATATTCGCAACATAACAATTCCTTTCATATGTTCTGAAAACCCTAGTGACTTCGGTGGTGACAGATACAGGGCTACCTAATACCGGCCCTTCACACGTCTCTGCACGGCTCCCGGGTCTGAACTATTCACTGTCCTCTGGGGGAGATCAGATGAATGGATATGGGATTTTCTATTTCACAAGCCTCAGAGCAGCGTATTTTCAGAAGGGGAAATTCTGCCACATAAACACAAGTATATTCAAGAAAAACCACTACAATGAAAACTTAAAAAAGACAACTAAACAACTGAAACAATTAACCTAGACAAGTAAAAACAAACAGAAAAGAAAACAGAAGAAAAAAGTACAGGCAAAAAAGATTTGGTGTCCGGGCGGCGCAGCCTGCTGGTGAAGGCATGTCTGCCTCTCCTCCACAGAATGGCCTGCTGTTATGCTGTCCTGTG
This sequence comes from Megalops atlanticus, assembly GCA_019176425.1. Taxonomy (NCBI): domain Eukaryota; kingdom Metazoa; phylum Chordata; class Actinopteri; order Elopiformes; family Megalopidae; genus Megalops; species Megalops atlanticus. The sequence goes on from CM032891.1 coordinate 28,135,319, forward strand.
GATGCAGTAAAAAGCTCCTCCATGCCAGACCTCAGCATGTTTCACTGGCAGGGACAGGCAGCAGTGCCAGGCCACAGCAATACCTGGCTCTGCCTGGTGTGTACTGCACAGAGCCGGAGCCCTAACCATAACCCTAATCATAACCCTAACCATAACCCTAACCATGACCCTAACCATGACCCTAACCATAACCCTAACCATGACCCTGGTCTCTTCTGCACGGAGCCGGTCAGCGGGTCGAACTCCCAAACGCTCCATCTGCAGGCAGAGAGGAGCTTCTCCATGTGGTTCAGAACAGGAGTGTGTGGAGGCAGGTTAGCCACTCTCGGCTGTTAATGCCCCAAAGCCCATCCTGGAGCCACTGCTGCAGGGATGCTCACCCTGTGGTTGGCACTGTGGATGTGCAGGACAGTCCCAGCATGCACTGTTCTCACTCACTGTGGGCAGATTCCCTCACACACTCACTGGTTCTCTGCACGGATTGCGCGGGTGATACTGGCCCGCAGCTGACCTTTTTAAATTTGGCCCAACGGACAAAACAGCTGCGCTCCCTGCCTCGGCCGTGCTCGCTCTGTTTATAACACGGTCAGCTGCTGTTCCTCCCCTTGGATTGGACACCGCGGCGCGTCTCTGACTGACTTCGTGCCATCGACCTGCCTTGACCCAGACCCTGTCTGCAACGGTGACCGTGACGACCGCGGCCAGCACCGCCCCAAACGTGACCATGAATATACCGTGCCCGCTCGGCCCCCATACTCTTATACTCTGCGGCTGTTTGTTAGACCTCATAAGCATCACTGCTTATCAATGAAGTCTCACTGTATTTACACATGGACAAGGCAATTTTCAATAATGAGAATGGAGTGTTTTTTTTTTCAAAGAAGGGAGTGTTTTTTTTTTTAAGAGGTAAGAATGAGGTGTTTTGGCTAAGAAGACAACAACATAAGAAATATGTTTTTAATGGGAAGAATGTAATTTTAAAAGTTGAAAAAGTGTTTTTGAAAATGTGCTTTGAAAAACGTGCCAAGAGTTTCAGAAGTATGTTTCTGGTATTGCAATTGGTGTGAAAGCAATGAGAAAGTGTGGTGGTGGAAAAAAAAAAAAAGATTCTGGTTTTGATCTGTGTGGCTGTGGTTTCAGCTGCTGTGTGAGAGTGATTGAGAAAAACTGTACCTCTAAGAGGTACACCTGCATTCTCCTCACCCACCATGATACGGAGATGACCGTGCCAAAAAAAAAGGACTTCAAATGTACACAGCCCCTTGCGGGTTAACTATGTACAGCACCCCGCGTTCTTAGCACAAAAATACAGTCAAGCTGGATAATTAGCAGCACGCTTCCCCTGTAACTATACAGTCACTTTAATTAGTTTTAAATTATGCTTCCAGCCCTTTTGCTTTTAAAACATTTTAATCTGACAAAAATAAAAAAGAAAATCTAAGAATCAACAAAAGTTGTTACCATGGTAATGAAATTCAAGTTTTTGCACTTGACAAAGTACGTAGTAAATTGTCAAAGTAGATCTGCTCATCTTAATTCAGACTGCTGCTCCACCACCGCTGAGGTGGATCTGTGCTGTTCTCCACGAGCCTTCCATAGCTCCCACTGCAGCTAATGTTTCACAAGACAGACAAGGTGACACACAAAGCTCTCTACCTGCCCTTCGACCCCAGATCCCTCCGGTTACCCCCACCCCACCGCTCTGGGTCATGTGACCGCGCTGAATGGGCCGTTAACTATGGTCCCGCCCCCCCGGAGTTCAATGGAATGGCCTGAAACCAAACATTTGGAGCCGCGCTCTCTGCACGCTCTGTGCTCCATTAGAGGGACTGTTAAATGCCAGGTGAAGGCATGGGAAAACAATCTCACACATCTGAGGAGGGGGCGGCTTTAACGAGCGGGGGGGGGGGAGTGGGGGAGCGGAGGTGTGTTAATAAAGGAGAAATGAAAGGATAAACGCTCTCATTAATCCCAGCGCGGTTCACACATTGGAACCAGGTGTGAAAAGCAGGCCGCGGGTGGAACTGTATTTACACAAACGCGCACGGACAAATAAATACTGAGCGCCGCGGGGATGTCGAGGGGTGGGGGGGCGCTTTCCTCCAGAGGCGTCTCTGTCTGTTTTTAACGCTTCTGGGAGCCACATTGGAGGGGTCCTCTCTCCCACCATTTCCGGTAAAGAGGGCGATACGGTCCCGCATCAGGCGTACAGTACGGGAAGAGGGCGTTTCCTCTAGCCACGGGCATGGCGTCTGCTGCACCGTGACCTCGTACACACGCAGGCTCCACGCGACGCGTACACACAGCGCCGGCGTTAAAAATCAGCTTTTACACACTGGGGCGTAATTACCCCCGTGAGGGATGACCCACTTTGCTCACGCTGCACTCCAGGCTAGCGCTGGTCCGCGGCTAGCCTAGTGCAGGGGTGGAGTCACATACGGCGATGACAGGGCTGTAACCACATTGCCATGGCGAGGACAGTATCTGAAAGATGTTCCTGCGGTTGGCTGCGCAGTAGCGTCCTCACTGCTGCGCCTGTGTCTGTCTCAGTATCCCACCACGTCATGACTCATCAGACTTTCCATTCACATTTTCCCGTCTCTGTTAGATGATCATGTCACTATAGTAACATGACATGGCGAGCATCACGCCATATGTTTACACTCAGCTTGATTGAGTATGGTTGATGTATTCACATGGGAGAATGCACCAGAAAACACCATGGCCATCGCTGCCTACTACTCAACAGCAACATTTTGCTGTCTCTCCAAAATAAGAACTCTGTAAAAGCCCCCATGACAAATATACTCTTCAGCTGCCAGCTTAACCCTGTCTGCAGGGCTGATGGTCTGACTGTTTGGCTGCAGTTACTGCTCATTGTCTTCTCCTACAACCCAGGCATTGCAGTGTACACAGATTACACTCTGTGACCCCTGCTTGTTTCCCAAGACCATGGCGGCTTATAGAAGGCTGAAAACATGTAAACACACACTCACCAAACCGCTGATACTCACTGCTACTGTTCTCCCCTCTCTTTGGGATTCGGTGGAGACTGGGTGTAGTTTCCTTAGAGTGGACATTGTTCCAGCAGCCCCACGCATATTAGTCTTCCCCGGCATACTATTCCCAGTATGATTGGTTAACACAAATACAGGAGTGCCTCCAACAACCCAGACAGTGCGGAGATTGACACTTTTGTGGAAGTCAGGGGAAGGAACTGGGGAGTCTGACAAGGTCCTCCTTAAAATGAATGGGAGATATGCTAAGCCAATGTAAACTATTGTGGGAAAGACTGAAGCCAACATGCCGATTAAAGACAGAGTATGGCACAGTGATAACAATAGGTCACTGCAGGTGGTGACAAAAAAACACAGCAGGGGGTAAAGGCCATAGCCTCTCTTTCTGTAAACCTCCTCACTTAGACGGGATATCGAGTTCAGCCCTTGTGGTCACTGTAGCTCCAGTGGCCTGTTCCCACCTCCGTCTTTGCCAACGGGGTCGATGTCCAAAAAAACTAAACAACTCAGCTGCTTACAGGAAAATCAGGCTTCTGTAAATATTATCATAATTTATAGACAGACCAGCACATTGAAACGGCTTTGTCATCATCATCATCGTCGTCGTCATTGTTATTATCATCATCATCATCATCATCATCATCATCATCATCATAATATGAACAATATTTCATTGTATGAGGTTTTTTTTGACATGGCCACAACCACAGCAGTCTTCTCCAAAAATAAAAAAATCCCACACACACACACACACGTCTTCATTACTTCTCTTGTGTAAGTTATTTGTAGTCAAAGCTGTCATAACCGCGTCTTCATAATGTTTTCTTTGTTCCCGCTCATCTCCTCTCGTACAGCATGGTGCGGTGGGACACGCCAGAGTAAGGGCTTGGGCAGGACAGGGTCCAGCCCCCGCCCTGGGAATGACGCCTTCCCAGCCCCTGCCGTCTCCAGAGAGAGGCCAGAGAGCAGGCAGGCAATCCTGTTTTGGAGGACGCCACTGTTTCCATCTTTATCAGACCTTAATAAGAGACTTTATTTACTGCCACCCGCTCCCCCTCCCCTCTTTGACTTGTTATGCATTTTTTTCCGAAATCAGTGACTATATAATCCCCATCAGCTATACAATACATGGCACAGCTTGAATGTCCTCTTTGTTGCAATTCCCAACCCGTTGCAAAAAGCTTAGTAGTATAATTTAAGCATGAATTATGATTCAACGCTGGGATTGGAAGCAGGGGAAGGAAATTAGATCCAGAGAATAAAACGTAGCACTCTGCTTTTAGTGGGCCTTGTGATATTTAGGAAAAGTAGACATTTTAAAAAACACGCACTGGGAAATTATTTTCACTGGCTGAGAGCAGTGGAAATTTTTTTTGTTAAGTGTACAATTTGTAGAAGAAGAGAAAATAAGCAGATATGTCACGTTCGTGCGCGTGTAAAGAAATCCCAATTCGGCCTCGACGGTTGTTTTATCCGCAGGAGGTTTCATTGTACGGCCATTAAATCCACCAGCACGGTTCCCTGCAAGCGACCGCCATAACTGTTCAAAAAAAAGAACAGAGTCAGCAACCAGCAAGTGCCCTCCCAGCTGTTTATGACACCTCACTTAATAGGTCAGACAATTAGAAGCAAACCTTTCTCATTTTCCCTCATTCCTCAGCTTCCACTCGAGATGAGACATACCGCACTGCCTATTATGACATCATGGTGCGATGATGTAATTGCTTGAGTCGTGATTGGCTGTGGGTGCTCGCCATCGCTGGTGTTCTGGCTGAGGAGGGCTGGCTGTTGTTGTGGTAAACTGAACAGATGGTAGTCAACAAACGCAGCTGAGATTCTGTGCAGAGAGGGGCGGGGCCAGGCGGGGTCTTTAGGTATGATTGAAACTGGGGGCACTGCCATGCAGTAAGTTGTTTTACAGAGAATATTACAGCTGCATAATGACAGAGCAGCACATTTAACATGATGGAAATTAGCATTTATATATGGCCATAAGCACTACATTACTATCATTCAGCAGATGCTCATATCCAAAGTGACATACACAAGTTACAATTCATCATGTCATCCATTTAGGTTTTGGGTTAAGTACCTTTCCGAACCACACAGCAGTGCCCCAGCCGGGAATGGAACTAGCAACCTTTTGGTTTCGAGCCCTGCTCCTTACCGCAATGCGACACTGCTGCTGTAATTAATGATGACCAGCACATCCCATTATGGGCAGGGGAAGGGGCCCGGGCTGGAAGCCTCCCTCATACCAGCCACGGCAGCCGGTGGCAAATCTGGAACCTATGACGCTTATGTCGAGTGTCATAACTGCGTTATGTAGGCAGTGCGCTTTGAGGTTATATGGTGGGCGCTGACCAGATTTTACCAGAAGGATGATTGCAGTAAAAATCAACTGAAAAAGGCCTGGAGGAAGGTCTCTGAAGGAACCAGGGATTAGAAACATGGTGCTCTCATAACCACTATATTCTTTAAAAGCGCACTGCTTTGCATGTAGGGAAAGAGTAAGTGGTAAAATAATGAGGACGAGGTGGTATGTGTATGAGTGGTGTACTGGCTACTGCCAATGGAAAATTGGGTTTCACACAGAGTCCATGGTGACAGTTTGCACTCTGTGATCATTCAGTCAAGCACGCTTCCTGACCCAAACTGTTACCCCACAACCATGCCTCACCAACCCAACCATACACTCACAGCATGAGCACAAAATGCCGCGAACCAAACCTCCCGACCAGACGCACAACATCACAAACGTTTCATCAACCAAACCTCCTGACCAGACGCACAACATCACAAACGTTTCATCAACCAAACCTCCCGACCAGACGCACAACATCACAAACGTTTCATCAACCAAACCTCCTGACCAGCTGCACAACATCACAAACGTTTCATCAACCAAACCTCCTGACTAGACCGACAACGATACAACAACGTGTCGCCACTCAACCAGACCCACAACATCCTGACCAGACACACAACATCAAACAACGTGTCACCAACCAAACCTCCTGACCGGGCTGACAATGTTACAGCAACGTTTCATCAGCTAAAACATTTCATCAGCTAAAGCTCTCAACCATACTCACAACAGCATCTGATCAGCCGCACCCATTGCCTAACGCTGATGCCTTTTCCCACCCACAGGACAGCTTTGCATGGGTGGACAGTGATGAAAATAGCCCAGTACCTGGCTCCAGCCATTCTCCTGTACCACAGCCAGAAGCGCTGGACTTCAGCTCTGGCACGAATGCATGGTTTTGCAACACTGGCCTTTGTTTGTTTTCAATAATACAGCGCACTTTGACCAAGTTTTATAAGATCTAATGAACTGACGGTGGAGCCGAGGCCCAGGCCAGAGCTTTCTTTGTGGATGATTTGTAAATATTTTTTACAGAGTCCCAGGTGAGAGCACCTGGCTCCGATCCATCCACATCTCTGGAGGCCGATGAGAAGAGAGCAGATACTCATGCTGGGGTGACCTTTGACCTTTTTGCAGACATATTCTAGACGTGAGGCAAAATGAGAAATGATCCAGATGCTCTGGATTTTCCTTATTGTGGTCAGATGATAGGCCTGTTGGCTAAAGCCTGAGAGTTACACTATATAGGTGCTATAGGAATGAACTGCACAGGATTGGCTCAGGGAGTGGCGCGACACCAGCCTATCCCATCACTCCAGAGGGCTCATCCTCTGGCACTGTCCTGTCATGTTCCTCAGGGGAAAATTTTGCAGGGCAGTATAGCACAGTGGTAAGGAGTGAGTCTTGAAATCACAAGGTTGCTGGTTCGATTCCCCACTGGGGCACTGCTGCTGTACCCTTGGGCAAGGTACTTAACCCACAATTGCCGCAGTGAATATCCAGCTGTATGAGTGGATAGAACTGTAACCTGTGTAAGCCGCTCTGGATGAGAGCGTCTCCTAAATGGCATTAATATAATGTAATGGTGTCCCATGGGAGGAGTGTGTGGAACTCTGCCCTGATCAATGAACATTTGGATCAGATCTGCAGGTAGGTGTTACCAGACCTTGCACTTGTCTCGCTTTTTAGACAGTGCGTTCCCCCGAATGTCAGGATGTTAAAATATCAATGAAACCCCATACACCCCAGCAGGGCCCACTCACACCCGTGTCTAATGATCCGCTGGACGAAAGGCGATACGGGACTCCCGGTGACCGCATGGCGAGCCGTGACTCGTCCTCTCTCGTGGAGTCTCGCTGTGTTTGTAACGGTCCGAATGAAATGGCCGTGAATGAGCCACGTCCCCCCGAAGGGTGTCCCAGTGCTGCTATTGTTATTAAACACGTCTTAACAAAGTCCTCGTGCTCTTTCCGTGGCACTCTCGCTGATCCAAAGCAGAGTTACCCGCTATGCTGCCATGCATATCGCAATCACAGAGCCCGCTATTTTTAAGCCAAGCCTTTGAAATATCTAACGGGTTCGGACCCTTCCGTAAACACAAACCAGCCTGTGTACAAAAAAAAAAGGCAGAGAGAATTGCGCAAGAGAGGTGAATTCAAGTTTACCAATCCCATATGCTCAGGCTGAAAAATGACAATGGAATTGGTCTTGATTAGAACATGGACCACAGAGAAATCGCTCTTTGCCTCTCTCCCTCTCTCCTACTCTCTCCGTTCTCTCTCTCTGTCTTGCACCCTCTCCCTCTCTCCTTCTCTCTCATGCCCCCCTTTACTCCAGCTACCTCTGGATCCACTCTACACTCTTTCTCATTTTATTTTACTTTATTTTATTTCAGTTTTTCTCTCGTTTTTTCCCCCGTTGGCACACTCTGATTATTCGTCTGCAGAGGCACACAGACGCCCTGCACAGAGGGACGACGGCAGTTCGAGCTCCCCTTTGCATTCTTTACCTTGGCGAGACACCAGGAAGTGGCTTTCAAAGTTCACGATAAACGCCCCATTTTCCATCAGACGTGCGCCTGGGCAGCCTGGTTAGCACCGCGCAGCTCAGAGGGTAAGCCAGGAGCGCAGCTTGGCAGGCCAGGCAAGGCGCGGGCACCCTCCACGCCTCTCACCACCCAGTCTCCTCTCCTTCCCGCCACCTCGGCGACAGCCCCGCCCCTCACACCGTCTCCTTCCTGGACCTCGTCCAATCAGAGGAAGGTTGACAACATTCCGCCTCCCTCCCTTTTTTTCTTTTTTTGTTAAATGCGTCTGCAACCAGGGTTTGCCGTGGAGACGGGTGAACCCTGGCATAATGCAGCGGCCAAACTTTAATTTCCAGTTGTTCTGAAAAACAGAATTGTGTATTTTGAAGCGAAAAACTTTTTTTTTTTTTTTTGCTCACCGTTTCCTGTTTCTGCAGAACGTCAACAGCTTCGGCCGGTGGATCGGCAGCAGTGGTGTTGTTTCAGCAGAGCCTTGGATAATGGCTCAGTGACAGCATAGCCTTCAAATTACAGCATTCAGAGAACATTTTTTGCGCAATTAACTTAATACGCTTAACCTTTTAAACAGTAGACGCACTGAGTAACGAAACATGTACAACACCATGAGACGATCAAGGCAAATAAGTGGGGAATTTTGTAACACTTTACTCCCAGTCCCATGTGAGCACAACATAAAATGAGACTGCATTAACCCAACAACAGCAGCCCAACCCAGCACCTAATCAGTTAGATCAAAGGACAAGACGGCAACCGCACAACTAATACGTCTGACAGACACAGCCGATGATCAGATCATCTACGCACGCTCTTCTGTAAAGAATATTTTGCGATAGAGATACAGTCCTTTAGCGCAGACGGGGATGCGAGTGAGCCAACATTGTGTGCACAGTGTGAGCACAGCGCGGAGTGTCTGCATGTGACAGCGCAGCAGGTTTGAATTTCGTCAATGTGGAGAGGGCCGGTTTGCGGCATGAAAATTGCTGAATTGCGAGGGCTTGGTCTGTCAGAGTGGAAGCTAGTGTGTGGAAGCCAGTATTGTCCTTCATATTCGCATGAAACCCCTAAGAAGAGATTTATCGCCTCAAATTAGCTCTGTAATGAGAAAAGCAAAACAAACAAGGAAAAAAATGACTCCAATTGACATTTTATCATGCATTCACATTACATACTTGTGGCTCATTTTGCATAAAACAATCTGTACGCATTTCTTAAATCACTTGGCGCTCGATTTAAGCATTACAACATTTCTACGGTCGAGAGTGCACGAAACCCCTTAGTGTACACACTGTTCTCATTGGAGTGACCTTTGCCTTGTAAATGTATAACCCTGTATTCAATTCGATAAATGAGAAGGGCATTGTTAGTCTTATTGGATGCTTGTACAGGTTGACGTGGTCTGAGTTTGTCTTTAGGTTGCTAACTTAGATTTAGTTCAAAAACACCAGGGTAGCGAGAGATAAATTTAGATTCAGGTCAGCAAAAAGAACATTTTTCTGTAATTCTTTCTGTGATGAACACAGCAAACTGTAAGTTCTCCAGCCCTGCTTAATCAATGCCATGTCAAACATGGTTAAAGATGACAGTCCTCTGTGAGGTGAATGGCCCTTCCTTTTTTTCTCATTTACTTTCTCATTTACTTGAAAATTCTACAGTGAAATCCCACCTACAGTAAGAATGAGTTCAAACAGCAGCTAGGGGGCGCACTGTGCCATTGCATCTAATTAAGATTGATTACCACAATGAGATTTCATTATAACGGTGCTGGTAATGCCACAAATAATAGTGTTGCTAATAACTCCATATTGACGCAGGTGATAATCCTCTGAACGAAACAGGTTAACTACCTGTTCCTGAGGTAATGCTGTTTGCAGCGCGGCCTGTTCTTACGGCTTCATTACTGAGTGGCTTCCACTTGTTTAGTCTGCAAACAGGCTGCGGAGCAATGTGATGACAGCGAACCAAAATAACGCTCTGGCTCGCCCGTGAACCAGGCCGAGACGTCGCTTTCATTAGAAGGTGATTTAATGCCGCAGATGATTTTGATTTAGAATGTTATTGGCTCTGAGATAGCGGCATTAAAACTGTTTTCTTTGAATCTAAATGTATTCGGAGCTTTGCTGCCGTGGTAACCGAAAACAGCAAACACGGGGGGAACGTTACTTTCTCTCTCTCTCTCTGTTTCTCTCTCATTTCCACATCATGGTATTTTGCGAGCAATTTATAAAATTCTTTTTTTTTTTTTAATAACATCAGAGGGGAGTCCCTCGTACAGTGCATTCATTAAGTCATTATTCCGTCTAAACTATGACATCAGAAAACACGCACAAAGCAAGGAGCGGTTTCCAAAAAACACTGCGAGAGAGAGCGCAAAAAACACCCCCGCAAAACCGTAATGACCCTGACAACCTGAACGCGGCCATCAATCAGAGCGGGAGAACAGTAGCTTAGCAGCCTGAGGTTACTGGATTGAGCGCGGCCGCTCTGAGAGAGGGCGACCCGACCCAAGATCAACAGAGGATTTCGGAGAGCTCGTATATCAGGGGACGGCCGAGGGCAGCTCCTGTAGAGAGCGAGGGGAAGGGAGAGGAGAGGCGGCTTTTTTCCGGGGAGACTCGTGGGGCGTTGGAGCCAGGAGAGTCTGGGCCTTGGTCTGGTCCTGCTCCCATCCTACCCTGCGGTGTGGGTGATCCAGTAACCCAAACCCGCTGGTGCTGCTGGCCCACGCCGAGCTCCGGCTTCCAGGCCCACCTCAGCCACGCTGTTTAGTCTCTCTCCTTGATCTCTCTCCTTACTCCATCTTCTCTGTCTCTCTCCAACTCCCATATTTCTCTCATCCAAGTCTTTCTGCTGAGTGAAGTCCTAATACCGAATCAATAAAAAAAAATACAAATTTAGTCTAATGAAAAATACCACACAGATTAAATATTCTAATTGTAAAATGATTGGCCAAATTATAATCATCTGGTCCATTTAAGTTTAATTGTTTATTTACTATTACTCTCTCTCTCTCTGGAGAGAGGATTAGATAGATTGAGAGCAAACTGGAAAACTCTTTACCCTTAGTGATGAGTGTCATGATGTGATAAGTGCTATTTGTGATGAGTGCCATGGAATCTTAGGAATACATTAAATCAGGATCATGGCTTAAAGTCTTTTCAGAAGTATGAACAACCTGAGTTAATCATTTTTTCCTCCTCTTTCTTGGAGCGGGTCAAACACCAGTGATTGATGGCACAAATGCCATCAGGTTTGGCCGCGTCCCTGAAACAGGGGTTCAAGGTGGCGTACAGTGGCGTTTGCAGCGCACTGAGGACAGGGTGGGCTGAGTCCTGCGTCTGACCTCTGACCTCTGACCCCTGCAGCGCCCGGAGTCATTGGCATGCATCTCGGGTTACACAGGGCGCTTTACTGCCTTAGTCACGACAGAGCTGAGGAGCCAGGGAAAGGCACACAGCTGCCTCCAGCCTCCTGACTGCACCATCAGCTAACGCTACCTGGAGGAGGACCAGCTCTCCGGCATACACGGCTGCCGGTGGGGAGAGTGAGCAAACTGTAGGGGCTGGTTATAGAGCTGGCAGAGACGGAAGTGATGGAGGGGCAGGCATGCCAGAGTTGGGGTGCTTATGGTAGGTGAGAATGGATATTTTGGGGGTAGTTATGGTATAGTTCTGGTTAGTCAGTTTATGGCTTTCAGGTTTCAGGCTGTGCGTAATCTGTTCTTTATTGCATTCCCCCCAATATTTTTAAAATAATTTTGATTACGTAAAATAAAAAAAATATAACAAGAGCATATAACAAGAATTACAAGAAGAATATAACAAGAATTACTTTTTTTTTTTTTTACATTGTTTTACCTCATACAAAAAAATCTGAGTCCATAACTCCCACAGGATGGGCTGCAAAAGAAAAGAAAAAAATATGAAAAAGAAATTCTGAGTCATTAAAATCAGCAAAATTTGAGTGATTTTTATCATTCATTGTTTTTTCCTCCTGCTCCGGTTGGGGCAGCAGGTGACCCCTGTCAGCCAGACAGTGAGGGCATGTTTGGGACTGCTGAGAGGGGAGAGGCTTTTTCACGGTCAGCCCCTCTGTGCAGCTGTGAGCTGCATCACTGTGCTGACTGGCACAGCTGAGTATCTGCTGGAAAGCAGCCAGCGTAAATCCCATCGCGTCGCTGACCCCTCTCTCCCCCCCAGCAGATCAATGGCAGCGGCATGGCGGGCTACCGCCAGGCCTGCAGGACCCCAGTGCTGCGGTACCCGCGGAGATCAGGACGCCGGAGCGTGCCGCTAGCCCCTCGGGCGTCCATCGCGCCGCCCGATAAGGCGCACAGAGGGCTTTTTGTGCTGCGGGGAGTGGAAGCAGTCGCGCGACAGCTGGGTCCAACTACTTCCCCCGACCAAGGGGGCGGGGCCTGGCGATGGACGGCGTCCAAGTGCAACAGCAAGCGCAGCAGCAGCACAGTAGCGGGGCACGCTTTCTAAACCCCCCCCCCATTTATGTCCCAAAGGGTGATTAAGCTGTCAGCCCGAGACACCGGCAGGAACACCGCCCTGGATCCCGTATCTCAGATAAAAATCTCCATTGGAAAATGTGTCACTTATTTTTTCCCCCTTGTCACTGTGGATTAGGCGGAATGAGCCGCCGCTGCCGTCCGGGGGCTGGCGGGGCTGGCGGGGCGCTCGTTACGCGAGGCGCTGTGAGGAGCTGTATTTTGACTTCGGATCGTACACATTTGCCAGTATCAGTCATCCCTCCAGCCCGGGATTCCTGCTGTTCCTTCAGTCATAACACCGCGATACTGCTCATGCCAGCATACTGCGGCCTGCAATACGGGGAAACGGGTAGAACAGAATTAGACCGATAACCAGAAGGTTGTGGGGTTAAAAGTCTGGGAAGAACATGAGAATAGAGCTGCTGTCCTCCATTAACGGTTGCAGTGGTGAAGGCTTATGGCTTACAAGTACCGGCAGATATATATATATATATATATATATAATAAAAAAATAAAAAAACAACAGCACTGCACTGAACGCTTCCAAAAATATGAAATGTTATAACAGTTTGTGTTTAAAAAAAAATCCTGGAGAGTGGTGTGGGGGTAATGAATGAATGAATAAATCCTGGGAATGTGTCACATGCTTTGGTTCCCTCCTCGCCTTGGTGTGTCTCCCTCCCCGCCTGCTGCAGTGTTGTTTCGGAGGCCCTCAGCTATGCGAGAACTGCACGGTGGTTTTGCCGCGATGGCGGACCGCAGTCCGCAGGGGAGGGGGGGAGGGGGGGAGAGCGTCCCGGGACCCCTGCTGGCTTTCGGAGGTGACGGTCTGGGAGATGCCACCGTGCCCCACCGCAGTGTGGCTGCACACTCAGCTTCAGACGCAAGCTCCCATCTTTTTCCTTTCACGTCTGCGAATCAGCTGTCAACCCCTGCAAAGAGCCCTGACTCTCTCTCTCTCTCTGGGCATCTTCCCCTCCATCTCTCAGACTTTTTCCATGGTGTTTTCATCGGAAAGAATAGCCCCTGCTGATGCCACGGAAGAATGATGGCTAAATAGAACTTTGCTCCTGGGAAACGGCGGTGCAATTCAAATATACTGTAGTTTATTTAATAATTATTTATTGCTTATCCATGAATACCCATAGAATGATGAAATACCGTGACTGCATTGATTCTCTGACACCATACAGTCTTATGATTGATAAAACTCTCATATAGTTGGGTTCCTGTATTAAAGGTCATATGAGAAAGCAAATCCTCTATCCTCTATCTTATCTCTGACTACCTCTAAATGTAGACAGTGTGGGCGTGTCTGTGTGTTTGCGTTTTTATGTGTACGTGGATGAGTGAGTGCAGTTTAATGCACGCAGGCACAGAAACGGGAACAGAGAGTGAGCGGTTAGACATTGTCAAAGCTAAAGAGAGAGCTTCATCTCTCCTAACCAACTGCACCCTGCCAATACAGAGGGAGCGTGAGGTCATTATCTTATTTATTGATCTCTTTTCCCTCAAATGGACATGTCTTTTTATTTTTATACAACTCCATGGAATCTTGCATGGCAACATTAATTGCTGAGCTTTGGCAGAAGGTACAGTTCAAGTATAGCATGCTAATAAATCATTCTCAATTGAAAATTTGAAAAAAAAAAAAAAGAGTCATGGAATGAAAGACAGAGAGAGGGATAGAGATGTGGGATGAAGAGAGAGAGATGGAGAGAGAGGGAGGACAGAAATAGAGACGGGGATTCACTGCAGACGGAGGGAGAGACAGATGATGCGGGTCTCCATCACTGGAGAGACTACACGGATGCACTCTGCCACATGTGAAACCAATTCTCCCCGACACCCGTGATTAATGACAGCAAGAGAGGCTTCAGCTTTTTATTTTGTAACATTTACAAAAGATTAATGATCCAATTAAAGGCCCCAAAGCCCTGCTAACGGGCACTGCCTTGTCAGGGTGATCCACATCTGCTGATATTTACCATGTCACACGCTGGAAAAGCCTGGAAAAAGAGCAAGGGGTAAATATGAGAATACTGTCAGAAGTGTGGCATGGCCGCAGTTTAATTTTAAGCACAGAGTTAATCAGCACTGGTTTGTTTTTTAGTTGAGCGCATAAAACCAGCATGTGTTTGTGTGCTACTTGTTTCTGGTGCTGCCAGACACACACAGGCGCTCTTCTCTGGGATCGTTTGCTGGCTCCCCTCTTTTGACTCATGAAATTAGGAACTGCAGCTCGACGTTCGCTGTTGCATGAATGTAGCTACGCTTTGAGACTATGGCCTTTGGGACTTTGGCAAACCGAAGTTGGAATGTTTAGGCCTGCTCTCGTTGGCACAGTGGGCTGTGATGTGCTAGCACAGTACGAACTCTGTCTTTGACACTGAAGCGAACATCTTTTTCTATGTTGTTTTTCTTAATAGGCCAGAGAACAAAAACAACGCTGCAAGGACTCAGCCAAGGAATTCAAATGTGCTCCTTGAAAAACAAAAAAAATCCATGGAGGGAGGGTACGGCCACACTGACATCTGTTTATGTGCGAGAAAGGGTTTTACGGTGACTGTTGGACCAACCAGAAGACAAAATATATGTTTGAGTGTTTTGAAAAGCTTAGCTTCATAAACCATATGTGTAAGCAAGAGACAAAACTGCGGCTTGGAGCTAAAACTGTCGTTCAGTGCCCTGCTGCTTCACATCTTCTATGACATCACAGGTCACTGTGAGGTCATAGAGGAATGAGACCATGGAATGGATCAGGAATCCAAGGCCTGATTTGAGGTGGGATGGATGCTTTGGATGCCTCAGCTCCCCAAACTGGGGGGTTGTGACCTCACGTCCAAACCTCCTCTTCAAATGCTGCTATCAGTGAAATAAAGCTGTCTGAAAAATGTGGTGTCAGCTCCAACTCCAAGCGACATTTTAGAAAATAAACGGATATATTTATAAAAAAAAGCTCTTTCCAGAATGCATGGGTTTTATTATTGAATTCTTTTGAACGTTTCGACCTCAAACCATGGAGAAAGGCCTTTTTCTCCCTCTTTGTTGTTGACTGATGTGGCTCCTAGAATTACTGTTTATTTTCCTGTATAATTACAGATGCGGAGCAGGGAGAGAGAGAGAGGGAGAGAGGGGGAGGAATGCAGGAAGAGGAGGCCTCGGGTTCGACCCGTTGGAGCCAGGACCATGTGTCTAACACACGCATGTGCTCGGTCATGGTACAAGCATGACAGTTTCTGACTGTGGCTCTCACGCAGGGAAAGGACACGGCCTCTCACGGCTGGCCAATCCCACTGACCTATGCCATCATGCATTCTCAGTGGTGTAGCACTAAGGAGCAGCCTTTGTAACTCAGAGGTTGCCAGTTTAATTCCCCACTAAGGTATTGCTCAAACCAAGTTGCTTCAGTAAAATATCCAGCTATATAATTGGATGCTAAGTCATTCTGGCAAAGCGAGTATTTTAATTAAGAATATTTTGCCAATGTTTGTGTTTATGGACACTGAGAAAATCGCAAATAATGCTTTAGTGTTTCAGCGTGTAGATATCCACTCTACATCATTTAGCTACAAGGCAGCAGAGCATTTTTTAATGTCCAAGTTCATATTTCTGCAAAGGAGTGCTATATGAACAAAAAGGGAAATAGCATTTGAAATTCTAGAGGGAATAATAGCATAATATGGATTTTGAATATTAAATGAACACAGATAATGTAAAAGATACAGTGCCCCAGTTTGATTGAATCCATCTGACACTGAATTTTATTCTAATTCTAAATTCTGTTTGTTGGAATTGTTCTATTTGTTATTCCAGTTGTTAGAATGTTGTCGGAGGCTCGGGGGCTGTCACTGAACACTGAACGTACAGATAAATGTGATCATTGTTGTGGGGTGCCTCAGGGCGCCGTGGTTTCTGAAGCTCTGTTTCTGGTTTTTAGTGGACCTTTGTGGCCCGCCCCACCCGGGCAGTGTGGTTAGGCCTCGCCCCGCCGGCTCTCTGTGTCTCGCCCTCTCTGTTTGTTTTCACTTTCCTCAGCCTCTGAGGAAACGCAAAAGCCACCACATCCTGGACCCTCATCAGCAACCCTGCCTTCATCTCTCTGATCCCAGTCCTGTATTCACTCCTGCTCTCTCCTCTCCTGTCCCCTCCCCTCCCCTCATTACATTAGTGTCACTCAGAAGACGCCCTCATCCAGAGCGACTGACATAGATTACAGTTTCATCCATTTATACAGCTGGATATTTACTGAGGCAATTGTGGCTTAAGAACCCTGCCCAAGGGTACAACAGCAGTGCCCCAGCAGGGAATCAAACCAGCAACCTTTTGGTTACGAGCCCTGCTCCTTACCACTTTATCACACTGCTTTATCACAGCAGTAACAGCAGCAGCAGTAACAGCAGCAGTAACAGCAGCAGCAGCAGCAGCAGCAGCAGCAGCAGCAGCAGCAGTAACAGCAGCAGCAGCAGCAGAAGCAGTAACAGCAGCAGTAACAGCAGCAGCAGTAACAGCAGTAACAGCAGCAGCAGTAACAGCAGTAACAGCAGCAGCAGCAGCAGTAACAGCAGCAGCAGCAGCAGTAACAGCAGTAACAGCAGCAGCAGTAACAGCAGTAACAGCAGCAGCAGCAGCAGCAGCAGTAACAGCAGCAGCAGCAGCAGTAACAGCAGCAGCAGCAGTAACAGCAGCAGCAGCAGCAGCAGTAACAGCAGCAGCAGCAGTAACAGCAGCAGCAGCAGCAGCAGCAGCAGTAACAGCAGCAGCAGCAGCAGCAGCAGTAACAGCAGCAGCAGCAGCAGCAGCAGCAGCAGCAGCAGAAGCAGTAACAGCAGCAGTAACAGCAGCAGCAGTAACAGCAGTAACAGCAGCAGCAGTAACAGCAGTAACAGCAGCAGCAGCAGCAGCAGTAACAGCAGCAGCAGCAGCAGTAACAGCAGCAGCAGCAGCAGCAGTAACAGCAGCAGCAGCAGAAGCGGTAACAGCAGCAGTAACAGCAGCAGCAGTAACAGCAGCAGCAGCAGCAGCAGTAACAGCAGCAGCAGCAGTAACAGTAACAGCAGCAGCAGTAACAGCAGCAGTAACAGCAGCAGCAGCAGCAGCAGAAGCAGTAACAGCAGCAGTAACAGCAGCAGCAGTAACAGCAGTAACAGCAGCAGCAGCAGTAACAGTAACAGCAGCAGCAGCAGCAGTAACAGCAGCAGCAGCAGCAGCAGCAGCATAAGCAGTAACAGCAGCAGTAACAGCAGCAGCAGTAACAGCAGTAACAGCAGCAGCAGTAACAGCAGTAACAGCAGCAGCAGTAAGCAGTAACAGCAGTAACAGCAGCAGCAACAGCAGCAGTAACAGCAGCAGCAGCAGTAGCAACAGCAGCAGCAGCAGCAGTAACAGCAGCAGCAGCAGCAGTAACAGCAGCAGCAGCAGTAACAGTAGCAGGCTGCAGCTCTGCACAGACAGACAGCTCTCTCTCCCCCACGTGCCGTCTGGGTCTGCCTGTTCCCGGGCTCTGGCCCGCGCGGGATGCTGGAAAAGCATGCAGAGGCGCAGACCGCCTCACAGCGGGGTGCGGCCCGCGGCCGGGGGAAGCTCCCGGAGACACCGGGGCCCGCTCTTCCCTGGCGCCTGAGTGGAGGAGGCAGGAGCAGACGTCTGAGGAGCAGACTGTTCCTCCACAGACTGGCTATCCCACGTTCGCCTGCCCTACCCCTGCCTGCAAGGCCACCCCGTCACCTCACATGTGGTTATTGTCAGACGGTTTATGATAAATTTCAGAGCCTCTGAACTTTATGATAAATTTCTGCGTCTTCAAATCCAGGCTTGGTGCGTCCAGACGAGTTGCCATAACAAACAGCTGCTAAAGCCTTTTGGGAAAAAGGAACGGTAGAGTCGGCAGACCTACGGTACTCGGTGCTCATGCATAAAGATAACCAGTCCGCCTGAGTTAAGGGATATGCGGTTTACATAGCAACTATCATAACATTCCACGAAGAGGCAAATTACAGCGAAATCATAATCACGTTACGAGAAAACACTCGTTTGCCTGGGCCTAAGTACTATACTTAAAGGCAATCACCGTGTAATAAGTACAGTAATACACAGCAGTTCCTGCCGCTGCCCCTATCTAGGAATCGATTTCCGTCACGTTTTCCCGCTGGGAGTGTTATTATCATCATGCTGTCACGTACGGCGGGTGTTCCAGGAACCACAGTGGGACCCTGGCTCCTGCAGCCTCCTCCGCTCCGCTTCCTGGGTCTCGGTTGGGGGGGGGGGGGGCTCTGCTGCCAGTGGGCAGTCTCGGTTGGGGGGGGTGGGGGCACACATACACACACGCACATGCACACACACAGTGGGGCAGACCTCCTGCACATGCCCCCACACGCGCGCGCACACACACACACACACACACACGCACATACACACACACACACGCACGCACACACGCACGCACGCACGCACACACACACACATGCGCATACACACACGCACATGCACACACACACGCGCGCGCGCACACACACTCGCGCACACACACATACACCTAAACACACACTCACACATACATGCACACACACACAAAAACACAAATGTGAGCCATTATGAAAACGCATCTAAGCATCACATGCGCGCACCCAATCCATCAATCAATGAAATGTATTTACTACAGCGCATTTGTACAATGGTATCATACAAAGCGCAGACTATGACAGACCATGCTTTCCAGTGGGAATCGGAAAACCAGAAGACCCAAAGCTAAATGGGGAAAAACTGGAAAAGTGATTTTGTGACCCCAAGAAACGGCGGTCGACAGACTCTCAGAAACCGCTGGAAAAGGAAACACACAGAGGAGCAGAAACACACAAATGCTGTCGCTTTAAAATACTCATCAACTTACTTTATTTTGGGACACGGCAGGCGACAGGTGTGATCCTCCCATTCAACAGGACCTGGCGGAGAGATGCCAAGCACTTCCTAAACATACATAATATGCAATGCCCAATGAAAAAGCCAGTCTGGATTAACATGGAAAAACAGTATCTATGCAACACGGACAGCCAGTACCTATGCAAGAAAAATGAAACAAACATTACACTGATTGAGCATTAACGCATACAATACAATGTCTGACACAACAGTCTCATTCTGTGCTGGCGTGACATGGCAACCCTGTGTGAGGTACAGGCTTCTCAATGCCAGAGCTGCAGATAAAATCTCCCTTATTTGAGGAGAACATACAGCATGCAGTGTTGACACCTCAGCACAGACATGCCTCCACTGTAGGTCCTGATTATGGCTTGTGTAGCTCCGAATGTTTGAAAGGGAAACTTTAAAATTCACTCTCTGTTCTCTGAAAAGAACTAACGCATTTTGGTTAACCACCTCACCTCAAGACAAAGAGTCCTCAAGTTAAACAACCAGTTTACTGCCTTGGAACTGTGCAATTGCAATGCACCCTCTCATTTTAACCGAAAGCACACAGAAGCAGTTGTACTCACCTCCTTAAAAGACATGGGGGTATGAATGTCTTTACGCAGCTTTTAGGAGACCCTGATCCTGTATTAACACAAGAGCAAGAGAGGGTGTGAATGTCTTTATACAGCTTTTAGGACCTTAATCCTGCATTAGCACAACTGATTCCTTGAACTCTTGATTTGCAAAGCCAGATAGACTTAAGCTATCACAGAAATCTGTTTCATGTAGTCAAGAATCTTTAAATGAAAAAAAGAATAGAAACCATCATTGCACAGAGAAATTGTTTCAGTAACATATCAAATAATAATTAAAAAAATACAACACTTAAGGTGCCGATGGACAAGCATGTTTAGTTTTGGTGCGCCAAAAAAAAGAATTTCAAACAAAATGATAGTGTATTTTGGGTTTAGGTGCGCTGAATTTTCCAGGAAACTGAAGGCCACATACATTCGCTCTCCAGGAAAGGCTGTTAGCGCAACAGCAGTTTCCCTGGGGGGGAGAGACCTTCAGGTCAGGATTTCACTGCCTTCACTTCTACTCCGCTCTGGAGCCCTAAGTATAGTAGGAAGTATTTGTGGGCGTCCATAATAAACAGGGACATGGCGAGGACACGCCCGGCTGCCGGTGAGTGATGCCTCAGCCCCTGCCCTTTCGGAAGCGCCAGAGGGGCCAAAAGGGGGGAGCCCCAGGCGCCCATCTGGAAAGAAGGACACCCTTTGAAACCACCAAAGTTCAAAGTCTGGGCACCGGACTAGGTTTTCCAGGGCCCCTCTCTCACACATTCACACGCACAATAATGCATACATGCACACACACACGTGTACATACACACACATGCACAGACATACACCCATAAATACACACAGACCCATGAATACATCCATATACACACACACACACACACATATACACGCACACATAGGTATTAACCCTTTCGCACGTGACTTATTTTATGCTGTGCAGCGTGCGTGTTACGTTACATGGTTCGTTATGTTTTCATTAGTGTTATTAAGCTTCTCATAGTTTTCACCACCACATTTGCTATACTTTGTAATGCTAAATCACTCTTTACTCCTAGCTAATGTTACCTTTAATTTTTCCAATCTAGTGTTCTAATGAAACCGGTTTTGATGCGCGAAAGGGCTAATCACACCGGTGTGACCGTACATGCGAAAGGGTTAAAGCACACAGATGCAGACACACACACACACACACACACACACTTGCATGCACAGGCACTCACACACCCCTAACCTCAGAGTCAGAGAGGCAGAGGTGAACAGGGGGACAGAGGAACTCATAAACAGGTGAACTGTGTGAGGCGCAGGTCAAAGGCCACGTGTAGGTCACACATAACCTCCTGGTTCTCACACTCTGCTGACGAGTGTCTGTGCGCATGCGTGTCTGCGTGTGCGTGTGAGTGTGTGTATGCACAGTATATGTGTTTTTGTGTGTGTGTGTGTGTGTGTGTGTGTGTGTATGTGTGCGTGTCTATGTGTGTTTGTTTGCATTTATATATCTCAAAACCAAAGCTCTCAAAAGCCGAATACGAAATGTTCTGCGAATAATGTTGAGGTTTTCAGTTTACGTTGGACAAACTCACCACAACAGAAGCCTGTGTGTTTCTCACAGGGTTCGCCGAGAGTCGTCCCGCCCTCCCGACCAAGAGCATGGACAGGGTGGTCCGGGAGCACCGAGGAAGACAAAGAGCGGTTAAACGAAAGAGAACAAGACAGATTTAAGAAGAGGCTGAACTGACAGGGGGATAGTGAGTAAATTCTGAGGGGGGACAGCACCGGATTCTTTACGAGTGGGTGGACAGGGATTGTATTTTAAATCTCAGCCACAATTACTAAGCGCTCCACGCTATTCCAAAAAGGACACCCAGTCTAGCCATGAACGCTGCACAGACGCAGTAGTCTCCACCGCATGCCGCTGTTCAAGGCTTCTTCACGCTGGTGGAAGTCCAGACCAAATATTAGCTTTGTATCACCCTGTTCTATGCGGAACTGGGCTCATGTCGGCCAGGTTCCTGTCCTACTGGAGAAAGATGGCAGGGTTTAATAAGAACAACAGGGACTGATATCCAAAGTACACATCCCAGGGCGTTAGAGCGAGTTCCTGCCGTGGGAATTGTGGGTAGTCTCAGCCCTGCGGGAGTTGGTCTGCAGCGGTGGTGATCTGGTGGAGGCCGTTCTGCAGGTTCACAGTCCCTGACCCGCTCCGTTACCTGAATGGGTTCACGTGCAAGGCCAAGCAACTGATTACTGCCAGACACTCTGATGCAGTGTAATTGGCAACCTCTTTTCTGAAAACTTTCATCCAATATCTCATAATATTTTCATGATCTCGGCACTGCGTTTGACACTGACACATGTTTGAGTGTGCCTGGTCTTGCCCTTGTTTTTACAACATTTCATGCCATTATGTCAAATGCACTTTGTACTTGCACTTTGGGAGTCACTCTGGAAAAGAGCATCTGCTAAATGGCATAACACAAATGTAAATATTTCAATATCAATCATATCAATGGGACAAGCACTAGTTGTGGCAGGAGCTGACATCTCCAATGCAGAGAAGTTCACAGTCACTGAGAACATGGTTTTGAAGACCAAAATACACTAAGAACAGGATGCTGTATCAAGAGTGTCACTCTGTGTGTGTGTGTGTGTGTGTGTGTATGCCTCGGGTAGGTGAGTATAAAGAAGGAGTGAGAATTCTCCTGGATCAGTGACTCTTGCATGGGCCTCTGAGCCAGGGAAAGCAGTAACCAGGCAGTTAGCATTATGTGGGTCTCTGGGGGATAGTGGGGGTCTGACTTTTTCACCTCAACCCCTCTTCCACCAACTCCCATTTAATTGCTGCAGTAATAAAACTTCCTGCCTGTTTCTGTTGGTGTACAAGTCCCCTGCCAGTATCCAATCCTGTTTATTTATCCTCTGGTCAAAAGACCAAAGGCCTAGGGGTGTGAGATCTGTGCTACTGTGGTGGGGGGGGGGGGGGGGGCAGTGAGGGTCCGGAATGCTGTGTCTTTAACCCTTTACTGTCCTCAGCCATTCACATCAGTGGTTTGGTTCGCAAAATTAACTTGGCCTTGATTGATTGTGTGTGTGCCAGTTGAAGTACTCACAATCCCACAAAGGCACGTCGCTACACCCGTTTCCCTCATAAATCAAGGTGAATACTGTTATTCTTCAGTACAGTGCACAGTACAGTGCTGCCCAAGCCTGCACCGTCTACATCTGGAAGCTAACAGACAATATAATACTGGACTTCCTTTTCCTCTCTTTTAAAAAAATAAAAGTTCACTTCTTGTTTTTAATAGAAATAGGCTCAAACATGCTTGTCTGAGACAGCTGTGCTTGTAACTACATGATATAACTCACACTCCTTCTCCAAGATTCACTGTGTGGACACAGAGCAGACCTACATCCACAGTGTCTCAGGGGTCTCTCCCAGCTGGGGACACTTGCTGCAGGTCATCCTCTGGGTCACCAGACTGCAGTGGCTCTGGAACATTCTCAAACCCAGGTTTGGTTCTGCCTTGGGCCCGGAGCCATCCCAGTAGAACACTGATTTCTTGGGGAAAGGGAGGAACACAGAGGGATGGAAGGGAAAGAGACAGAGGAGGACGGAATTAGAGGAAATGCATCATTCTGGGAACAATGACCTGATCTGATGTTTTCATACCATTCTGTCTCCTCTCCTGTCTGCTCTCCTCTCCTCTTGTCTCTGTCTCTGTCTTCTTGCCTCTCTCTCCTCCTCCTCCTCCTCCTCCTCCTCTTCTTCCTTCTCCTGTCCCGTCTGAGGGCCGAGAACAGAGGTAGCTTGTCCATGGAGCAGGTAAGGAGAGGGTAGCTCAGATTTCACTCTCTCTGTTCTGATAGGAAAACCCCAGATCCAGTCAACCAACTCCAGCAGCAACTCACAGGGCTATTAATACAGGGGTATCCACTCAGAGCCATGTTCTTAATACAGGGGTATCTGCTCTTAGTATAGGGGTGCTCCCAGGGAGCGGGGGATGGCCGGGTTGTGAGCGTGTGTGTGTGTGTGTTGTGCGTGTGTGTTTGTGTTGTGTATGCAGGTATGTATGTGTGTGAGAATTTACAGTGGCCCGTAAATTCAACAGAGGAAATTCGATCAAAGTTCCTGAATTGGGCCCCTTACAGAGTCCTCTGCACCCTGGGTGCCCTCTGACCTCCTGACCCCCGAGCAAGAACGCTGTCAGCAAAGGCAGATGGAGCTCAGGAGCATGACCCACCCCCAAAACCTGAGCAAAAGCACAAACGCTCAAACCCGAGTTCAGAAAGTGTGGCTCCCTCTCTCTCTGTCAGGCAGAGGAATGCTGGGACATGGTCACCTTTCAGTATTGTCGCCATGGCGATCTGTAGCTCCCCACCACACGGCCTCAGCTGAGTATAACCAGCGCAGCACAGACCCCAGTGGAGCATACCAGCTCCATAAATCAAATGTATAAAACCGTTATTGAAAATAAATGATATTCTTTCTTCAGTCGTTTGTAATTGCGACAGTGTGCAGACTGCTGGCAGGGTCTCACTGGGTACTGAGCTAGCCCTAAGCACAGTAAATGCATTTCACACTTACTCAAGGCAACTCTTTTTACTTTGCTTTTTTTTTTTTTTTTTTTTAACTGAAATCAATAAAGTAGCAATATTGTATAAGTGTTACACTGAGCAGAGGGAATAAAGCAAAGTGAAATAAGTGTGAAAATGATTAAAAGAAAGAGAAAATAGTCATTTCATGGAAACTGTGATATAATCCAAAGTTCAGACCTGCCTTGGTCTGAACGCTGGGGAGTGATTTCCCCTGAGTGTCTATTGCAAACTCATATTCAAAGCACTGTGAGGCACACTGTCTGCTCAAGGCAGCTCACTGAATGGCTGTGATATTGGGCTTTGTGCTTAGAATTCATTTTTTCCTTTCTTCTTCTCAAAAATACAATCTTTGTTTTAAAATGTTCAAAGGGAATCTGACAGGTCAGTCAATGATGATGATGATGATGATTCTATCTTTTGAAATTAAATGGTTGATATCATGAACACTTAACATTGTATCTTACTGATCTCTTGTAACTGTTTGCGATAACTACTCTTGTGATGCACTTATTTGTAAGTCACTTTGGGCAAGAGCATCTGCTAAATGAAGTAATGTAATGTAATGTAATGAGCGTTTCAAAAATGTAATCTAATGGTTCAATGCACTTGTTATCTCTACCGGCTAACTTGTATCTTGTCTGGCCAACCACTGAAACCTGATCGTGCAGTGCTTCTAATAATGTTGAATCCTTGTAGTTTTGCTTGTGTTGTACTGTACCTCACTTGTAAGTTGCTTTGGATAAAAGCATCTGCCAAATGAAGAAATGTAAATGTAAATGAGCGCAGCAAATTCAGACATCACTACCACTCATTGCTAATTGTTTGGCTAACTGTCACTGGGGTCAGGTATTTATTCATAGCCTCTTTTTTGGTCCCTCCTGGTTACAATAGTGTCAAAACACCCCCCTGCGTGTTTTTCCGCTTGCAAAACCTCATGGCGTCACGCACACACACACACGCGCGCCTGCGGCGCTGCTGTCAGGAGCACGACGCCCGTGACCTCGCGCT
Organism: Megalops atlanticus; assembly: GCA_019176425.1. Taxonomy (NCBI): domain Eukaryota; kingdom Metazoa; phylum Chordata; class Actinopteri; order Elopiformes; family Megalopidae; genus Megalops; species Megalops atlanticus. The sequence goes on from CM032891.1 coordinate 28,160,838, forward strand.
TGTAAACTGCGTGAGACCCCGGGCGCTGGCGACGCGGAAGGAACTCGCCGCTAAAAGGTCAGACGGTTTTACTGGCCAATTAATGCGCTTACACGATCACCCCCACTCTTTCCCGAGGGCTGTCAGGTACGCCCCAGACCCCGGCGCGGTCGTTAAAAACCCACCCCCGTTACTATTTACAAAAAAACACTTCAATAATTCAATAAATTCACCCCCTTCCCCACCCCCGCCCCTCCACACACCCTCTTTTTGTACATTTTCTGTTTTTTTTTTTTAAAGAACAAGCTGAGGGTGAAAAGTGCAAAAACATACCACAACAGAGCAGGAAAGTATTTACTATGAGATCCCAGCCTATTATGCTGGTGTAGGGAGGCCTGTGAAACAGTGCCAGGGGCTCGGATTTACTGCGAGAGCGCAGCAGAGCAGCTCTCATTAGCCTGAACCCTCCTCGAAAAATCGCCGCGCATGCCCCACACTCCTGCCCCCCGGCCTACCCCCCCTCCAAACGCTGTGCGCCCCTCTGATTGCTTTAACAGACCCCTCTATGAGGCTCATGAGGAACGTCCCAGTTCAGAGGGCAAACAAATTTTCTGTCAGATTTATTGGGGAGCAAGGTTGGTGGTGGCCTAGTTTATCAGCAGAACCTGGGCCTTCAAAACACGCTCCCAGCGGAAGCATACTCCCTGAGGAAAAATACTCCCGTAGGAGCCATACTCCTGAAGGAGACACACTCCCTGAGGAAAAATATTCCAATAGGAGCCATACTCCTAAAGGACACATACTCCCAGAGCAAACCTACTCCCAGATCAATCGTATGCGTGGAAACATCCTTGCAGAGCAAACATACTCCGGAGAGAACTCTGAGAGGAAAAATACTCCCAGAGTATTTATACTCTAAGGAGAAAATGCCCCATGAAGAGACATACCCCTTTTTCATTTGAAGGCATTTGAATGTAATTGTACTTTAAGGCATTTATTTATTTAAGGCATTTATATTTATGTATGGATATATTCATTTCTGTATTTTAATATTTATTTGGATGCAGATTGGTTGTGAGCTTGCAAACGCTGGTGTCACGCTACGTTGGCATTTCAACGTTCAGTGCATTTCACTGTTCATTTCTTCAGCTGCAAACCCAGAGATGAGTGCTGATACTGAGGTTTCAAGTTAAACAGGCTCACGAAACAAACCCACATTCAAGCGTGTTCGTGTGTTTACCCAGAGCAGAAAGTACTGCGCACACAGATGCGCTGCCCTGCTCTCTGCAGCGCTGCTCGGTCGTGTCCAGCCTGCAGGAGGAGGCGGAGGTGAAGGCAGTGTCAGGACCCAGATGAAAGGGCTCTGGCTGGAATCAGACGGACAGGCTGATAGCTGATTGATGTGGCGTTTTTGTGGTGATGGAAACGTGTGTCGTGCTGGGTGGTGACAGGTGGAGTGATGTAGGTCTGCTCTCTGGGGCCTCGTCCCAGGCAGGGAGCACTTGGTAAGGAGTGGTGAAGCTCAGTCTTTAGCTCCAACTGCTTCTAACTGTTCACTCTCTGCTCCTGTTACCAAGCCTGCGTGCAGTATACAGCACACGCACACACACGCGTGCAAACACACACACACACACACACACACACACACACACACACACACACACACACACACACACACACACACACACACACACACACACAGAAAACACACAGAAAGGCAGACACACACACACAGAAAAGCACATAGAAACACACACACACACACACACACACACACACACACACACACACACACACACACACTTACTCATTCAAAAACACACACCCTGATGCACACACACGCACACACATACTCACTTGTTCAAAACATTCAAAAGTGCACATGCATACTCACTCACTTGTAGAAACACATGCACACATGTGTATGTGTGTACAGATTCACATACAGTTTCAGAGATACATACAAGCACAAAACAAAAATTAATCTGCTTACAGCTGAGACATTTTAGAGTAAGTGATGGCGGTGTTAGGTTTCCTCATCTGCCTGAGTATGTTTCTCCAAACAGAAGTCATTTTTGCAATACAGTTAATACAGTCCCCCAAATTTAATAGTGTTTTGCCAAAATGACACATTTCATTTGCAAAATGCACTAGTTTTTTCTCAGTTGATCTGGTACACTTCTGCAAACCAAAGTCCATGCTTAACACAGCTGTCTAAACTCTTGATAATTCTTGCAAAACTAATAATACATTTCACATCACATTCCTTGCTTTCACATAAGTTACAAAACTGAACACAATATGATGTCAAATGCTCAATTTCCATCATATTGATGTTATTTGGGTTAGCAAGGCGGTCAGCTCAGGAAGTACAGTTGCATTTTGTGTGTCAGCAATGAGAAATGACTTACTGTTTTGTCAGTGGACCAAAGTGTCATTCAGTGTGGTGCAGCAGTCAAGAAAAACTGCAATGCAACTTCCCAGCATGCCTTTCACTCTTCATTTGTTCCATTCATCCTTTGCTTTTTCCCATCTTCAGAAACTAATGATGTTGATGAATAAAACTGCAGAAAAAGTCACCTGTTGTTACAAGAGGCAGTACAACTTCAGTGGATTAGATGGGGTGACATCACAGACATTGAGATGATGTCACCAGTCTTGGAATGTAGATTGTTCTCTTTGACACCTTTGGAAGCCAAAGATCCAGGGTGCAAGGAAGTCTGACTACCAAATAATTACCAGGAATAAAAAAATAAGCAAAGCAAACAAAAAAACAAGAATAATATGAAAGCAAAAATGAACATATGGATGATCTTAGCGCACTCTGACCAAACGCTCAGATGCTCAATTATCTCAGTAGTCTATCCGAGGTGCTCCAAAGTACTTCTGCAAGAATCTGCAAAAGCACTTACATTTTAATAGAAAGGTTTTGATCCGTTTTTTAAAGAGTGTGCTTTGAGACATTGATCACAAGGCCCATCTGTTTCCAGTCATTTCATATCAAATGTCTCTCGTCAGAGCTGACAGAATCGTTATGTCAGGACGGACGGTGGCTTGCTGGTGTTGTTCTGTCCAGACACTGCGGTGGAACCTCGAGTGCTTTTTAAACGGGACGCTTGGAAGCCCTTCCAGTTAGAGCTTATGTAAGTTTGACTTCAAAGCCCTATTAAATTTACTCTACAAAAATAAAGGACAGAAGACGAATGACTGTGTGCAGGGAAGCCACCCCCCTGGTTCCCTCACACCCCAACCAGCGTGCAAGTCCTCTGGCCAAAGTAAAGAAAAGAAAGCCCATTTCCATTGACGTCAGAATGCATTCTTTACCCACAAACGTTAGGAATATGCATGCGGTTTAATTCAAGGAATTACCGTACGCGGTCATTATAGAGAAGTAAAAAAACAAAAAATCTGAATCACAAATCCACAACAGAGGGATCGAGTAAAACTTGGATGTCATCTCCCCTTAATTGTGTGACAAGAGAGAGTTTGCAAATCTAGGTCTCTGTAGACCAGCAAGCCAGATCATTAGCATGGATTTTTTCATACATACTGATAAAAAAAGTCAAAATCAATATAACATGTTCACAATAAGGCCTGCGACGAATGCGGTTTCAGAGCGTTTCTGGCTAACAGAACTGCATGGCTTGCTGCCCTCGTCTGGCGTGAAAGCATGGCACGTTCCCTCTGCGGTGATGCTGTTACAATAACAACATCCCCTTTTATCTGACTCTCATGGGCCCTGTTTCCGCAATCGCTGCGGACGCCTCAGACTTCACACGTAAAGAGCACTCATTTCAGAGCTGTTTTGCTTGTCTGTTTGTCTGATTTTATGGTCAATGCTTCTTCTCCGTAAACCCCAGTGACTCAGTGTCCATCATCAATCACTCAGCTTTAGCGTTCCTGAGAATATTAGCTCAACACAAACTTTCATCTGTGCTGATACAGACTGCTCTCCTGCTGCCCATATGATCTACCTTGAAGGGTATGTTTTCAGTTTTGCTGGCTTGGCTTTCGTGGTAAAACCAGAGTCAAGCATCTCTGGCATGCACAGATAACTAGTAGGGCACTCTTCCTGAATGGTTATATTGTCTTGATAGATCATAAAAATCATTAAGAATGAGAGAGAGAGAGGGAGAGAGAGCTTGCCTGAGTGTCTAAACCATGTGACATAAGGATCTGTGACTCTCACATCATCACTGCAGACTGTAGTGAGAAGATGAGGCAACAGGCTGTGTGTGTGTGTGTGTGTGTGTGTGTGTGTGTGTGTGTGTGTGTATGTGTGTGTGTGTGTGTGTGTGTGTGTGTGTGTGTGTGTGTGTGTGTGTGTGTGTGTGTGTGTGTGTGTATGGGTCGGGGCTGTTTGAAAGTACAGCATCCAGCTGTAAGTTGACCTGCCAACAGCCCCTATGCTGATCTCTGGGAAACCCTGCATTCTCCTGACATCAGTTGACTGCATTATCCTCTGGGTGACTGCGCACATGACCTGAGGGGTTCTCACATTCCTCTCCAACACTCAGCAAACTCTGATCAATCCTTAAAAGGCGTCAATATCAAAGCCACGCTGTTTGGATCCAGAGCTGCTTTAATTCTCTCTCTTTTTATGACAAACACATGGACATTAACAAACTGGAACAAGGTACAAAGAAGTGCGGAAAATGAATAATGAAGACATAAAAGAGTACGAGAAAGAGGTGCCCTTGGGCCGTGAATAAATTGCGAGTCAGACAGTGCTTGAAACCGCAGTGGATTTGTGGGAGATCTCACTCACACCTCTTGCACTCCGAGAGGCTTCGGTAGATTCCCCCCCTCTGAAGAACACCAATGATGGTTTAACTCCAATGAATAAACTGCCCGTAAAACAAATCACAGACGCACACACACATTACATTACAGTCAGTTAGCAGACACTCTTAGGCTGAGCGACTTATACAGGTTACAATTTTTACATGTTATCCATTTGTACAGCTGGATATTTACTGAGGCAATTGGGGGGTAAGTACCTTACCCAGGGGTACAGCAGCAGTGCCAAAGCAGGGAATTGAACCAGCAACCTTGTGGTTACAAGCCCTGCTCCACACCTCAGTAAATATCCAGCTGTATAACTGGATAACATTGTGAAAACCTGTAACTGCTGCAAGTCGCTCTGGATAAGGGCGTCTGCTAGATGCCAATGATGTAATAAAGTAATAATAATGTCTGACATGCGAGTGGGAGGAGTCATGAGAATGCGATGGCCGCAGGTACTGCGGTGCTCTGCAGTGGCCCTGAAGTGTGCTGTCAAGCACAGCACTGACTGCAGCCATGCAGCCATCCAAGACGCTCAAACTCACCCTGCATGAACATGTCAACTAAACAACTGAATAATCAAGCAGCGATCAAGCAGAATGGAATAAAAAAAAAAGGCTAGCAGCTAAGTGAACGCAGCTTCTTCAGTTCAGCCCCTAATCAGAGGCCCAGTCTGAATCCTGTACAAATCCTAATGAAGCCTGACCTCGGAGTGGACCGGCGCACGATCAGACAGGGATAAAAACAGGAATGTGAGCTGTGACCGGGCTGGAGTGTTGTAATTACGCGTCTCTGATTGGGTGGTAATGATACTGAAGCATAATATTATCTCTGGCAGAGGGTCAAAGCGCCGATGACCTAATCCCCCTGCTTCTATTTGCTTATTTTGATTGGGGGGCAGAAGGAAGCGTGCCGCTGTTTGGGTCACGGGGCACATGCCGGCACAGGAAGTGTGGGTGACGGTAGCAGGAAGCGTCGCAGCTGAGGCTGAGTGGGGGTGGGGGTGGGGGTGGGGGGGGGGGGGGATGGGGAGGGCTGACAAACTGCAGACCACGGCCAAGCCAGACCAGACCCAGTCTGATCCAGACCCCTATACGACGCCACGACCCGGGAGGGGTGTCAGGTTGATGATCCTGTTTCTCCTCCGAAAACAAGTGAAGCGTAGAATGAAAAGAAAGACAGAGTGAGAGAGAGAGAGAGTGGGATGGGGGGAGCAGGAAGAAAGAGAGACATTGAGAGAGAGGCTGAAAGACAGAGTTAAATATAGGGCTAAAGGAACCAGGAAGCTTGCAATCACAGTGTAAAATGAAAACAAAGATAGGCCTCTAGAGAGAGAGAGAGATGGGGGGAGGAGGAAGAAAGAGAGAAACAGGGTGAAAAAGAGTGCAAGAGAGAAAGTGAAAGAGAGACTGAAAGACAGAGAGTTAAGTAATGGGCCAAAGGAACCAGGAAGCCTGCAATCACATCTACAGCTCACCTGCACAGCACTGTTTGTCCACATGAGGCTGAGGCCAAACAGACCCTTTGGAGTGCTCTCTGGCTGCTTGCTTAGATGTGCCAGGCAGTTTACTGGAATTTGCTAAGTTCCAGGTAGAGCTGATGAATCTGAGATTGAGCACAGGTCCTGGGCACTGACCGGAATGCCCATCTACAGTAAAAGCATCATCACAAAGGTATTTATTGTGCCAAATGGGGAGGCACTGCTCTCTCAGAGATGAGGCAATGCAGCCACGTGCATGCGTGGCCACCCTGCGCAGGTTTCACAGGGGAGAGACAGAGGCAGTAAAGTGTACGCATTGAAAGGCTTACAGAGTCAGGTTACTCCTGCCATCTAGGCTTACACCATATCCCATCTGGACTACATCACCTCTCCCTCTACCTGCTCTCACCTGTACCATGTCCCCTCCCCTCTACCTGCTCTCACCTGTACCATGTCCCCTCCCCTCTACCTGCTCACACCCATGTCCCCTCCCCTCTACCTGCTCACACCTGTAGCATGTCCCCTCCCCTTTACCTGCTCACACCTGTACCATGTCCCCTCCCCTCTACCTGTGTGCACCTGTATGACATCTATCTGTGGTGTGGTTACACACTGGTGCTTGCATTATGCTTTGTTGGGTGCCTCTATCTTTCATGTGCAGACAAACAAAAGTGGCTTTGGTTTGTGCTTGGTTTGGGCCTGTTACCTTGCGTTAGCATGTGTTCGGCTGTCAGCCCAGCACATCTGAGACAAAGACAAGACCTCAGCTGGGGTGTGAGCTCAAGGTCAGGTACATGGAACCGAGTCAGAGTTCAGCAGAGACAGAGGTGACAAGACTGACCTGCCCCCTCCCCTGTCCCTGTGTGGTTTAAAGAGGAGGGGGGAGGAGTGTGTGAGTCAGGGGCAGGGAAAGGGCAGGGAGAGGGCAGTGGGTGGGGGGGGGGGGCAGTTAGGGGGCAGAACCAGGCCTAAATGCAAACCAGCCCTGTGACTTCAGGGAATCATTAAAATACACACTGGGCGTTCTTTTTTTTTTTTTTTTTTTTGGAACTGGAAAGTTAAGGCTTCATTGGCAGCAGATGTGTCAGTGTCAGAGCTCTCAGTACCCTCCTCTTCTTCTTCTTTTGCTTCTTCTTCCTCCAAAACAAGGTCAATGACCTCCAAAAAAAGGTGACATGTCAGAGTCATTATGATCTACTGCGCCCCAGGGCTTGTTGTGATCCATTTCTCTCGTGGTTGTTTTCGTGGAGTGAAAATGAACTGCATTCATAATCCTTAAATCTCCATCTATCCATATTCAAAATTACTCCTATTCTGCTTCAACTCATCTTTTGAATTCATTTACAGTTGTGTGTCAACAATGCTTAATAAAATATAGCTAATTCAGTAGTTACAGAATGCATTAGTATGAGACAAATATTAATTTTGTCAACAAAACAGTGACTAAAGACTTTCAATGCCCAGGGTGCTCAAAGGAGGAATTTTATTACAGTGTCCAGCATGTTCAATTCCAAAAATCCCAGTGCAGCAGTGTAAAACAGAGCAAAAGGTGAAGGCAGCACAGTGGTTCAGCATGTGAAGGGAAACTTCCTGTAAACGGTAATTGGGATAGTAAAAGACTGTGTTGTGGGTGATTAAAACTGTGTTCCATCTGTGAAGGGTGAGAACGCATTACAGCTACCACACTGGCAGAGGCAACAGGCCACAGGGGACCAGTTACACACGCACACACACACACACACACACACACACACACACACACACACACACACACACACACACACACACACACACACACACACTAGGAGATCCATCTCATTCCTGTACAAAAAGCACACAGTGACCCCATCTTCTCTTTTTTAAATTAGCTATCTGTACAGATTATGTCATGATTCTAATAGATTATATGTTACAATGCTAAATTACAGTCTGAAAATCCTTTCAGAACAAAATATAAAAGTATTGCAATGTTGTTATGTTCACACTCACTGGTCTGGGAGTGTTGTTACCCTGGTGCTACCCTGATGCTCATTTAACTTGAATGGATACACTTCTATTCTATTGTACTGTAAATCGTCCTGGATAAGAGCATCTGCTAAATGCATGTAATGTAATGTAATGTAATTGTGTTACATTACTGTTACGTCACTGTACGTACATTAACTTCACAATGAAAAAATGAAAAGATTTAATCTTACACTGGAACAGGCGAAAAAAGTATTCTCGTTAAAATGTGTGTGTGGGCAGAAGCAATAGGTGGAGGGTGTCTGCATTGTGTCTGCTCTGTGTTTCAAACGGAGTCTGATGTTGGAAATGCAAACGAGACCAAGAGGTGGAAACACAGCTGGAAGAAAACAATGCCTGAACCATGACGCAGGAGACAGAGAGCAGACGCGACCACCTGACCACTGCTCGGCAAATCACCCCCCATCCCCCGCCCACACACACACACACACACACACACACACGCACACACACACACACACACACACACGCACACGCACGCACACACACACGCACACGCACGCACACACTCACACACACACACACACACACACACACACACACCACAACACGCACGCACACACACACCACACAAATGAACCCAACAACCCTCCCCAACCCTCCCATCTGCCATCTGAGGTTTATGGTTTGTGCTTTTGCAGTGGTCATGAAAAATCTCTATGTGTGAATATTTCCCTTTAGTATTATGTCACATCCAATCCGCTGACCCTTACAGGATCTGAGCTCTCTGTCATTGACCTCGGCCGGGCAACACCACTGGGACAGGGGGTTGAGTAATTTCTCCACAGCCATGTGGGGTCAGACTGCTGCCTCCCAAAACTCCGCCTGATGCTAACCCTGAATAACACCACAGTGCGCCTGAATGGCGCCACGTTGTGCTACCCCTGAATGGTGCCATAGCAGCCTAACCCTGAATGATGTCACAGTGCACTAACCCTGAAAGATGTCACAATGCACTACCCCTGAATGATGTCACAGTTCACTACCCCTGAATGATATCACAATGCACTACCCCTGAATGATGTCACAATGCACTAACCCTGAATGATGTCACAATGCACTAACGCTGAATGGTGATACAGACACATAACAGTGCGTACAGTAAACATGCACAGCATTCTAAATCAGACACCTGTTTTCTCACACACTTACCTGTGCACTGATATGATTTCACTTTCAAAAACAGCTGTGAAAGAGAGATCTTATTTAACTAGATTTTGACACACTGAAGCTAAAACTCTGTGATACATGCATATACACGTACAGTATGTATTTGTGCATACGCTGTATTATATATATTGCACAGTAAGGCCTGGAAGGCTTCAAGGAGAAGACAGGTATTGCATTGCGCTTTGCTGTGGCTGGTGTTTGAGCTTCACTGGTTCCCGAATGTGGTCCTGTTTACGTTGCCGCTAAATGGAAGCAGACAGGGGTTATTTGCACTCGACTGTTGATTTCAATCTGCAACAGCTTTTGTAATTTTCTCCTTTCTTCTCCGAGGCTGTACTTATTTATATATTTACTTATTTACTCTCTGAGCTAAGCAACATGCCTGCGTGTGTTTTTTTTTTCTTCAGGACTTTATAAACTCTCTTGGCTTCCTGATCGTTGTTTTGAACTCGACGGGGATGCCTAAGAATAGTGTTTTTTACTGCAGAACATGCCCTGAGAACATTGTTAGTGAACAAGATTTAAAGTACTGAGCTAATCAGTCCCAGAGCTCGGTTCACGGCAGGGTCAGCTCTCCCCACCGTAACCGCCACTGTGCCACGCCCGCCGATCCCCACAGCTCTTCCTCGCGCTTCTACGCTCCGCGACACCCAGGGGTGAGGCCAGCGTCGCAATCCTCACCCCCAGCCCCTGCCCCACCCCACCCCTCCCGAAAAAAGGAAAACGAAAAGAAAAACCAGGATTACCATTCCAAAAGCTTCAGAGAGAGTGCCGTGTGTTGCAGGACCGTTTAACCAATGAGCCATTTTTTATTGATCTATTAGTAGAATTAACAAATGGATGGAAGATTGGTGCAGGAATGGAAAGCTTGCTGGCTTCTGTCCGGTCACTAATGACGGAACGGTTTGTTCTTGCACTTTATGTAAGGAGCGGTAAGGACACAAGGTTGCACTTAAAACCCACAACCGCAACACACAACCATGAGCAGGTGAGAGGCCGTTGTGAAGTGTAATCGGCTGCCACTGTCTGCAGTCATCTTCAACCCCCCCTTGTATAGCAGTCCATTTACCACAGTGTTAGTGGGGTGATTTTTTTAAAAAAAAAAAAAAAAGGTGGAGTCACAACTGTAAAGAAATCCGTGCAGGCAGCAGTGTGGTGTTGTGACGAGGAGCAGGGCTCGTAACCCAAATGCTTCTGGTCTGAATCCCCACTGGGGAACTGTTGTTGTACCCCTGGGCAAGGTCCTTAACCAAGAATTGCCAGGGATAAAATGTAAGCATTGTAACCTATGTAGGCTGCTCTGGATAAGAGCGCCTGCCAAGCAAAGTTAAAACAGTGCTCTGTGTGAAACGTGTCTGTACTTTGAAGCACAAATGGCACATGCACTAATCAGTAACAATAACAAGTACAGGTGTTGTTTTTTAGCCTTAAACCTGGGGTTGGTCCATGTGTGGAAAGTTTCAGCACTGAAAACCTGCCTGACAGAACAGGTTGCTAAACAGGCAAACAGTACTAAGAACTTTTTCCCCTTATGAACACCTCTGTTTTAATAGTTGTATTGCTTAAAAGCAACAGTTAAATACCTACAGTGCCAAAGAGTCATAGTGAGTGGGATTGGATCTGAAACATTACTCAAGTTCAAAGAGGTAGAGTCACATGTGTGTGCTTGTGATTGGTCTATATCAACTGGGTTGGGTCTGAATGCAGACACAAAAAGCCCCACAGAGGATACGATCATTTAATAAACAAAACTCAGCTTTTGTCCAATTTAGCAACTATGCATCCATGTCTTTTCCCAGAACTTTGTGTCCCGTTGCCCTGGTTACACAGCTGGAATCCTGTATCTGTTGTCCTGGTTACACAGCTTCCTGCATTACCTTGGGCCCCCAACGTACCTAGGACTCCTTCATTCCATTAGTGTTTCACTGCACTGAGGCCATGGTTCCCTCGAAAAGAACCAGCCAGAGTTGGTATGGGTTGCCATGGGTGACACAAGGAGCAGACTTCCTACGGATGGTGTAACCTTAACTTTCCTGTTCACATGCTTCAGCTGTGCCAGTCTGTGCATGCAATGAAGCTCCAGCAGGAGGAATGCATTCTCTGATCTCACAGTTTATCAACATGCCTGCCAGTAGGGTATGAATTTGCCCTGTTTTGAACTGTTTAAAAAATTTACCAGGGACTTTAATACAGCCCAACAAAATGTGAACCCCATTGCAAAATTCCTGTAAACCCCTGGTAACCCCCAGTTTGTTATCCTCAAGAAAAAAAAACATCGGAGACAGTCTGAGGAGCAGGCCTCAGGGACCGTAGCCAAATATCCAAACGGGGGTGAAAAATAACGACAACTGCACCAGCACCAGCAGCAGGAACACACACTTGTAAAACAGTTACGCAAAAACCTCAATAAATCCAGCAAAGATGTGTTTGCCATGCTCACTGCAGACGGGCCCTGCTCTCCCCATCAAACAGAGGCGCTCTGTGAGGGTCGACCTGCCGCCCGCCCCCTCGCCCCTCATCCAGCGTTGAATATTTCACCCCGGCCCCTCCCGGGGGGGGGGGCGGCGTGAGATACAAAACCCATGTTCCTATAAAAGAGTGAACTAATGTTCCTGCCCCCTCCCCACACCCCCAAGCCCCCCGATCTGGCTCCTTCTGCAGGAGATGTTGGCCTCTCTGTGAACCAGATGCTTGGAAGAGCCTCAAACGGAGAGGATTTTTCACTGAGTTTCGCCGCACCGAGGCAGCGGGGGTCAGAGAGGGGTGCCGAGGCCTGGCGGCGGAGTCAGGTGGGCGTGACGGGGCCACGCGGGGACCGCGCGCAGAGCGAGCGCACCATCCCCTCGTTGCTGGGACGTTGCAGCAACATTAATATAAGGTTCCAAGCACTCTGTTGCTCAGATGTGGTATCTCTCATCAGCCGCATAGTGAGAAAAGGAGGGGATCTTGACTTGATAACTACCATGCAGGTTATTGTGGGTCCAGGTGCTTGCGTTGCATTCAGCCCTGTTTGCATGGCCGGCCACAGTGGTGAGTGGTCGTGACGTTTGGTTATTGTAGGTTCAAAACAGCATTGCTTATCATACTGACTCTTCCCATATTGGTGCGTTTTCGAATGAGGGTTTACGATTTCTGTATGCACTGTTGCTCAAGAGACTTCATCATATGCAATTATGTACCTTTGCTTGTAAGTAGGGCAGCAGTGTAGCTAAGTAGTAAGGTGCAGGGCTTGTAACTGTCATTGCCGGTTCGATTCCCCGCTCCACTTAATGGAGCATTTCTTCAGTAAATATCCAGCTCTATAAATTGATAAGTAAAAAACTGTAACCTAAGCAGGTCTCTCTGGATCAGGGCGTCTGCTCAATGACAATAACATGAAATGTAATGTAAAAGTAAGTCTCACTGGATATGAGCCTCTGCTATATGAGTGTGAATGTGAGAATATGACAACGCGCACATTCTCCATGACAGCCACCTAACACACGGCGCCTGTGACACAGCAAAGGGGTGAGGAGGGACACCTCTCAGCCAGGCTCCTCCGTGACACAGCGGAGCAGGTGAAAGCCACGCCAGCCCCTTCCCCGACACTGACGGGTCCCTCACGCAACCGCCCGCCACGGAAACGCTGATCTCGCTAACAGGCGAGGCGGCAGACGTACGGGCGGGGCGGGGGGGAGCCCTCGACGGTTCAGACCGCTTTCTGTCAGCCGGTCAGTGATGTCTTGCAGATGCACAGGGGCGAGGGGGGATGGGACCACTGGCAAAGAGAGGACAGAGACGTTTTTCTGGAATTCGGCGCAATTTGCAGAGGGGCAGGGGGGCAGATGGTTTTGGAATGTTCTGTGGAAATCTGTGTCTAACTATAGTCTATATTTTCTCTCTGGACACCGAGCGTGTTTTTAGAACACATGCGAGGAGACATACGGACAGACATGTGGAAGCACACAAGACGGGAGGAAAAAAAAAAAAAGAAAAACGCGGTTTTCCTACATGTGAAGTGAGGTGGGGAAAGACGATCGGCCTGACCTGAGAGGACAGGAAATTCTTCCCCAAGCCACATCTACATCACCATTAAAGCATAAAAGAGGCATCAATAAACTGTTATTCTTTTAAAGTCCCTAACCCAACCTGTTATTAAATGTGTGCTCTTTTTTCCCTCTGCTTCTGCTTCTTCAGGGCCCAGGCAGCAGTGGTCTCTGCCTCCCTCTCTCTATATCTCTTTCTCTTTTTCTCTCTCTTTCCCTCTCTCTATCTACCTGTCTCTTTCTCTGTTTCTCTTCCCCCCTCTCTCTCTCTCCTTCTCTCTCTCCCTATCTCTCTATCTGTCTTTCTCTCTCTGTCTTTCTGTTTCTCTTTCTCTTCACTTCTCCAGTCTGAGAAACAGTATCAGATGCCTGTGGAGTTCTTCTCTGCTCTGTGGTTGTCCACCCCATGCTTCTGAGCTTCTTTGAGGGCACCTACAGGAGCAGCCCATGCCCCCCCCACCACCACCACTGACAACAGACAGAGGCCCACAGCTCTCTGCCGAGGTGGAGGGGGTGGGGGTATTTAAGTGACGACTCAAGCAGTAACGTCTGCAATGTCTTCTGAACCACTTCCAGATGGCTTTGGTTGAGTTGCACTTTTCTTGACAGATTCACTGCTAAAACATGAATGGTTTAATGCCATCTCACTTGACAAGGTAATAAAAGAGTCATGGAGGCAGATCACAAGGTTGTGGTGACTCCATTGATCCCCGCCCCCCATTCTACTACAGAAACCTGGTGGGGTGGGGGGAGTGGTATAGGAGGGATGGTGTTTGGAGCATGGCAAGGCAGAGACACACTTGTCTGCACATCCCAGGAAAATGACACACTCGGGGGCGTCTCAAATCGACTGTGTTTGAATAACTGCACATGTGAATAACTGCGTATCTGCTTTAAATGGGAATGGGAATTTTGTGAGGCGTTTTTCCGCTTATGTCTTTCAAGCTGTGGGTTTGGTGAATACCTCAAAAAGAAAGAAATAAGAAGGGCCTGCCGTTTTGGGGCGCAGGGGAAGTTTGACCGGAGACGATGGCCTGTGTTTGGCCTCCGTCCAGGACCTGCCTCTGTCCTGTCTGCCCCGCGAGAGCGAAGAGAAGATTCGGCGTGCACACTCCAAACGTATGGTTTCTGCAGGACGGTAACTTCATCGCTGCAGTCGTTACCTGCGAGTGTCATCAGACGCTCAGCGCCGATCCCCTGCTCCTCGTTCTTCAGCTTATCGAGGCCGATATCACAAGAAGGGAGAAAGAGCAGCAGTGTTTGAGCCCAGCTCCTTGGGTCTGCTGCGATTTGACATGCTGTGCTTTTGATCAATAACCCCCCTGCTCTTATTTTTTCTGCGCAATCCGATACCGGAGAGAGCGAGCTCTGTTTAGCTTTCTGGCCACGGGCTCACCTTGTCTCGGCACACAGGCACACACATGGAGAGCCTCCCCACACTTGTGTGTTTTTCCCAGACTTCGCACCTCTCTGGCTGGAGTGAGTTCCACCCCCTGCATCCTCCTCCAGCCCACAGGGAAGGTGAGAGGGAGTGCAGTGTACTTTTCACCTCTCTGGGCCCTCACTCTGGGGCTTTCAGCGTGAACACCGTAAAATCCCCCAGTCCTACTGATGCGCACACATCTGGCTGGGGACCAGCCCTCCTCCGCCTCCTCCTCCCCCCCTCCTGTCCTCCTTTCTGGGGGAGGCTCCCCCCACCTCCCTGTTAGCGCCCTCGTCACCCGGCAGGTCCCCTCCCCCACCGCACCACGGCACACTCACAGAGACGGTGCCCCCACAGGGAGGCCGCACCTGGCAGGCGGGGCCAGCCGGCTGGCCTGCCTGGTGGCGGGGGCGGGGCCATAACCCTGGCAACAGCCGCTGGGTTCCCGCTCGGGGAGCGTAAACGGCATCATGGAACATTTGGTGAGCCGCCCTGGAAAAAACGCGGCGCGCGGAGCCCGGGTTAAGAGGCCTTCGGGGGGCCCTGATCGCTACCGTGCCGTCTCCTGGACGCGCCGTCCAGCAGAGCCGTTTCTAGGCAGGGCTGAAGGGGAGGGCAGGGGGCTGCTACAACAGCGGCTCTGCCAGCACAGCTTCTGGCACTGCTATGGCGGGGTGGTGTTTCTCAGCCTGATGGTGGATGGACAGCGTCAAACCTTTCAAACCTAAAAACGCCAAAAACGTCCAACCGTTCAAACTGAAAATTGAAACCATTGAAGTTATTTCAGAGTGAACTGGAGCTGCAAATGAACTGCACTGAGAACCACAATCATTAACCCACCAGTGCTCCGTACACCAGAACTGAGGTACTGCACTCCACTGTGTCACCAACACTCAACCTGATCAACCAGAGAGAAACAGCAGTGCGCCTTCATGTGTGTGTGTATCTGACAGTGAAAATGAATAATCTGTCATGACGAATATGATAGCATGATGACAAGAATGAGGCAGCCAGAATTTCTCCCTGAATGCTGAGCTGAGTTTCAAAAAGATATTTCCCATTCAGATTCATCACATAAAACACAGCTAATGAATTCTGAGTCAGAGCTTAATTATTCAGGATTACTGCCATGGCCTAAAAGCAGCTTTGAAACATTTATCCGGGTCTTCTTGTGTATATGGTCCCTCCGATAACTATATTGGCTGATGCGTTGTCAGGACTTTTACTTTGAAGCTTTTCCTTTGTGCATTGATTACTGCAGTCTGCAGCCCTGACTGGTTGTTTAAAAGAGTCAGAAACCAGAAGTTTCACTACATGTCTGGACGCCATATGGACCGGGCAGCCCAAACACCATGCGCGAATACGCCGTGTCCTGCGCTAATCACAGAGAAAAGGACGAGAGGGAGGCCAAAACAGCCCCCAGACACCGGGAGCCAAACATTTTGTGCTCATTATATCACTGTGTTTAAGGTAATTTGACTTCCTCACTCCGATTTTGCTCACTGTTTTTTTGCTAATTGAGACGGATCGTGGGCCAGAGTTCATTTGGCAACGCTGGCACACGGCTGAATCAGAGCAGAGACTAACCTCTTTATCTCTTTATTCATTTATTTACCTATTTAGAGCATTGAACTTCCCTGTTTTTATCCTCCCAAATATCAAGCGCACAGGAAGCTCCATTTAGCACAGATCAGAGATATTTCCTTATTTTGAAAAGGAGTCCATCACTCAAGGCAGCGAAACAAGTCAATCATTCATGCCGCACGCTTTCAGAACAAACACAGAGCAGCTTTGGCTTCACTTGGCTTCACTGGATCCAATCGCTGCTAATTCAGTACAGTATGGCTCAAACTGATTCTGAGTAATTGGCAGTAGCGTTGTCTGAACTGTTAAATACAATGGAATAATGACTGGGTCCTAACAGATTTCTACGGTAATATTCTTACATTATGTATTCGGGAAGAATGTGTCTCTTCTTAACGGGCATATTTTCTTCCTTTTCGGGTGGAGACGAACCGATTCCTGCATTCAATCAAAATCGCCAAAGTCACGTTGAGGAAAAATGCAATTTAATCATACACCAAATCTCCCAGGATTAATCCAGTGTCTTAAAATCCCTTTTTCCCTGCGGATGGCTTGGCTGTTCTGATTTAATTTTGGGGGTCAATTATTGCAATAATTGGGTTCATCCGAAACTGTGCTTTGCCGTTTGTGATTGAATAGCACTTTCCATTAGGATAACTTGCCGGTTTCC
Source organism: Megalops atlanticus (assembly GCA_019176425.1). Classification (NCBI taxonomy): domain Eukaryota; kingdom Metazoa; phylum Chordata; class Actinopteri; order Elopiformes; family Megalopidae; genus Megalops; species Megalops atlanticus. The sequence continues at coordinate 28,177,979 of CM032891.1, forward strand.
ATTCAATCCCGGGAAGAGTGTCCATCGGCAGGGGCAGGTGGAATCCAGCAGAATCAGGTCAGCTGACGACAGCGTGTGTTTGGAAAAAGGGGGCGGGGGTGGGGAGATGACGGGAGCGCGCGGAGGTCAGCTCTCTGACGGAGCGTGTGTTGCGCTTGGCGCAGGAGGGCCGGCAGTGGCAGCCATGCTATCGATATTTCACATAAAACTTTACGAAGCACGGCTTCCCTTCCCTCCGCCGTCCCCGCTATTACACAGATGAAATATCCCCTCAGAACCTGCTCGCGGTCAGATCACATCCCGGCCTGTATTTATAAACCAGCTGTGTGGGAGACTTACCCCCCCCACTCCCCCCTCCCAGCATGGCACGGGCCTTCACATCCACATCCAGTGGGTCAGTCACACAGTGTGCACCAATCTCTCGCCCGTAAATCTGGGCATTAAAATCTGACAGGGTTTATGTGGCAGAGAGGAAATGTAACTTGAAGAGGACTCTCTCCCTCTCTCTTTCTCTCTCTCTCTCCTCCTCTGCTTTGGCCAGGCGATATTTACCGTATATCTCTATTGGAGGCTGTAAAATTGACAGTGCTAGGCCGTGGGAGACATGTCCTCCCACTGAGGGGTCCACCCTTTCCTCTCCTGTCTCTTTCCTGCCTTCTTACAGCAACCGCAGATATTCTGCGTGTGGAGATCAGGGATGTGCGCTTCACTTTGAAAGTTCTGTCACTGCCATTGATGAAGTCACAAGTGTTATGACGTTCTGGTTTCTTTGTGAATTCTTGGATTGATGTGGTCTAAAACAGAACATCCATGCTAGAACAGGGACACAGACAGCGCTGCATCCTTATGTCATTGACCAGAACCTCCTTGCCAAGGAAATATGGAGGAGAGAAGGAAAAAAGAAGCTAAACATGCAGAAATAAAACATATCTGTGTTGTAGCCCTACCTTGTAAACATGTCCTCTTCCTATAGTGCCCTATTTGTGTTGTAGCTATGTCAACTTACTGTCTTCTTCCTGTAGCTAAGTCATCCTTATAGCTCAGTCTTTTTCCATTGGCTCAGTCTTCATCTTGTAGCTCTTGTATTCGTCCCATCAGGTCAGAAAACACGTCGGCCTCTCTCTGGCCCAAACCTGAATGTCTTTAGTGCAAGGTCGACTCACTTTAGATTAGCTTTTATTTACCTTAGTGAATAGAAGACATTATTATAAAGGAGGCATAGAGATTTTAGTTATGGTTTGCCCCCTTATTCTTCAAACAATGATGATGATAAGATAACGATGGCAATGACAACAATGACAAAGACAAAGAGATGATGATGATGATGACGATGATGATGATGATGGTGGTGATCAACATAATCACGATGATCACAAGCACTGTTATAAACATCGTGTGGTGGTAGTGGTGCACGAAAGGATAAAAGAAGAGGCAGAAGCCAGGGCCACTTTTTCATCCCTGAGCAAACAAACCGTTTGACACACTTTGTATGGAAAGTAAAAAGCATGTAAGCCAGCCGAAACGTGCTCCTCCGTGCTGGAACAGCGTTACTTCAGGGGTTATGTTCTTACCGTAAGGTCTCCATAACCATGTCAGCCGTGGCAGTCACACATAAAGGGACACATATAAAAGGAAAGGGGAGGGCTTGTGATGTCATCGCCGCCGACCCGAGGCCATTAAAACGCCAGCAGCCGTATCCGGGCGCCCAATCACGCGACACGGGTTTGGACCGGGCCCTGAGGTCGTTGCTGCAGCAGCTCTGAGAGTTCTCCCGGTCCTGGCAGCACTGAGCTGGGCCTCTGCGCTGTCTGGTTCTGGTTCTGGTTCTGGTGTTGGGGTGGGCTGCAGTGGAGTGGCGGGCCGGTGGGTGGCAGTGGGTCCAGGATGGGCCAGCGGTCTCTCCTTCAGTTCTGCAAAATGGAAAAAGCATTGCCTCTTTGACATAACTCACAAGCCACAAAGAAAAGGTTGAGAAATTTAATAATAACGTTAAAATAATAATAATAAAAAAAGAAACATATAAGGAGGAGTCTGCACGTACGTGGGAAAATGTCCTTTTTTTGATTGGAAACAGTTCCTTACGAGCCAAAGTAATGGGTTTACAAGAGTCACATAAACCTAAGGGGGGGGGAAGAAAACGTGAGAGAAAAAAGTGTTAGAATAATGACATGCTCTCGGCACTTCGAGCACAGTGGGGGGGACAAGGGGGCAGATGGGATGTGGATGTGGGGGTGGGGGGGTGTGCTACTTCTAGGTATGAAAATATGGTCACATTTCAGGGCTCATAATTAGAGAGCCTTTGGGTTTTCCATTGGAAAATGGGGGTCCTGCAAGGAAGTGAGACTAAGGATGGCAACCCCCCCCCGGCACCCACTTCCCAAAATATGTTTGGAGAGGCCAGAGAGCGAGGTTAAAGTGGGGGTGGGAAGATGAGACCAGGAAGAATGCTGTCCATGCTGAACCCAGTGCATTATGGGATAGCCAGACAACTGCATGATAACGGAGCCAGTGTAAGGCCAGGCATCTAGCGCCTTCAGTTCTGTCAGCAAGCTATAAAATGGCACAAATCCAGTTTGCCTCAGCAGCAGATCCTCTATATATGGCCTAGATATTCAGCTCTTTGTGTTTCACAAACAGGGTCCAGTCTCTCCCACTGGTGAAGCTATGAGTGCACCAATACGTAACAGAAAGTGCTTAAAGTACCATAAAATTATGCAGCACATCACACTCAACATTAACACTTGCATATGGTTATAACTTCCAGCCCATCCAAAGCTTGTCTGCACACTGCCAGCTCAAAATCATGGTTCTGCCTCATCACAAGGTATTCTCCTGCTACATCACACTCTGACATGAACCTTCTGCACAGACGCCTCTCACATTTCTTCATTGCCCACACCACTGGGCATTTCAGGCATGGGCAAACAGAACAGAACTCACTGCAAGCGAGATCCAAATAAAGGGAAACCTCTTAACAAGAAAAGCCACATATAGAATGTCCTCCAGAAAAAGAAAAAAAAAAAAAACAGTGGGATTACGCAGTTGTTAGAGGGTTTAGTCTACATTGTGCTTCTTAATTTGTACTGCCTTTGATTTGCCTGAAGTTCTCACTGTAAACGGAGCGTAATCATAGCGAAGGTTTGAATCAGGAGGAAGAATGGGCATCTTGTTCGGCGGTGTGTGTGGGCGGCTCCCACATCCCGTGCGCCTCGATTCTTCAGAGAATTTATGGAACTTTATTTCCAATCCAGCAGTAGACCCTGGCACCAAACAGAAACAAAAAAAAAAAAAAAAAAAACGCTCCAAACAGCGAAGTCAAAAAGAAAGGAAAAACGGCGTCTGCCTCTGCAGCGTCACAGCGACAGCTTTTGGGCCCCAAATTTTAGTGGGTCTGAATGTTAAAGAAAGAAAAAGAAAGAAAAAAAAAATCAGGCCTGTTCACTTTTTCCTCTGTTTTATTTCTGCAGGAGGACCGAACGGGAGGGACTGAGATTTCCCGAAATCATCCACGGGTCGAGTCGCTGGCAAACGGGGGGCTCTGCGGATAAGGGCCTATATTCTAAAGCCGCGCGTAAGCCACATGAACGGATTCCACCGTGCACCGCCTGCAGTGGGCCACACAATGGTCTTATTGTCTTTCGGCGCTAAAAATAATGCGCAGGTATTTGCGTTACATGTGGAGTTGATTGTGCCTGCACAAAGGCTATATTGTGGAGGCGGCGGGCCCGGGTCGATCGCTGCGTGCATTAATGAGGGACCGCAGGAGCGCGGCTCTCTCCTCAACCCGTTTCCCCCCCTCCCCCGGTCAGACAGCCTCGCAGACAACGGCGAGAGGTGTAACCGCTGCAGAGAGAGACAGACGCGTGCTCAGAGGGGCAGCTGGATCTGAATTGGGTCTAGCGCGGCAGGTCTGTTTGCGAGTGAATGGAATGCTGGGTAGATGCTTTCAGAGGAAGCTGAGAATCAGGTATAAGAAGCACTATGGTAAAGAAAGGTGTCAGTGTATGTGGAGAATGGGAGTGTAGGTGTTGTGTTGTTCAGAACACCTCCTTCCATACGATATTATTTATTTATCATATTTATCATTTGTCATTATTTAGATTGTGATAAAGTGGAGCCTTCCCCACCAAAACATGCCTTTGGAAAATTAAACTTGACCTACATTTTGCACTCCAATTAAAAGTAACGCTAATGCTAAGCAGGGAAAGCCAAAGCAACAGCAGTGTGGAGTGCACACGTGCAGCAGTGGGGGTCTGTAGCTAGCATAGCAACAGGACGATGGATTAGCCTGCCTACACTCACCATGTATGAAAAAAAACCCTGGGGAAAAAGCCCAAATGACAGAGAGGGAGCCTTGATGCCAATTAAGGACAATACCACCACAAGTCCATAAAATCACGGGTTGCTCCTTGCCTTCACCAGAGTGGGAATCCACAGAGGAGCTATGAATTTTTTAACTAGGCAACACAATGAGCTAATTTGAAATTCTTTCACGGTTCCGTAAACAATTCCGCGGTGGTCGAGCCCGCATACATATCCCAGAATGCATTTCGCCCGTCTCTTTGAATGGAGCGAACCTACTGTGCAGGGTGGGAGTTGGATGAGGGTGCCTGACTAAAAATTTGTATATATATTAATCTGAAATCTATATTAATTACATATTTTGTGTGTTATATGACATTTTACATATTACTCATAGATAGCGCAGGGTGTTTCTGAAAGCACTGCGGCTACCTTTCGCAAGGAGAGCTACGGCTGCGTGACACGCAGCGAAACCTGTGGAAACCTTCGGGTTGCCTGCACTGACAGCGTAGCAGAATGAGTAACTGCAGTTCAGAGTAAAACGATCATAAGTAATATTTTCCACTTGTTTTGACCCTAAAACCTGAGTTTGGAAAAGCCAAGCATACTCTTAGAAAAACAGAGATTCCCTTACTGCGCTGTCCTCGGAGCAATATAGTTCATTTCGGGGGATAATTAATCACTCGGCTTTGGCTAGAGTTGTAGTAGTAGTTTTTTGGGTTTTTTTGAGTGTTTAACTCATGTCGGCCGTCACAGAGAAGAAGGAGACCCACAAGTGTCAGGTGTCTACCTCCCATGCTGTAATATCTCCGCCGCATTAATGGTGTCTCCTGTGGTTTAACCTTTATAAGTGGAATCAAAAACAAAGCAGCACTTATGCATGCCCGCCCCTCCAAGCTCAACGTGATTTATTGTGATAACAACAAAACCTTTTGCCTTGGCAGCCACCGCGTACATTTTACATCCATTTTTTTAGCGTTTTTATTTTGCTCTGTTTGTTTTGGTCTCCTGCTCAGAGCAGTCTATGAATGTGCAGGATCTGAGCGCATGTGTTTTCTTATTAGCAGACCCAGCTTTCAACCGTGAAAAGGCACGGTGAGATGTTGTTGCACAAAATTATTTCAAGTGTTTAAACTGTGTGTTTCTTTATGTAATTAATACATTACATGCTCACGGAGTGTTTTTGTTGAATACTCGATTAAATTAAAATAATTTAAAAAACAACATTGCATGTTTTTTTGGCATGAAAGCTTACAAAAATATGTGTGACACTTTAATTTACGGCTGCTGTCTGTGCCACAGATAAGAACAGCGCACAGAGGACGGGAAGACGACCTCTGGAGATTTTTTTGTACATCTATGGAAAAAATCTATTAATTTTTTCTCAACCAGCAAGTTACCTCACCAAGAAAAACACATTTTTTGGTGAGATTTAAGATGGCCGTCTAAATTACAGTCTATTAAGATCAACAAACATTGTAAATGTGGAATTTATTTTATATTAGGAATTAAAAAAAAAAAAGAATGAGGTGGTGGTGGTGGTGGTGGTGGTGGAGGAGGTGGGGGTTCCAAAGACTGAGAGCTGGCTGGTCTAAATGTTTACAGCTGAAATTACACAGGAGTCGATCTCCAAAAGCCGCAACACACAAGGATTGTCGGGGGGCTGTCCAACATCAGCTGCTGAAAAGTCTTTAACAGTCTGAAAGCTCTCATCTGGAAACCTGAACTTTTGTATATATGTGTGTGTGTGTGTGTGTACGTGTGTGTAAGGGGGGGGGGGCAGTTCTGAGGTCTCCATGGAGACCAGGTAAATGCTTTCTCCGGTTTGAGATTGAAACCACAAAAGTCTAGACGTGACAGGTTTCACTGAAGTGCAGCCCTCCGCATTCCTCTCAAAGAGCATAGCACTCTCACAGGGACCGGGGGCTGTCAATGCTACCATTTCCCTGAAATACAGTTCTCTGAACCCTCCCCCCACTTACCGTCACCCAGACGCACAGGACCCCCCCGCCTCCTCTGACAGCCACTGCCACGAAGGTGTGAACTGGCCCTCGGTCCGAGCCGATCTGACGGGGTTTAAAGCTGTCTGGGCTGAATCATGCATCATGCCGATGAGACATGGTGTTGGACATCTCCGTGTTTTAGCTGGCTTCCGTACGTACATGAATTATGACAGGAATACAGAAAAGGGCGGGAAAAAAAAAAAAGATTTACCCATACAGGGAGATTACAGATCAGATCAAGAGACATTAGTGTGAGTAAGTTGTGGTTATGATTGGACACTTGGAAATTTGGCCATTAAGCCGGGTCATGAAACCTAAAATCTAGGAAAAAAAAGTGTTGAATCTGCATTGCTTGGTACCAGGGGATTGCAGAGTCACACATTTGCTTGGTTCAGTCAGAGGCCTGGAGTGTTGCCCAGTATTTATGCTGTGAATGTACTTTATATCAAGTTACATCTCCTGGCCAGGTCAACAGCTCTCATCTCACAGTTACTCCTCTTCATTACAGTAAGGCCAAGCACCTCACAGAAACAGAGTTTATACTTTCACCTTTAACCTTTGATGTCAGACTGAAGCTAGCGTGCATCCTTGAATCCCCAATTGCATTTAATCATGTATCAGCTGCTCTGGAAAAGCCTTACGAAACACACGAACAATCCTGTCCTTGGCCATTAGTAACAACTGGGTGACTTTCTCTTAAATCACTGCACTCAAATATAGAGTGGGTGTCATCCTCACATTGTGGATGATACGTAGGGCAAGTCAGGGTACAGTTCTGCTCATTCAGGACAGAGAGCGGGATTTAATCCACAGAAATGATAAGCAGAGAGGTGCCAAATAAGCAAGCCTGATCATTGGCGTAATCAGAATCAAATAGTTTGTATTTGATTGAAGAGACGTTCCCTTAGCCCCTAATAGTAGCGCTAATCTTTATGTGTCTACCTTATAATGCGAGAATTATGACATAGCGTTAAAAAAAAATGCCTTGGTGTAACGATGGCACTAATAAAGCATCAACAGATTTAACTGCGGCGCTGTCTCGGCAACGCGGCCGCATGCTGATCTAATTAAAAAACCGTTAGCTGCAAACCGCTAAGCTCCACCACCCAGCTAACCATCGGCCCTAATGACAATGGTTATGACCTTCCTGTGTGCCTCGCAATGCTCCGGCTTGCCCTGGCCTCATGCCATCCTCCTAAATAACATTTAGTGCCACCCGTGGTGGGGGTAAGCTCGGAGGGTGGGGGTCATGGAAAATGTGGTGTGAATCGAGGGCTCACTGCTGGGCACGCTCTTCCAGCAGTGCCAGCGCAGAAAGCAGCACAAAGAGAAGCAGTAAACGAGGGCTTTGGAAGATGGCAGTGAAATGCTTTTACTACGCTTATTTAGGCTCATTTTGTTTTCCCTTAGGACTGTGCTTAATTTAATTCCATTTCTTTACTTTTCTTTTTTTTTTTTGTCTTGGCACATGAATGCCCCCCCCCCCATCCAACCTCCACCTCTCTATCCCTCCTGTTTCAGTGTGCGAGCAGGTTGGTGGTGAAGGCCGTTTCCACCCGGATTCTGTGTTTGAAAGCGTGAGTGAGAGGGGGTGTCATCAGCCCGTGACCCCAAAACAGAATCGTGCAGGTCGAGCTGAGGATGGGTTTCCGGTGACCGCATCACTGCCGCACAGCAGGGCAGAGCCGCGGTCGGGACACGGTGCTCTGAACCGCGGTCCAGAGAGAGAGCTGCGGTCAGGACACGGTGCTCTGAACCGCGGTCCAGCAAGAGAGAGCTGCGGTCAGGACACGGTGCTCTGAACCGCGGTCCAGCGAGAGAGAGCTGCGGTCAGGACACGGTGCTCTGAACCGCGGTCCAGCGAGAGAGAGCTGCGGTCAGGACACGGTGCTCTGAACCGCGGTCCAGCGAGAGAGAGCTGCGGTCAGGACACGGTGCTCTGAACCGCGGTCCAGCAAAGAGAGCTGCGTCAGGACACGGTGCTCTGAACCGCGGTCCAGCAAGAGAGAGCTGCGGTCAGGACACGGTGCTCTGAACCGCGGTCCAGCGAGAGAGAGCTGCGGTCAGGACACGGTGCTCTGAACCGCGGTCCAGCAAGAGAGAGCTGCGTATTCTGGGCAGGGCCCAGAATACGCATTATGGTTATACGGAGGGGATTGTAGCTCTTTCGCAGAGAGAAATGGAAAAAACCCAGAGTGGAAAATCCAGTAAGCGAATGAAATATCATCCCCATGAGTCCCCAATGTGATGTTTATTGCTGAATCTTACAGTCACAGAGTGCTGTCCTGGTGTATCTTCAGTATGAATTTGCAGATTGACTGTAGCAGATTACAGATGCACCGGGGGCCTCATGGCTAGGGTGCAGTCACCAGCAGATAAAGGAGCACTGCTGTATGGATGGAATAGAGGCTGAAATGAAACCAGTCCAGGTCACACTGCATGTGTAATGGAATAAGAAACAAACAGCAAGTTTAAAACAACACACATGGACAATAAAGGCAGGGAGGGACTAACGGCCAAGTAGGCAGTTAACAGATAAACAGTGAGTTCACATTCATGCAGGATATGGTAGGCTATGCAATAATAATAATAATAACAATAATAATAATAATAATAATTACATCATTGTCATTTAGCAGACACTCTAGAGCAACTTACACAAGTTACACTTTTACCTGCTATTATATATTATTGCATGCATATATACAGCTGGATATTCACCTTTGTGGGTTAAGCACTTTGCCCAAAGGGTACAGCAGCAGTGTTACAGTGGGGAATCAAACCAGCAACCTTCTGGGTTACAAGCCCTGCTCCTTGCCACTACACCACACTGTGCCCTATAATAATAATATGTATTAAAATCTGTCACAGTTGAAGGACTATATCTCATTGCAACACTGTTTAGGCTTTTATCCTGTATGTGATATTGCTATTCTGTACATACATCTTTGGTCCTGTTCGGTTTTTATATGTATTTTGCCGCAGTGACCTTACATGTCATTTTGGCGCATCATCTTCTTCTTATTATTATTACTATTATCCTTTTCATTATTAGTGGTAGCAGTAGTAGTATGAAAAATAATTACAGTAATATAGTCTTGAGTGTCCCACAAATCAGAGAGAACGGTCGGCCAAAACACGGCGGTTTGGATGATACTGTCCGGGGTCTGCTGAAGGCCAGATAGGGGCGGTGAGCTGGGCTCGCATGCATGCGTTTCCTCTGACCCAGTGAGAGTCCGGCTGTGGTCAGGACAGAGGCCCCGGATCAGCCGACCGAGTCTGAGTCACTGACTGCAACGCTGGGAACGGCGGCCGTGAGGCCCCTATACCCACCGCTCTCTGACTCACAGCGAGTCACGGCAGCTTAAAAAGGGTACTCGGCACTTCCTAGCGCCCCAGCAATTAGCGAACACAAATTGAATTTCCATTGGTTGTGTACTGCAGGCATGAATCAGAGGTGGGCTGCATTCTCGGAATTATGACGAACCCAGATCTCATATGGATCCACGGTTTCTTTGAAGCCCAGCTCATTTAAAACATCTGTAATGGATGCAGTTGAATGTTTAGTAGGTCCTTATGAAAAGTTAAGGCTACAGCTTAACAGTACCATGTGTACCTGCTTATTTTTTTACATGGTGACAGATGGTATTCACTCCTGCTTAATGTAAGTAATTTATATGAGACATAAACGTCTGGGTACTCAAATGGTACTTTAATAGAAGCTTTTGGTAACCACAGGCACCAGTAATGTAAAGACCATACCGCAACATATAATTTTGATGCAATAAATACAAAGAGGTAATGGTCTTCATTACCAGGTAAGTACGGTTACAATGAAGGCTTACCAAAGAAATCTACTAATGTATAATTACCCAACAGAATTATATATAATAAAAAAGTTTGAAAAATGACAGGGAATAAGGTCCAACTGATTACATAGACATGGGCAATCTCACTTTTCTGTAACCTACAGTGACAGGAATGTTCCATATTCTGAGGATAACCTCGGTTTCATTTTAAGTCAAAATGGTTTTTTTTTTTTTGTTTTTTTGCTGTTGTTTTAACTTTGCTTCTTCCCCCAGATTCCCCCTGTGGAGCAAGAATCGTCTTTTTAACATGATTCATCATTCCTGAAAATGATCAGGACAGTGAACACAGCAAAGCACAGGGCTTCTCCCATGTGCCACAGTGAAACAGTACTTCCTGTCCTCTGTCCACTGTCCATCTGGTCCAGCCAATCACATTAGGCCCAGCGCCCATAGCAACCACACCTGAGCCAATCACCCTGTCCTCCCTTCAGTGGGACGCCATGGACACCTTGGAGTGACACAGAAGGGGTCAGAGCAACTGGAGAATCCAGTCATGAGACACAAACTGCAGAGCAGGCTTTAGGCCTGCTGCAATGTTTGGCCTCTCTGTTTATTGGTGACAGGAGAAAGCAATGAATTAGCATGGGTCGCGCCACTCAGAAAAAACCCATTGGGTAATGTGGAAGTGTAAAAGACTATAAGACACAGGGTGGTGCCCCACTCAGGAAATTAACAAAATGTCATGAGCTCATGGCTTTAATTGAAAAATAAAATAACATAGAATTATTTTTGAAAGAAAAAAAAAAGGAGAAACAATTGTGGGCATATCTTCATAAACAATGCCAGGGAAACTATTGCGCCATGGTTACAATTATGCATGCTATGCCTGTGTGTCCACAAAGGGACTTTGCGTGGCGTGAATCGTGTTTCAGTTCTCTGCTGCTTTCGCGATAAAATCGAAATAAAATCCGGTTTTACATACTCCTTTCCACCTCTCATCAGACACGTAAAATTCCGCGGGAATGTAGAGGATCGAATGACTCCTGCACAGTCATGCCACCCCTCTAATGCGGCGTTATTTTCTTCATTTTGGAATTGATGCTGATTGGAAGGAGCAGGCACACATATCGAGAGAGTGAAAGGAGTGTGTGTGTGAGAGGCGCAGTCACACAGGATCGTTTTCTGTTTTCCAGAGAGGGAATTGAGGCGGTTGCCCATACTGCTCGTAATGTGCTGTTTTAGCTATGCTACATTAAAAGAATTAAATATTTGCACATTGAAGACTAAAGAGGGCTCATACTTTCCTCGTTAGTGTATTGAAATAAACCACAGTTGTCGTCGTTTGTATGATCTTTCACTTGAACTGCGATGGAACAATGTTCATCTTCCAAAGCATATCTATGTCGTCTCTGTATCCTTTTTTTTCAGGTTTTCTAACTTTTCTGCATTTTTTACTGGGAAAAAAAAGAAATGCAAAAGAATGCCAGCAAAATGGTGGTGAAAAGAATCAATGAATCAGCACAAAAGAATTTTATTGATATGGTGGGTTGTAACACACCACACTTTTAAAGGCAAACCAGACTTCAGCATTAAATTCGATCCAAAGATGTATGTCTGTGCATGGCCTACATCTTAGGATATTGAGTTACAGGATGTCCAGATTGCCTGCAAACACATATGCGCCCCATTGGCTGAAGGTTCCAATGTCCAGGTACACACCCCTCAAATGCTGTGAGACTCCTGGGGGAAAAGCATCATTTATTGTAACTTACTACAATAATTCCATCTTCACTCTTACCACCTTAACAAAGGTGCTTTCGTATACTCATGCGAATGGCCAGAATTCACACGACATGAGAGCATCTTATTGTCTGCCCCCATTTTACTCAGCTGTGTCTGATGTGGTTTGGCTATCGATAGGCGGGGTACATTGCATTATGTTAATCATAGCTACAGCTCTTTAGTTAACTTGGTTAATGACCTTCCCACACACATACTTACCTGTTCGTAGAGCACTGTGCTGTAAGCGAGTCCCTCTCAGCCAACATCTATTCGCCATTGGTCTGTGAACTGAGTGGCATCCAGCCATTGTCTAAGCCTAATCCATATTCTCAGAAGGCTTTATTTAAGTTTCTTGTACTTATTAAAACGATATTGCTGTTAAAGGTCATTATCGGTCATGGGTTTCTTGCATTTGTTCATATTGATGTAGATGAATATTCCCACAAATTGAATTTCCTTCCTTTTTTGGCTTTTTGTTCGCTCTTACTTTCTCTGAAAGCATTGCTTTTAGAAATAATGAACATGGAAACAATGAAAAAAAATAACCATGTTAAGGGCAGAGAGGGAAAAATGGAGGAAAAAAAAAAACAAACTTAAGGGTGCATTTAATACACTAACAAATTAATTTATTTTATGAAATACTATAATCACTGCCATAAAAATATATAACTTTATTTTGACATTTTTTCTGTGTATCCCTGTTTCCCTCAGTTTTATAGAGGTGGTGCAAAGGATTTGGAAATACTGTAAAATATTGAACCTCATTAGGGGATTGGAAACAAATCAAAAAACCTAAATTAGACTTCAAAAGGCAGTAGGATATTATATCATAAAGCAATGGATGATGCCAATAGTTTGATTTCTTTTTCCTTTTTTCTTTTTTTTTTCCCCTGCTTTTTGCTCTGTTTCAAAACATTTCTTTTAAATCATGTTTTTATGGAGGGGGCACACTAGACTGGAACTGAGAAAATTATATTCAGCAGAACTAAGGCCTGGGAGGAGGAAGGGGAGCGGACTCTCCATCCAGAGCACACTCTCACAGCCTGTGCTCCTGGGGGCTCTAATGTTTCACTGAAAGGTGGGAAAGAAGCTAACCACATTATTACTGGTTTAAAACATTTTTCTTTTAACTTCACTGTCCTGGCGCAGATCTCCCACAACTCAACACAAAGAAGAATGACTTTAATACTATCCCCAAAATGTACTTGTACAAAATGTACAAAAAAAACCCAACTCCTTTGTATGTGGATGTTAGAGATGCCCACATTGCCCACTGCGGTGTACTTTCACACAGCTAATACTGTAATTCCTGGCAGGGTATGAGCAATGTTTCAGCTGTGAAACTATGTACAACTGTGTGGTTTTCTGAAAATCAAACCCTACATTAGCGTCGGATTGCGTTGCTTGTTTAAGATTCCCGCACACATGCCACACTTGCTTTGTACGCTGCCATTGGTCTGTTATTTGCTTAGCAAATACCTTTTTTCCAGAGTCTTACACAATTGACACAGTAGCCATGCTGAACAAACAGTCACATTTGTTGTAGCAACTTGAATTGAGTACTTTGCTAAAGGAAAGGATATGGAATAGGAAGCCTTAGCTGGGAGTTAAACCTAAAATCTTGTGATGGTAAGTCCAGCTCCCAAACTCAGAGAGACAGTCCTGTAGTGGCCTGCCACCCAACCCAGGGCATTCTTTTCCTATAAAGGGTGTAGGCTCTTCATATTTTGCTTTGTCTTTAATTCCCACGGACAGTGACTGGTGGCCATCGGAAAAGACAGAGAAGTTTTTGTAAGGTGAACAGTTTTTTTACAAATTAAATCTGTCAGTTACTAACCTTTGTACATTGAGGTCACTGCAATAGAGCGAACTTTTTTTTTTTCTGCATTGGAACGTTGGAAGAAATCTTACCAGCGCTGTCCCTTTTGATAAATACTGTGGGTCTATTTGAAACTGTATGTTTCAAAATCCGTCTCAGGGCACAACGTAATCAGCATAGACAAGATAGAGGGTAGGCGCCATGGTAAACCTGCTATGCTGAACTGAGATACAACCACAGTGTGAAATCGGATGTAGTATATACATCACTTAGTGCCATAATTTATTGCTCTGTGTGTGCGTCTTTGTAAATACATATATATCATTTTAAATGCATTTATTATCACAGTCTTCTTGTGGAATTTTGGTTAGGATGCCAAAATGAATATTTGTGAATTAAAACCTATGCAGTTGGTTATTTTATATTTACGAGGCAGCTCAATTTCTTTGTTTAGCGAAAACAACAACAGCAGCGAAAAAAAACAAAAAAAAATCGAAACGATGCAAACATAAAACCAGTGCGAGTGCTTATCGTGATTTAGCATCCCGCTGCGCTGGGACTTGCGGTACCAAACTGCGGGCAAAACCAACAAATGAAGCAAAATAAGCTAGTAAAACTGAAACCCTTGGGGAGGGAAATACATCCCGACAATGGGCTGCATTGTTCTGCTCCGTTCTTGGCAGCCCTGATGCACATAAGGGAATGACCGGCGACACTGTCTTACACGCACGGTCCGCAGTGCTGCAGCTGCGCACCCTTTGCCTGCTTTCCTGTGAGCTGCGTCATTCCTTCCTGGTGCTGAAAAATGTGTCCAAAAGCAGCGGCCGATTCAAAGGGACGGACTGTCAGACTCGCTCGCAAGAGCAATCGCAGAATTCCCCCACAGACTGCTGCACAGAGCTCCTTTCCTCTCTCTCCTCCCCTCTCTCCGTCTTTGTCTTCGGCTATATGGTAGGTAAAGTAACAGCTTGTTTAGAGGTGTGGGTATTTTTTGTGGATAGGGACCAGGCCACCCTGTGGGCAGTCCGTTAGAGAGCGCCGCCCTGCTGTCTGTGGCATGCATTAAAGGATAATTATACTGACAGGCTTTTAAAATGCCTCCCCCTGTGGGGGCACTGTGGACTGTGTGCTGAGCTTAGCCCCCCCCCCCAGACCTGCTCATATCTGTTCTAACTTAACATTGGACTGGTGCTGGTTCTGCTCTCACAAGCTGTGGGACCAGTGCTGGTTCTGGTCAGCCATTGGGCCCATATACATGAAAGAATTACAAGAGCTTTGGCGGTCCTCAAAAGGTGATCGCCCAAGGTTCATAATTCATGGACAAGCTCCCAGACAGACACCAGACAGAGACCAGGACAGGGACAGACTCAGAAAATCACCCCAATCTAAGGCTGCTTCCAGGGCAGGGCAGGTTAAACAACATGAGAACAGCGCTGTCAAAACAAGAGAGGGAGAAAATAAAGGTGACTCAACGCATCAAAAATCTCATGATTGCGCTCTCGTAAAATTATATAGCTTTTTCCATTTCGCAGTTCAAAATTCCACCTTGTTTATTTTTTTGATAATTAAGTGTAAAATAATACATATGTATATGCTTGTGAAAGCTTGTTAAGAGGGCATTTAATTACGTTATTATGTAGTTTACCACCATAAACGCAGGCACAAAGCACGCACAGAACAAGAACCAGAGATGAATAATTATCACAAAGCTTTTAGGGGCAAAATTTTAAAACCCCCTTCTTAATTAAAGTATAACTTTACTGGGCCAGTGTAGAAACAGCTCCACCTCCATTGATTTCAGGACTGTTTTTTTTTTCTTGTTAGGTAAAAACATGGCTGAGGGTGATATCACTAAGGTGAGGAAGACTAAGGAGGTCAGTTCAGCAACCCAGGTTTAGATTATCAGAGAGGCTTTTGACACTGATCGCTGCAGACTCTTGAGAAAAATCTTGTGATACGAAAAGAAGTCAGTTTCATTCAGAACCGCAGGAATTTTTGACCTGTGGAAGTACTTCAATAAAATAAAATAAATAAGAGGAAATAAAATATGATAAAATCAGCTAAATGACTGCTTTGGTTGCTCACTTGTGGAAAACTCAGCCTTTCAACAAAAGATCGAATGAAGGAACGATGGTCACCGATGAACGCTTGATACAGACATGAGAACAGTGCGAAAACTAAGGCCTCAAAGAGTTTCACTTTCATGAGCGCTGCCTCAACCTGGAGGAGGAGAGGGGAAAAAAGATCTGAAATTTCCTTTCTGCTTCTCGAAAGGAGCGCTGACTGGTTTGGACACGTCTCCCTGACCGCTTGGTGGTTATTGATGTGAGTGGCCACGACCCCGCCCCCTGCTCCACCGCCGCGACCCACCCTGTCTGCCGGGGTTGGGGTGGATTGGGGGGAACGATTAATCCCTAATGTCCATCCCGCGCCGGAGCTCGATATATCTCTGAAAGGAGCTGGAGAGAGGCCTGGGTTCAGCGGAGAGGAATGGGGCTGCCGGAGGGAGCAGACCATACCCCGACAGCAGCTCTGACCCGACCCCCGAAACCTCAAAAAGCGGCCGCCGTTAGCGCCAGCGCGCTCTCCAACCGCAGGGGGGAGGGCCGTCGCTACACCGACGCTCCTGGTCGCTTCGGACATTAGTCTTTTTCTGTTTTACTTGGGGGTGTGGGGGTGCGGGAGAAAGGGGGGTTCACGGTCACGAGGTGCAAAGGTAACGCGGGGGTGAGGGGCGGTGGAGTGGAACCCGCTGTCAGCTGCAGGCCGCCCGGCCCCAGCCACCCGTGAGAGCCAGGCACTGCAGGCCGAGGTCAGGGGAAGTTCGTCTAGACTGGAATAACAGCACCGGAGAGGGCCGCAGATTTCCCTCCCATCAACACTCTGTGTGTGCGCGCGGGGCGAGAGAGGGAGAGAGAGGAAGGTAATAATTAAGTCTGAAAACTGAAGAATTGTTGAAATAAGTTTCAGACATCTGCCGACTTTGCAAGTTCGGACAAGGGTCATGGAATAAGGTACGTATCTTTTCTTTTTTTTTTTTTTTTTTTTAAATTTTAAAAGCGGTCGGCCATATGTGGCCTCGCCGGCGCATATTGAGTCCATGGCTGTGACAGCGCTCACCCCCCTGGCCCCGGACCTGCGTCCTCTGACCGGGAGGCTTTGAGGGTGTGAGGTGTGCAGGGCTCTGGCCTGCGCGGGCCGCGGAGATTACAGCACATATATAATCCTCCCGCTCGGCGCGGGACACAAGGTGAGACAGAGGTCCGCGCTCCTGCCCTTTTTTGCGGGAAGGATAACTCGAGCCACATTGTCAGCTCTCGCGCTTGCCAAGGCGTTTCGGCTGGGAGTGTGTAAATTGATTTGCGTGTGCATCGTAACTGTTGGCTTTACGACGGGTGGAGGTTGGCCAGGTGTTACGGGTTACAAGGAGACGCACGGCAGATTCACAGCTGACGGGAGGAGATCCGAGTTCAGCAGCTTTGGTAGCTTGAAAGCAAAGACGCACCGCTAAGGCAAAGAGAGCATAAAAGCCTCTTTCACGATTGCTCTCCAGACCCTGTTCATTTTTACGTCTATGATGACATAAAAGGGGTTATGATCAAACACAGCCGTCCTTTGTTGACATGGCAGTGCTGGCTTCATTACGTGACTGTGTGTGCAGCGCTGGACTAGCTGCAACAACACTGATCTCCCCCACCCAATACTGACATACTGAGAAACAGAGAGCACTCCTACACAGTCACAGGGGTTTCATGACATTTGCTGCTATGATTTATGAAGTTGTAATGTTTAACATTTCCGCCCATTATAGTCAGATAGAGAGTTAACAAGACCCGTGTCAAATACACTCCACCACTTGAAAAGAAAAATATTTTAACTGCAATCTAAAGACACTGAATGGTGTAGTGTCCCTGCCTGGTCTTAGCAAACTTTCTGACAGCAGATTATACAAATATGTAATACTATGCATAACGATTTCCACAGCCCATTGCTTAAATGGTCCCAAAACAATACATAACTGCATGCCATTCTTTCACAAATTTCACAATCTTCAATTCAAACCTTATTTAACAGAAAGAACCTTATTTGTATCTTCAAAGAACTTGTATCTACAACACAAAACAATGTCTTCCCACTGTCTGTTAAGGCCTTTTGAGTTTTATTTATGCAGGAAAATGCAGGTTACCATTACACATGTATGTCGCAGTTATAAAGACGTTTTGGCAAGTTTCTCACTGTGTGGTATTACAAATTTATAAAGATGTGTTTTGCAGGGAACTTACTGCATAGTATTACAAATTTATTAAACTGTGTTGTACAGGTTTCTCACTATGTGATATTAAAAATTTTTAAAGATGTATTTTACAGGTTACTAAGTGGTATTACATATTTATCGAGATGTATTTTTCAAGTTACACAATAAGTGGTATTACATGTTTATAAGGATGCCTTTTTCCGAGTTATTCACAGCATGGTATTACACATTCATAAAGATGTCTTTGGCAGGTTACTCACTATGTGGTATTATGCATTTATAAGGATGTATTTTCAGGTTACTCACAGCATGGTATTACATATTTATAAACGTGTCCTGGTTCAAGTACTGGGATAGGCAGTACTGAGACTTGCTTAAGGCAAGTGCCCTCTTGTGATTGGAACCAACAATGTTGTGGTTTACGAGCGCAGTGACCCGCTGGCGTCCTGGCGGATGCTGGCCGCGGTGTGTCCTGTGTGACCGGGTGTGCGTGGGGTCCCGTGCCAGCCCCCCGACCTGCAGTCCCTCCGCACGGCACGGATAACAAGCCTCCCCTGACCTGGCGGCATCTGGGCGCCTAATTACCGGCCAGGCATCGCCTTACATGCGGTCAGGCTCTTTTATTTAAGGAAAATCTGACTTTGCTTCCCCTCTGCCCCCCCACCCCCCCGTTCCCCCCTTCAACCCCAAAGTCCCCCCAAAAGGCACGTCTATTTATATGTGTAAGTGTATGATGGGGAAGCAGGAGCTCACTTGAGTGTTTATATTCTTTTTTTTTTTGTATTTTTGGGTCCTTTCCCCTTTTTTCATTGCCCTGTCTGGGAAAACAGAGGGCTGAAACAGTCCAAGGTTTCCCGCTGGACAGGGCTGGAGTGAGCGAGGGAGGAGAGAGAGAGAGAGAGAGAGAGAGAGAGAGGGATAAAGAGGGAGAGGGGAGTAAGAGATAGAGAGGGATAGAGAGGCATAAAGAGAGAGGAGTAAGAAAAAGAAAGAATGTGTGTGAGAGAGAAATGGGCAGTGTGTGTGTGCTAGTGTGTGTGTGTGTAAGAGAGAGAGAGATAGAGAGAGAGACAGGGAGAGAGTGCGTGAGAAAGAGGTGGAGAAAATTTGTAAAATAAAAATTGAACAAAGCCAAAAAGGAGGTCCCACCCTCCCTGCAACGGGTCCTGGGGGAGGAAAGGTGAGAAACCGCCCCTGCTAGGACCCGGGCCGCAGAGCCCCGCAGTCTCCACACTTTTCCCATCATCCCCCGCTCTTTGAGGACGGCCGGGGAGCTGCACGGGCGCGCGCGGGTTGCCAGGTGTTCCACCCGGCCCCGCAGCATGCGGAGCCAGCCGCTGGGCACGAACCGGCAGATTAATTAAGAGCTGACGCTTTCCCGGCTCCCCTCCATCTTTACTGGGTCGTGATTCACGCTCAGTTAAACGCTGGCTTTATTTAAAGCGCTGCCAGCATCGTTTTGGGGGAAGGGGGGGGGGGGGCGCTTGCGTGCCGATGGGATATGCCGAGAGGGAGAGCGAGGGCCGGTGTGTCTGTGGGGTCTGGACCGAGGGCAGGACGCCGTGGCGGTAACAGAACGCCCTGTTCTAGGTGTGCCCTGCGGTGCACAGGCACGGCGCAAAACCCCGCGGTCTCATTCCACAGCCACCTACTCACAATCCTGACTTCACCCTGTCCAGCAGACTAACAGCCCTTCTCCTGCTTCCCTCACCTCAGAAAGTGTTGCTTCAAAGTGTGTACATAAAATACGTAAAATACTATTTTTAGGGGTTGTACTGGAACGTAGGGCTGTACTGTTTTTACTTAGGGTGTACAGCAGGTCTTGTTTACTGTTGAATTCTGTTCTGAATAACTTTATTAGAGATTAAAACAACGTGCAGTAGCAGAATGGACAAAAAATTGTTTTTATGTTTTAGGAGACTTAAGAAAAACCCACAAGTGCTTGTGACATTCAGACGTGTCTCTTCTTCGGCTCGCTGGTCTCTACCTTGTGGTTCTGGGGCCCAGTGGGTTTGATTGAGCTGGACAAGCAAGGTGCTGAAGAACTCTCCAGAATGCACTGGTTTTGCAGCTCTAATTCATCTTTCCTGATTGGATGATGATCAGCTTGGCATAAGCAAATCACGTTCAGTGGTTTCGTTCACCAAAGAAGAGGGGGAGCAGGGGGGTTCTGTGATGAGATCAAGGTCACAGAATCAGAATTACCCCTGAGAAAGTGAGGAACTAAAGGTAAAAATTTCATTTTAATAACATAATAATAATATAATTACCCTGGGCACAGACAGGGTCAGGATTATCCTAAGAGCAGACCTTGAGTTGGACATTCATACTGATTCTAGATCAGTACTCTGGACATTATCTGTCCAGTGCTCAACAAAACGCTTATGAGGCAAAACTCTCATATGGAAAACGTACATTATGCAGAAATATTCCCACCAGCGAAAAACCTGAGGAATGTTTCAGTATACAAAATGCATATTAATATGCACATAATGTGCTTTTAAATGTAATACACAAGCAAAATGACAAACAGAGAGATGACCTGGTGATACAGTTTTATCAGAAGAGAGGTACATTGTACACATACATATTTCTTATACAGATGGATATAGTTGGAGTGCACATAATACATTCTGTTAATTCACTGAAGGCACAAGCAAATTCATAACAGGTACAGTAGAAATGAACTCTGTGACTCGGTGACATGGTTCGCTGAAATCACGTCATCCTAATCAAAATGCAACCCTAGCACAAAGAAATCACCTGGATATCCGGAATTTTCCGATGGCTTACTCGCTAGGTGCAAAACCAACACTAGATAAACTCTGTTTGACTGTCATCCTGCAACAAACACAAGGCACCAATTGCATTAAACAGCATCCAAGCTGGAGCAATGTGTCAGCTACTTTTAATATTACCCACAAAATACATTCACGCCCCCCCTTCAGAGGAGTAACCTGTAGCTTTGGGGTTAAACAGCTCTAGGTTTCACCCCCCCTGCTGCAAGTAAAATTCAAACGAGGCGCATTGGTGTTCTAGGCAAAGGCAAAGCAACAGCTAAGGCATGGAGATTCAGTGCATCTCACAGCAGCATGGAGCAGGCAGAGGGAGACCTGTCCCGTGCTCTTTGGCCAGGCCCCTGTCTCCACTGTGTTCCTGTCACCCCTCCACACGCGCGTAAAGCCAGACACAGTGGACTCATGTGGCGCAGGCATTTTTTGGTTGTTTTTACACCCCACACCCTCCCCCCGTCCCACCCCCTTCCCGCTTCATTTTGGTAAGGCTTTCCGTTTTTTAATAAGTTTGCTCATATTTAGTGCCATTCTCATCGTTGAGAGGAATACGTAAACTGTTCGGTTAACATCAGCGAATCTCGTGCCCACATCCTCAGGCCTTGTTGAGGGAGCTGTATCTACTTTGATGGATTCCCTTATTAGTGGCTTTTCCGCCATCTAGTGGTAGACCGAAGGTAGTGTTGTTACCTCAGGGGAGCCCCTCATTCAGAAAGTGAGCGAGGGACACCACGGATTCTATAGCTGATCAGTCACAGCCAAAAACAATCACAATAAATATTAAAAATAAAAAGCATACACAACACATAAAGGAGTGCAATAATGAAGAAAACTGCAGCATATGTAAAAACCACAGGTGGCAAGCTCTGGACGTGTGAATGCTGTCATTTTGGATAAGGCTGCATGCACA
>CM032891.1:28202150-28207150 GCA_019176425.1 Megalops atlanticus
TTTTTTTTTTTGTTATGGTCTATCTCAGTTTCCAAACAGTGAATGGAGACTGCACTGGCCATGGAGGATCTCAGTGCTGAAGCTCCAGTAATCACTCAGCAAGTTGACAATGCAAAACTGCCTCTGCAACCACACCAGGAAGGTCAGGAAGCACTCACACTTGCTTTTAATTCCTCTAAAATTCCCGCATGCATGCAGTGAGCAGGGAAGGATGAACAAAATGCTGCCATAAAAAGGGTATCAAAAATTGATTTGTTGTTATATGGGATGACATGGGAAGTGATTGTAAAGTCACACATTATATTTAGTGTAATTGCAGTAGGCCTTAATAAAACATGTATAACACCTTTATCAGCATGACCTCACTGTATTACAAAACATTCAAAGAGAACTGCAATGCTTTAGATGTCTCTCATAGAGTGATATCATGCAAGCTATACAAGAAATGAAACCCTGCACATGAAAAAAAGTGGTAGATCACTACATAATGCATATTCCTTTATAAATGCTTTATAAACAGGTTATACTATGCCTATAAATGTGTTGTATATGCTTTACAGAGGCCTTATAAAGGCTTGTTTAATATTAAAAACTGTTACCCTGCAATTGTACATGCTGTATATATCCCATGATTCTGGTCCATTTTCAGGGAGATTAAAACATTCACACACACACACACACACACACACACACACGCGTACAAATACACACACATGCATGCACATGCACGTGCACATTCGCACACACACACACACACACAAACCCCTCCTTGGAAAAGCAGTGGTAGTGGGTGCTGTGTGTAAATATTGATGAAGTTCAGACCCTGTGCTTGCGGAGCTGGTTTCAGATGGGGCCCATTTCCTACAGATGGGGTGTGAGGGCCGGCCCCTCCGCCCCGCCTCACCCCGACCGCGTCAGCACAAGGCTCATCATTGTGTCCCCCGCAGAATTGCCCCCAAACCTGCTTACATTCCGACCCCATCAGACCCACAATGCACCACTGCGGGATCCACGCTGAGAGAGGTGGCAAAGCACAGGGCGAAGCGAGGCCGGCCCTGCATGTGGTGTGGCATTCTTGCCACCAGGGGGCACCTGTGAGCACGTCTGCTTCCCTTCACAGCTGTGACACAGCCCCAGAATGGGTCTGATGGTACTCTGAGAAGCCAGTTTTTCTGGTTTTGGTTTTTTTCTAATCAGGTGATGCTGACTGCACATAGCAGTGTGTTTAAACCACAGTGTTTGTGAACACTTAAACATCTCTATACAGCTCAAAGCCGTCTCTCAGGAACTGCTGGACTACAATGGTCCCTTTTTCTCTATGCTTACCGGGAAGGAGTAGAGGAAGATGCCGAGGAATAGGACAAGGAAGAAGAGGATGATAAAGGCAATGATGACCCATTTGAACCTCCTCCACAAGATGTATTTTAAAGTCTTGTATGGAGAGGAGAACCACAGGAAGGACGTTTCTGGACGCCTAGGGAGAGATTCATGGTTTCAGAAGTTCATGACTTAAAATAATCTTGACAGTAATAGTAATCTTGTGATATATAATAGTGACAATTATCTTAGTAATGTACAGGTGCAGCATTGTTAGCCTGAAAACAATGAACTGTCTACCCCTATTGTTTGGTTCATCATTGTTTTTTCCCATGGATGATCTAGTTAGAAGAGATGTGATTGGCTGTTAACTATGGGGACTCAGAGGAAGAGATCTGATTGGCTGTCAGCAGTGGGGACTCACTGAGGTTCTTCCAGGTGGGGGTTCATGTTGGGTTCATCTCTCCCCAGCCCAGCCGGCCTCTCTTCCTGTTCCTGCTCTGACACAATCTCCAGAGACATCTCCACCTTGCCCTGGGAGACAGAGGGGGACAGAGAAGTAATCAGAGACGGCACTTTACAGACGACAGCACACTAGTGCACAGCTACATAGTGAAGCGAAAATGAGAGAGGGCCAGCAGGAAGATGGAACCTTGAACAAGACGCAAGAGAGGCAGAATGGAGAGGCGACTGAGGAGGAAGTGCAAAATAAAGAGACAGAAGGAGGAGAAAGAGGAAGAAAAGGAGGGCGTGGCACAGGGGGAAGAGAGGGATGGTGTGAGAGGACGGATGGAGTGAATGAGAGGAGCGCAGGGGCGCTCTGACTCACGGCAATGGTCTTCTCTCCATTGCTCTCGCACACACAGGGCCACCAGCCCTTCACCGTCTTCTGCTCGAACAGCGACACCAGCTTCTCCGACGGCTGCGACAGAACGTCCAGGCCGCACTTCTCCGCCGTCTTGGCGGGTCGCAGCATGTGATTCAGGTCCATCTCCAGGCAACCTGCGTGAGAGAGAGAGAGAGAGAGAGAGAGAGAGAGAGAGAGAGAGAGAGAGAGAGAGAGAGAGAGAGAGAGAGAGGGAGAGAGAGAGGGAGAGGAAGGGTGAGGGAGAGAGAGAGGGAGGGTGAGGGAGAGGAAGAGGAAGGGTGAGGGAGAGAGAGAGGGAGAGAGAGAGGGAGGGAGAGAGAGAGGGAGGGAGAGGGAGAGAGAGAAGGGAGGGGGGTGAGGGAGAGAGAGGGGGAGAGGAAGGGTGAGGGTGAGGGAGAGAGAGAGAGGAAGAGGAAGGGTGAGGGTGAGGGAGAGAGAGAGAGGAAGAGGAAGGGAGAGGCAGGGCAAGGCAAGGTGAATGTCTCTTTCAAACGCCTGCTCTGCTGTGCCTGTTACGGTCTCCTCGGCAGTGTGGAGCCCTTTGATTAACCACACCCATTTCCTGCTCCTCTGTGTATCAGGATCCTATCAGCGGCTTTCATTCAGGGCTTTTATGGTTCCTGCGTGTGCCACATCAAGCCTGAGGAAACTGGGCTCAAAAAGTGCTTGTCATCTTGCAGGTGTAGTGGAAGCCCCTCCCACCACGGGGCGTGGCCTTACCAAGGTAGTCGTCGAAGGAG
The DNA here is from genome assembly GCA_019176425.1 of Megalops atlanticus. Classification (NCBI taxonomy): domain Eukaryota; kingdom Metazoa; phylum Chordata; class Actinopteri; order Elopiformes; family Megalopidae; genus Megalops; species Megalops atlanticus. The sequence continues at coordinate 28,205,076 of CM032891.1, forward strand.
AACTTGTCATTGTCCCAGATCTGGATGATGAGTTTCGGGGGGATCTTGGTCTCAGATTTATCCAGGCTCCAGAAGTGCTCCTGAGGAGGGGGAACACAGAGAGCCAAAGGCCCTGAAAGCTTTAAACATTTTAACCACAGAGGCTGGGAATGCCTATAACAGAGGACACTAACAAAACTCCAGTGGAGATATCATTACATTACATTACATTCACTAAGCAGGCGCTCTTATCCAGAGCGTCTACTGGCACAAAAGAACAGAAGTGTATCCATTCAAGCTGAATGAGCAACAGTGTCAGACCAGGCTAACACTCCCAGACCAGTGAGTGTGAGCATAACACTATTCAAGCCCTACCACAAGTTAACTAGTGCAACCCTATTAGACAAGGGCAGCCAAGTATACTACCATACATCAGTCACTAAACAGCAGCATTCAATAGCATCACTCTTCACTCAACACACCTTAACGGACCATAACTGCATTCTAACTCACCACTTGGCCTACACTGTAACTCAGCATTCTAACCTAAAGATTGCAGGATTCATTCCCTTAGGGCAGGGTATTAAATCTGCTCTCATAAACCTCAAGCACTATAGATAATTGGATAACACATTAGCACATGACCAATGGATGTCACCCTCGATACAGGTGTCCAGCAAGCTAACAACTATTACAAGCCAAAGATAAAAACCGAAATGCATCAACCAATCACATGAAATATGACCATATGTGGGGTTGAGGCCACTTCTTTTAGATTTTAGGGTTTCCCTCTAGCTTGCATCCATTGCATCGGAAAGGAATGATTTGCTGGTCAGCTGGTGATCTGGTTTGAGTGCATTTCTGCACTCCGACCATTAGAGGGTGCCACCTCTGCTGCTCTCACCTTCTTGTCGATGGTGCAGAGCTGCTCGGCTGGCAGGTAGTGAAAGGGAAACAGGAACCTCCAGTTGAAGTTGCCCTCCCCACCGAGGGAGCGGTAGTGCACGTCTGTCTTCTGTTTGTTCCCCTCATGACCCTGCATCCAGCTGAGAGACACACAGCCAATCACGGCTCTCTCTTTGACTTCATCACCTCATTACATCACTGTGTTCATGGGCTGTACATGCAAATGGTTGATTTAACCCCGTGAGGACTGTGGATAATCAGGTTTTTACTTCTGTCTTAGACAGGTAAGAAACAAAAGTTTGATTTTATTTTCAGTGACTTTTATAGCCGCCAGGTATTATTATTTTTACTGTTACATGAATTTATTTTCATCATGTAGTTTTAATGTATTGATGGTGCTATGCAAATGAAGGTTATTATTATTACAATATAGTCCCATCTGGAAGTGAATGTCATGTGCACAATCTACACAAAGCAGGTTATCAAGTTTTTTTCAGAAAACCATCAATTTACTTTTACTTTGCACACCAACACTGTGTGTTTTTTTTTTGCTCATCATTGTTTGCATTTGATGTTTGACTGACTCCAGCAGCTGGATTTTGCTGTTGGTCTTTCAGTTGGACCGTCGTCCACACAAAGATTCCCTGACACTGACTCGGGACTCACAGCCTACCCTTTGACATATATGTCACTCATCTTCTCCCCGGTCACACTGACATCATCCAGGATGACATCACTGGTGTTCCAGATGACACAGCGCAGGAGGAACCTTTGAGAGAAGAGGAGAACAGTGAGGTGACTGTGAGAGGGAGGGAGAGAGAGAGAGAGAGAGGGAGAGAGGTTTGAAAGCGTAGCTCAGCACTTTGAGAGAGAGAAAGAGGGAAAGAAAGAAAGAGGGAGCAAGAGGAAGGGAGAGAGGCGAAAAACAGATAGAGGTTGATAGGGAAATGGAGAAAGAGAGAGGGGGCAGCAGAGAAAGAGAAGAGGAAGCATAACACATCTTTGGTCTCATACTTCTTGGCTTTCCGTGGACAGATGTTGAAAGGCGGCCCTGGGGGCCCCAGAGATTTGGGGAAGAGGTCCACCCACAACTGCAGTCTTCCCTAAAACGTCAAGAGAAGACAAACCGATCAGGAGAGTAGAATGGGGCTGTACACCGAGAAGAAAAAAAACTTAGCATGTAGTCAGTA
>CM032891.1:28212150-28234650 GCA_019176425.1 Megalops atlanticus
ACGGAGCAAACACGGTGTTTCCTGTGCAGTCCTCTGTCTTTCCTCACTGCTCCGAGCTTTAACTGTTACTTCTGTTGATTGCTTCGCTGTCAGGATGGAGCTCAAGCTGGTTGGCTCATGCATCCCACGCAATGACTGTGGGCCAATTAAAGATGCGTGTGTAATTTCAAAGCAACCACCTGTCGCTGAACTCACCTTGAACTCGCCCACTATGGAGGGGTCTTCACTCTCGTCCTGGGTTTTCCCCCTGTACAGTTTGAACGTCTGGCAGAAATCCGCCAGCCCCTCGAACCCCTCCACCTTCTCCAGCTCTCTGTCATACACCTAGAGAGAGAGAGCGAGAGAGAGAGAGAGGGAGAGAGAGAGTGAGAGGGAGAGAGAGAGAGGGAGAGAGACAGAGAGAGTGGGGGGGAGTGAGAGAGAAGGAGAGGGAGAGACAGAGAGAGAGATGACAGGAGACACGCGGGGCCTCACGGTTGCCAGTGATGTGGGGGCTGTGAGCTTGACCTGAGAAAACCTTCCAAGAAGTCTGCACCCTGTAATAAATTGGCTGTAAAGCGGGGTTTTTCGGAACATGTCAGACGTGTAACTGCAAACCACCCTGGGCGAGGGCATGTGTCAAGCACATAAACCCAGTGACGCAAAGGCGGGCACGTAAAGAGGCGCACGTTAAGCAAACAAATGCGTTAACAATGTGGCGGCATCACATGACCGCCGGCCCGGGTGAAACGAGCATCAGAGACAACCCCCACGAGACGACGCGCAGCTGACAACGATCCCCACCGATATGACAAATTACATTTTTAATGAATCATTAGGTATATTCATAAAAAAAGCTAAACACGTCAGTATTAGGAGAATCGTAATCTCTCCTCCTCCCGCGAGACCCGTTACTTAAAAATAACTGCCAGCTCCTCTTAAAGAGAAACGTCTGCGTCCCCCAATGACAAAGAGCCGGCCGCCTTTGTGAGGCTTTTTTTCCACATCCAACAAAAGACAAGGTAAGCCTGGGAAATAAATGAGCTGGTGAGCCGGGCTGGGCTGGAAAGAGCGGCTCACAGAGGCGGAGTCGGCTGGCCTATGAAGTCAGCCCGGCGGCGAGCTCTCTCTCTCTCTCTTGCCCGACGTGAATTCATCGGAAAGTCGCCCCACAGCCGTTAGCGTTTAGCGTGTGGCTCGTGGGAGACGGGCCCCCCCCCCCTCCTGAGGAGAGGGCAGGCGCCGTGTGACCTGTCGTTCTGTGAAGAGGGCTACTGTCCTCCCCGCTAAACGCCCTCCTTGGAACAGACGCCGCGCGCCACAGTGCAAACGCAGTGATGTAAGAGCAGCGTGCCAGGGGAGGCTGTGCGTGTATGTGTGTGTGTGCGCGCGTGTCTCCTGTGTGTGCGCGTGTGTGTGTGCGTCTCTGTGCGTGTCTGTGTGTGTGTGTGTGTGTGTGTGTGTGTGTGTGTGTGTCTGTGCGTGCGTGTCTGTGTGTGTGTCTCTGTGCGTGTGTGTGTGTGTGTGTGTGTGTGTGTGTGTGTGTGTGTGTGTGTGTGTGTGTGTGTGTGTGTGTCTCTGTGCGTGCTTGCGTGTGTGTGTGCGTGTGGTCAGAGACTAATGAACAGCGACACTTTGCCAAGCACTGACCGTTTCTGAACTTTACTTTGGACGTTACAGTGAATTTTATCACACCTGCAAAAAATTTTAAAAACCCACATATATGAGCAGGTGTTGATTTAAAAATGAAATTAGGGTTGGTGTTTCACTGGATGTGCCAGTCAGGGATACTGTATGCAACATGGGGAAAGCCCAAAAACATATGTAATATGTTTATGGATTATTACAGTCTTCAATCCCTGTTCATTTTACAGGGACAGCCCAGGACAAGGGACCGGAGAAAAAATTCTCACATCCTCAGAGAACTGAAACAAAACAGGTGAGTGTGTGACTGAGTGAGAGAGGGGCACGGAGAGACATGAGAACCTGGCCTATCACCTGCTGGCAGAGGTGCATTGTGGGTACATTCCCAGCATGTTGAGGAGAGGGATGGGGGCAGGTACCTGCAGTGTATCGAAGCCCTTCTCCAGGTACGTTCCACACTTGTGCCTCTCCCCTACGGAGGCGTAGAACTTACTCCACCAGTCCATAAACTCTTCTTCCTGTGGGCAGAGAGAGGGGAGGGGGGGTGTCACACTCCTGGCACAGCCCTGAGGCAGACAATAATAATCACAATAACAACCACATTAATAATAAGATGAAGGGGAGAAATGGGTTGCACACAGTGTTTTGGAAAGTATCTGAAAGAGTCTGATAACTCTAGGGCAGTGACATCTCCTTCCACCTTCCTGACAGCTGTATTACAAAACAAACTCAGTGCGACCGTGTTAAATGACTCCTCCCCTTCCACTTAAACAACATGGGGTCATCTACAGAAACAGAGGTCTTTGGATAGGCTAGCTTCAGTTATGGCATTAGATGAATACCAAACATTTTTTCCTTCATGAAAAATGTTAACATTTGCCATTTGTCATCAACTTACCCACTGTATCATCTGTGTCCAGCACAGTAAAAAGCAGTTTACAAATAGTTAGAATTATGAGCAAAATACACATTTTTTAAATGGAAACGTACGACTTCCAACTTCACCAGAAATGTCTGTGTCATCTATAACGGATTTTGAGCATGCACATGCATACATCAGCTCTGTTTCAACCAATGGCTACAGCCCTGAAAAATGACAGGTGCATATTGTCCTATAATATTTCTGCACTTTCTCAGTGCCTGACCCTTAGAATCAAGGGTGACATTCCCCAGTAGACTGTCATCAGACTGTCAGAATCTCAGAGCAGAATGCACAGTGATAGACAGACTTGCTTGTGGAAAGTTAGCAGGATGAATAAAAGTGCTCTTTCCAGCAAATTGCTGGTTATGGATGATACAGAGGAAATGGAGAGAATCAGCCACTAATCCCACCTGCCTCACACCCACAGTCATGTGCACAACAGGGGCTAGAGTGTGACATGATGATGACTGATTCTTGCATCAAAGACCTGAACTCAGTAAAAGACAGAAGTATAAAGAGGAGGCTGTCCTGGGGGAGGAACCAGCAGCACAGAATTCAGGATGGGAGAGATGACACTCCCATTGACAGTTAGCCCAATGAAAAACTCTGGTGCAATGGAACGGAGTTACCTTCCAGCGCAGTTACACACATACACACACATACACGTAGACACATACATACGCTTAGACACACACAAAACACACAAGCAAGCAAAACAAAACACATTTGCTAACACAACCATGAACACACATAAAGCACACTTGTGCACATATACATATACATGCACACACACGTAAACACACGTGCATGCATATGCACCCAAACGCACGCTCAGACACACACACACACACATGCACACACACACACACACACACACACACACACACACACACACACACTCCCCTTCCCGTGTGCATGAACCTCTCCCGGTTCAGTGAAACTGCAGAGTAACCCAATGTTCCCGCGCGGGTAATGAGCTCTGAATGTGTACCAGACCATCCTGTCCTCCCTGCCATGTGTAGCATTATAGCGCGGTCTGGGAGAGAGGCCGGCGGGCAGGGACCCGGGCGGCCGTGCCAGCGCACGCTGGCCTCGAGCTGCCAGCGCACATCACGGCGCGCAGGGACCCGGCCCGGCGGGACACGCGCCCCCCTTTCACAGGGCACACTGTCACCGTGGGTGTGCACCAGCGCCGCTTTGTTCCCCGGCCACGGGACTCCAGCAGGACGGGATTAATGGCGTGACAATGGCGCGGGAAACGGCCGGCCGGGCGGCGGACTCCTCCGGCTGTGCCCGTCTCTCTCGCGCCGCGGCCGCCTGTTTGCCTTGGCTCCGTCTCCCGCATTCTGACGCCACGCTGATAATGAAAACTGATGAAGTCTTTAAGCAGCCGCCGGAGCGTGGGGAGGCTTCCCCCTGGTCCGGGCTTTCAGGGGGCCGGCGGTAGCGGCGGCGGCGGCGGACACGGCGGGGCCCCTCCGCTTGGCAAGCCCCGCGCTTCTCACAGAGAGCGCACAAAGACCGGCCAGCGCTGACGACACCGTCCGCCCCGATGTGGAAAACCGCGAGCAAAATACCAAAAAAGAAAAAAAAAGAAAAAAAGAAACATCACAAAGAGCTTTGAATAGCGTCGGGGGACAGATTATCCGGCGCAACGGTTAACTCACCACACCTCCCCCCGGCACGCCCCCCCGCCCACGCGGGACTGGCGCTCAGAAAGGCTCCGGTGACGCAATAGAGGCGTCTTTTTTTAGCGGCAGAACAAAGATCCCTAACATGGCCGAGGACGGCTGTGTGCGTGCGCACTGCGACCCGAATCAGATCGCCTCTCCGCCGTTCTCACACACGCCCCCGCGGCCCACGGGACGGCTGCTCCAAACGTCTGCTGCCTTGCACTGGGTAGGACGAGAAATACTTCTCTGCGACGGGAGGCACACGTCTTTATTTCTTGCTTTCTTTGGTGCGGGCAATGCAATAGGAAAGGTCACATGTGTGCCAGTTAAGGGACTCGGGTCCTAGGGTACGGGGTTTCCAGCAGGCCTGGCACTATGGGGGTGTTTAGGGGTGCATTGCACCCCCACAAGTACCTCAGTGCACCCCCAGTTGTCTCCTTATATCCCGATGTCTACACAGCATTTATGACTTTTTGTGCACCCTCGTGGATTGCAACTGCACCCCTCTGTATTTTCTCCCGGCGCCGAGCTCTTTCTCTTTCGGTGCCAGTGCCCGGGGGCAGAGGTGTGCGGGAGGCGTCAGGTACAAAGGTGCTGGGCTCTGGGCGGACGGGGCACCGCCTGCCTCCCTGTCCACCCTGCGGCGACACCCTCAGCGCCGGCGCCGGGCGTGGGGCGAGGGGCGAGGGTTTTGGTGGCGTGGCTGGCGTGCGGGACAGCCCCTCAGCGCCGCTCGCATTCCTGCTGCTGCGGCTGCCATCGGAGAGCAGGCCATGTGCTCACTGTTTCTGTCTGACAGGAGGGAACACATGCGTGCCGGCAGCTCCCTCCGCTCAGCTCTAATGAACTGAGTCTTTGTTGTTATTGCGAGGATTACGGGCCAGGATGCCGTCTTTATGACTGTGTGAGGGACTCCTTGCCAAGGAGGGTGTGTGCGCGTATACCAGAGAGGGACAGATATGCTGGATGACTATAACAGGATTTAGAGAGATGCTGGGTGTGTGTGTATACACCAGTGAGAGACAGATACACCAGATGACTCTAACAGGGTACTGAGAGAATGCACCAAGGTGTAAAGAGAGGGTTGGTGATATATATATATGGGTGGGCTGAGATAGTGGGTGAATATACCGGGATAGACAGAGATGTTTGTTGAATATACTCACATGGGGACAGGTGCTGTGTGAATATAACCACATGGAGTATGGTAGGTGACAGTAGGTGAATATATCCAGGTGGATAGAGGAGCTGGGTGAATATACCCAGGGGGAGAGAGGAGCTGGGTGAATATACCCCCAGGTGGAGAAAGATGCTAGACACATGCCTGTGGTGATATAGACATGTAGATGACCACATTAGAAAGGACAGTTTGAATGTGCTCAGTGTCAGAGATGCTCCACCAGAAAAGCTCAGATGATTAAGAGGACATATGGGATAGGGGGGCAGTGGGAAAGTCAGCCTCCCAAAGACATGCCGAGCAGACTGAAGCTGGGAGGAGCAGGAGCAGGAGCAGGAGGTAACTACAGGACGTCTGAACAGAGGTGCACTCCAGGCGTCTCTGATGGAGAGGGTCGGACAGCTGACAAAACAACTCAGCAAAAGCAAACCTGACATTGTACATAGCTCCTTAATGGTGGTAGGTACTTCAAAATTCATAATGTGGAAAAAACTCCACGAATCCACATCTTAGGTCCTCCGCTGTTTAGAGAAGTAAAATAAACCGCCCTGAAACAGCCAGGGGGAATTTGTTACACGCAAACCCTTGAAATTTGGAATCTGAGTGCAGGTTGCAGTTCGTCCAGCCCGGGACGGCCCCCCCACCCCCCGCCCCGCCAGCCGTCCTGCCATTCTCTGGTGGGGTTTGAGAAGCGTCTCTCCGCGCGGTGCGGCCGCACGCCAGCGTATGAGAGCTGCGTTCCTGCACAGGGAGAGGTCCAGAGCCGTTGCGGTCGGTATAAATCAAGTGCTAATTCAAATAGCATCTTGCCGAGAGCTCGGGCCGACGCGCAGTGAGCTGCTCCACAGAGGGGGCGTGAGTGCCTGCCTCTGCCCTGACCCCCCCCCCGGCCACAGGCACGGGGCCCCCGGCTCTCCAGCCCTGCTGCTGGAGGAGGGGTGCATGCATTTGACAAAAAGGCAAAAAAAATAAACAGATCTGAAGGCTTTAAATATTTATTCAAAGCCTGAGATGGAAACCGAGTTTGGTTTGTCTGGTTGGTCAGATGAACTCTTTCACGCAACGACAGCACAGTTCAATGACAACAGCAGCGCAGACCTATACACACACATGCACACACGCGCGCATGTACGCACGCATTCACACACGCACCCACGCGCACGCCTTCACACATTCACCCACGCGCCACGTGGACATCACTCACGCACATCCTCAGTCTTTAGTCTTTGAGTTGTTGAGAAATACACAGTCGCCATGCACACTAAGCAGCTAACAGGGTCAGATCCTGTCCTGTGCTCTGTGGTGGTAAGAGTGAGTTGGGCGAAAGAAGGTCCAGTCATGGCTGGGTCTGTTTCACATATGCAGAAATTTGAGGACAGGGAACTGGGGAGAGAGGATGCTTGTGCCTCCATCCTCAGGCTGGGCCTCAGGTGAGGCAGGTATACGTGCAGAGGAACAACAAGAAGAATGCTTTCAGTCTCTCTCACTCTCATTTTCTTGCTGCATCTCTCTCTCTCTCTCTCTCTCTCTCTCTCTCTCTCTCTCTCTCCCTCTCGTGTGGATTCAATCAGATCAGGGAGGCGGGATCACCCACCCGCAGAATGGAGAGACTCCGCCTCCGGTATGCCGTGACTAACAAGGCTTAATTGCTCGTTGAGAGGAATTTGTCCTGATTAGAAGAGAAGAGATGTTGGAAGAAAAAAAGGACATGACCGTTGCTGATTCCCCTGTCAAAGAGCAGCAATGAAAAGGGATAAAAAGACATTGTTTTTGAAGGCCCCCGAAATGTGAAAACACTGCTTCTTTCTGGAAAGAGCACTGAGCTGATGAAACGCTGGCTTTCTCAGATCAACGCAGGGCACGACCAACACGATCTCCTCCACTCTTGTAAAATCTGAATCCTGAAAATTTAATTAGGGGAAAACTGATTAAATGCACAATTCCTTTTTTTCCTTGTCATTTTTGGTGTGTGTGTGTGTGTGTGTGTGTGTGTGTGTGTGTGTGTGTGTGTGTGTGTGTCTGACGTCTGGCTTGGGGATATGCGTGGGGAATCTTTTAACGGCCCTATTTACTTTGGCTTCACTCAGAGAGAAAATTTCGGTTTTGATCATCTGGTTTGAATATTTTCTAATAAAATAAATATCTTTGTTTGCAGAAAGAGAAACCTCCATATCTTGGCTAGCAAGACAAAGTCAGTGCTACATTTGGAGCATGATATAAACAAGTCACTATCAAAGGGCTTAATAGAGTCTCAGGCTGGGAAGCAGCAAAGGGACATGTCTGTGGTGCCGGCAGCACTGAAACTACATCACATTTTACCCAATTGGGCTGGACTTCTCCAAGCCTGGCCTGTCACCTCCTAGGGCTCGAATCTGAAGATATACAAGCATGCACACGCACACACACACGTGCCCATGTACACAGACTCACAAAAGTGCACGTGTATATACACACACACGTGCGCAGGCACACACACACACACACACACTCAAGCGCATGATTACACCCACGTGCGCATATAGCAAGACACATGCACATGTACACAAGACATGCACGCACGTACACAATCAGCCCTCTTGCACACGTGCACACAGACACGTATACACATGCACAGTGGCACGCATGCACGTAAGTGCGCGCACACACACACACACACATTCAAGCACACACACGCAGAGCGATTTCAATGCAAATTCCAGAGTTGCTTGAAGCCTGAATAAAAATCCCAGCTCTATGTTTTATTCAATTACGGCTCCCTGGGCTTAATCCGAAACAGCGTCCACCTCCGCGGCTTTGTGGAGGAGCGCTCTGCAACCAATTTCAGCTGTAACAAAAGAGGGGTTTACAGGCTCAGATACTAATAATAAAGCAAATTTGGTTTGCCATTGGACATCAAACCTGTAAGCACTCACAGGCTGTGGGGGGAAGAGAGCTGGCAGGTAGCAGAGAGGCTAGGACAGAGCTCCCGAGCCTCACAATCGAACCCGTTCCCGGACACCCTGCGCCGGGGAGCGGAGGGGAGACAGGGGGAGAAACCGGAGAAGAGCGAGCCCTCTCTCCGGTCTGGATGGCGGACTGGCCTCCTGTGGCGTGTTATTTACACAGCGCTGAATGCACTCCAGAGAGCGTTTAGAGAGAAACCCCTCTCCCTAAGTACTAAATCCCCAGGGCTTAGCATGAGCAGCCAGTGGAACAGCTTTCTGAGCCATGCAATGTGAGAACCGCGCTCTGGCTACAGTCGCCTTAATGCTCTTAAAGAGAAACTTCTGGGATTCCGAACAAAAAAAAATGAGGTTCCAGAATGAAGAAGAAAAAAGAAAGAAATGGAATCCATGTTCTTCCCATGTTTCTTATCTTTCTTAATCACATTTTCTACTGGAATTAAGCTCACAGTGCTCAACCGGAGGTCCTGCGATGAGGGGAAAGCCCAGCGACCCAACAGAGCCAAAGAGTTCAAAGTGTCTTGTGACTTGAGTCCTGAATCCTATGCCGTACGATTACGATGGTAAATGATCTCCTCAGACAATCGTCCAGCTGTCGCAGCCTCCTTGCGAGGTCTTTAAATCAGCTTGTTAGAGCATGCGATCTCACAGAGCCCCGGCAGTTTGGCTCAGCAGCATTCAGAAGCAGCATTCAGGCAGGGAGTAATGAGATGTCACTCCATTTCCTCTGATCTCCTCGTCCCAGCATACATTGTCTCACCAACACAGCACTAGGACAGCAAACTACATTGCAGCAGGTACGCAGTCATGATGCATTACTTCACAGACTCAGTAGAGCTCCTATGAGGTGGTGAGGCTCACAAACACTTCTTTACCATGGTGCAAGGCGACAGAACTCACCAATGAGCATCACGGACTACAACTACAGCTGTTGCCATGGTATTTTCAGCACACCTGTGGGTGCTGTGTATGGGTGCGTGTATGTGCGTTTGCGCACACAAGGTGAGAGAAGACAGATTCTGTGGGATCATACGTACATGGAGGCTGGATCGAGAGGTTGAGATGTTAATAATGGCAGAGCTGGTACCATCTGTAAGCTACAAATCAAAACCGTTGGGTTAGCGGTTTAGCATTAGACAAAGCATCAGTGGCTGGAATCCAATCATACCTTTGACCCACCCGGACCCTGAAAATATTCAAACCCATTTTGAAATAATGATTTATGTTGTTTAAGGTTAAATTTGGCCCCAATTAAATGTTAAAGGATCTGATTCTTTTCCAGCCTCTGGGAACCACACAGTCAGGTAATAATATCAGCAAATTATCAGCAACCACTGTAAACATGATGCGTTAGGATGTAAAGAACCCGAACATGATCTGATTGGTAATGTGACAAGAATACACACGCACAAACACATACACATGATGCAAGTAGAACAGAATGGGAAGGATGATTTGTGACGGACTCAGTCATATTTCACAGTCAGATAACCATATCAGCACACTTGATGTTCACCATGAAAATGTTATTGTGGGAATGTTTAGCAGTGTATCAGAAAGAGTCAGAATGTTGAGATCTAAAGCATGACTCAGGCTTTGTGTTAGAACAGAAAGGATCCACTTTAGTGTTGAGTATTGTCTGATGTTCTCCCACTCATTTGTAGGGCCTTATCGGCAGTTATTTCACTGACACTGTAGAGCTGATTCCCTCCTGTGGGGTTCGGTCCCTAAATCCCTGTCCTTCACTCACTTCAGTTTAAAACCGTGGATTCAAGTCACAAATCCATGGGACGCAGACACAGGTGACCTGTCTCTGACAGGTGCCCTTAAATTACAAAGAAACATTACATTACATTATTGTTATTTAGCAAATGATTTTTAATCCAGAATGACTCGCATACAATGTTATCCATTTATACAGCTGGATATTTACTGAGGAAATTGCCGAAGGGTACAACAGCAGTGCCCCAACGCGGAACTGAACCAGCAACCCTTCAGTTATGAACCCTACACTTGCTAATATGCCAGAGTGAAGCTGTCCTTCGTCGGCAGACGCTGCTGAAGGCGGATGCCTCGGCTGGCCTGTACAGCATCATGGAGATATTCTGACAGATGGGGAGGGCCTGGGTCTCTGTCTGTGCAGAGGAAAGGGAAAACAGGCCTGGGCTCAGATGGAAAATTCCTCCAAACCCCCATTGGTGGGCAGCTCCTCTCTATTCCTGGAGGTATTTATAGCAACTCATCTGTACCCACTTTTCCTGACCTCTTGTCCCGCTTCAGAAGCGATGGCCCCCTTTCTTTAAACACAAATACCCCCCAAATCAACCCCCCCCAAATCACCACCACTCCCATTTCCCGCTCCTTCAGGGTATGCATTCAGAGGCTGGAGAACAAAACAATCCTCTGTATACATACAGGCTGACCACACAGGCCTGAGCTGATTGGGCGCGTGTAATCTTCAGTAATGGCTCTCCTTCCTGCGTAGTGTAAACTCTGAATCAAGACGGGGATCTCCTGGCTTTTTCCCAGCACAGAGAACCGCATGGTCACCGCGCTGTTGAATGTAATGTGCAATACCGGTCAGTGGATGGCGCCGGCGAGCAGAAACAGTAAGGGAGAGGATACAGGGCATCTCAATGGAGAAGTACAGCTCAGCTCCCAAGTGCTGTAGAGGGTTTTAACATTACTATCATTCCATACACCACAGTAAATAATGATCACTCCATCCAGGACTGGAGGTAAGTGATATCCCGACCAGTGGATTTCCCTGGAAAACCGCTCAGCCGTGTCTCTGAGTTTGAAAGCATGACTTCAGCTGCGCGGCCCGGGCCAGCAGTGAGGCTTAGCTCCTCGGTCTTCACTTGTATGTGACACCAACGGCAGACACAGCGCGTGCGAGCGCTACTGGGATGTCACTGCCTGTGTTAGTCCGACTTGACAGGATTCTGTGGTCATTATTCTGAAGCACTTTTGTCTCATAAATCACGCAGAGGTTCCCGCTTGAAAAACTCATGTCACCGATAGAGAATAGCGAATAGCAAATTTTTTATATTTATTCCTGGATAATTTTCAAGAATTAGCTGTATTTTTAAGTATGTCTCCAATGATCATTCTACCAGATTCACAAGGGAGAAAGACGCAAGAATTGCCTGTTGTCTCCGGCACAAAGGCAATGCAGTAATTGAATGCAGACACAACACAGCTCAAATGAGTACCAGAGCGAACACTAAATGCACCATTGTAATCTTTGCAAGTTGGTCGGTTTAAAAGTGTCAGACTTGTAAAATAACAAGCATGAAATTCACTCCATGAGGTACATTTAAAAAATCCCATGAGGGAATTCCTCTGGAGATGCATACACAATGTTGCGGGTAGGGCCGTGTAATGTTGCCTCTACTCAATAGGACTGAAGTGGTCTACAACACAGCTGTCTACCTGGGTGGATTCTGGGTGGTCAAATCTCCAGTCGTTTTCATATCATACTAGTCCAGACTGTCATCAAAATATATATGAGGTCTTCAGTTTCTCCACTGAGAAACATATACATCAATTCAGTGAACTTCACTGGCATGACGTTTGCATTCATTTGTGTTGCGTTTTATGTATACATATGCAGGCTGGTCACTGAGACACTCAAGTGCCAGCTCCTGCAGTTAGAATGAGGTGAGGTCAGAGGTCAGGGGTGAGGGTCTAATGGTGTGAAGGAGGAGATTGAAAGGGTGCTCTGGGACTCCCCTCAGTGTGCCCTGCTGCCGCTAACCATACAGAATAACCATACCCAACACGTTAAACCTCAGGACAAGCTAAAGTGGCAGAAGAGGTTAACTTTTGGCAAGCAAGCCCTAAGAAAACACCCACACATATCAAGTGTCTTGTTCTCTGATGCAAGGCCTTGCAAAGCCCCAAAGCCAGGGTCAATTAGAGCAGGGGGTTTACTGTGTCAAAAAAGATACCAACCCCTGAGCATTCTGACTTTACTTGAGCATAAAACGGGATTTACCCAAAAATCTCCGGGACAAACTGTGCCTAGAGCACTAGAAGGCAAAAGCATTTTGACCAACACTGGTTTCAACATAGAGCCCAGCACCCAGAGGACTGGGAGCCTGAAGACCGGACCCCAAAGAATCAGGAGGCTGGAAGATCAGGAGCCTGGAGCCCAGAGGATCAGGGGTTTGGAGACCAGAGGATCAGGAGGCTGGAAGATCAGGAGCCCGGATCCCAGAGGATCAGGAGTCTGGAGACCAGAGCCCGCAGGATCAGCGTGGAGGACCAGGAGCCTGAGGCTGGGAGCCGGCAGGATCAGCGGCTGTCACAGGCTCCTGACCGGCAGCTGAGGGGGGCTCAGCGTGGAGATTATCCCCGCTGCCACTGCGGTGATTACTGTCACCGAGCGCTCCCTCTCCCCCGGAGCCGACCCCTGGCAGAGAGCGGAGAGGAACGGGCTGTTGTGGCGCCTGTGGTGAGAGGGGCGGGGCGGGCGGGGGAGCACAGTCTGCCCATGACGATCCGCCACATCAGAGAGCGGGCCGACCGTTAAAGCGCCTGCCGACGCCCTGTGCCAAGGCATTATATATACAACCACGCAGACGCAGAGGGAGAGAGGGCCCCCACCAAACTCCCAACCCCCCGGCCCCGCCCCCTCCGCCTCCCCCCCTCAGCTCCCGCCTAATTAGGAGCAGGCCTTTCAGTACCAGATTGTCTTTTACACAGAGAATTACACTAGCCTTCATCTCCAGCTCGGCTGAGTCCTCCTCCGTCACCGCCCACACACCACTCCCTCCCCCACGGACAGCGGGCGAGGAACATCACTTGACCGCAAAGACCCCAAATTCCGCATCCAACCCTCCTAATGCTCCCAGTCTCTGATAATTACCCGCCGTCCCCGTGAGAGCCGCTTGGTTTTAACCCGCTCAGAATCATGGAAAACAGGCGAAGCCGCCGAGGTCTTAGTCGCTTCTCCACAGCTGGGTTTCCCCCAGCTTCTGTGAGCACAGATGGAGGAGACCACCACGCCCATCCTTAAGTGGAGTGTTGTGGAGCCTCAGTTGTGCTTTCTGTATGGTGTAGAGGAGGAGAAGTGGTGGTGGGGGGATGGAGGGGGTCAGGTCAGGTTTCTCTTAATGCACCAGAGAGTTTATTTTAGAGTTCTCAAATTTTTAAACACAGGGCACAAAGCATTCAGCCGCTGGAAGTGTTTCAAAGGGTGTTTGGCTTTTCCCATCCAGACCAAGGGCATCATCTGAGTTCCCGCATGATGAGAAGAGAGGTCAGTCTGTCCTCCTCACAGACAGCAGTCACGTACATGAGCTCACAGATACCAGCTCACAGAGGCGGTGATTCAGGAGCTGGGTCTTTAGCCTTTGCAATGCGAAGGACCTGGATGCTGCTCCACCACAGCAAGTAACAGGCTTGACTGATGTCCAGCTGGAAAGAGCAGACGGTCTGAAAGGGATGGCAAAGCCTCTGCCTCACAAAGCACTTTTAAAGCTTCTCAAGCCGCAGAAAGGCCTCCACTGCCACCGAGAGGAGAGACGCATAACAAAGCGCTGACGCCTCCAGCTGTTTGGCGTGACCGAAGAGTACCTCCCTCCCTGCCTCTGCGCCTGGGCGGGCGCTCCGACCGTCCGGCGCAAGCCTCCAAACAGTAGCGTAATGCCGTCACATTTTCCCCTCGGTTCCCCACTTCCTGCTCGGGAAGGACCGGACCGCGCAGGCGGGCACGCCGGGAATGCTGGGAGAAAGAGAGAGTGGGGCCAGCCTGGGCAGCCCCACAGCCCGCCCGGGGCGACCGGCGGGAGAAACCCCCGACGTAAATCACACCAAGAGGGTGGCACGCAAACCGGAACCCCCTTCTCCTTTCCCCCTCGGACTGAGCGAGAGCCGCCGCTGCTCTGAAATGTTACGCCATGCTCCAAACATCCCGGGGGCCTGGAGCGTACCAGTGAGCGCGTCGGACCGCTAACCTCACGGCGCAGGAATCCGGGCCCGATCGACAGGCGCACCCGGGGTCCAGCCGCTGTTTGATGTACGCGCGTTTTATTCGCATTAAAAACTCCCCCCTCCCTCCGGGAGAGGAGCCGTTCCTCTTGTCACCGTGATGGATTTCGCTGCCCCTCTCTCATTCGTCTGAGAGCCCGTCCAGAGGGCTGAGCCGCGCTCCCAAACCCCAGATCCAGATCCATTTTTCACATGGATTTCTGTGGTTGCGGCCGCTTATTTATGCAGACCCAAACGAAGCATTCTATGGCAGTCCTCAAGCAATGCTGCCAAGAGACAAATCAGACCAAAAAAGAAAAAAGAGAAAGAAATACTCTCTCATATAAATACATATTTCAGAGCAGAACACATTGTGCTGTGGTTTCCAGCTATTTGGGAGAAAAGGTACTGCGAGCACATGGTAGGAGGCTTACTGAAACTGAACGCGTGCTCAAATCAGCGCTCCGAAGATCCGTCTGACCCCGAGGCTAACGGCAACGGCATGGGGAAAAAATGAAATCCTAACTTAAGCACTTCTTCCACTGTGGTTTGTCGTGTTCATGCTGCTACTGTAAATAAGGCTGGTAATACTACGCCATAAAAGTACTAATGCCATCTTAAAAAAGGAGAAAAATGCTGACAGCATCAGCTAAGACGGATAATTGATGTAAATTAATGAGAGGAACTCCCAGGTCCAAATAATTAACCACAATTAACCGTGCCAGGTAGTGCTGACATAATAAGGACTTCTGGTCTTTCTGTCAATTAATGCAATAAAAGTGTGTGAACTATTAGTTTTCCATCAGAAGAAAATACACTGAGAAGAAATAAAAGAGCAAGGTTTTACAAGCATTGCCATATACTTTACTTACAGTACAAATTAAATTCTGTTCTCAGATTTGTCAGATGGAAAAGGCAACAAGCAGAAAGGAAAAGAAACTTGTTAATGCCTTTTTTTTTACAAGTGTTGGGTGTGGGCTTTTGAAAATAGGGAAAGGTCACATGTGAAGTATTCATCTTTCCACTTCGAGAACAAGGCATTTGACTTACAAACACAGCGCCGCTGCCAGTCAGAACCGAAGGTCAAAAACGCGAATAAACCCGCCGAGCCGCCACGATGCAGCCCACATTTCTGTGGCCGTCGCCACGGAAACCCAGAGAGCCAGGGTCCCTCTCATTATTATTTTTATTCGGTGACTAAACAAATAAAGGCTGAAAGGTTACAGCTGGGAAATGGAAACAATTTTCCAATTTCCATAATCCCCATAATTTTTTTTTCTACATTGTTTTTATTTATTTTTGATATTTTTAGGCTGTAGCCATGACGGGGAATTGACGAGCGCTGGTGGTGACACGGGCTCTGTTTCCACTTTCCACAGCGTGTTGGCTTCTCTGAGAGCACATGCCCGTGACTGCGGGGGCCTAGCCTGCCCAGGCTCAAACCACCGTTTCAAAATAACAGCGCCGCTCTTACACCGGGGGGGTTCCTCACACCGCTGTGACCCCCCATCTTTACGTGCGCGGAGCGGTGCTCTCACCTCACGCCTGCGACCTCGAACCCGCGACCCGGTCACCTGGCCATCACGAAGATCCTTCTCCAAGGACGCAACATGCGCAGCGTCTCTGTGGCCTGCTCGCTCCACAACACCCCGGTCGTGCCTCCAGCTGTCTAAATGCCATTCTCTCCTGACCATCACAGCATGTCACCGCAGATATTTTATATAATAACAAGTTATTCAACTCACACATTCCTTCTGTCCTCCTTACTCCCTTACTGAGGAGGGCCTTGGTAACAGGAGGGCCTGTTGCTGTCTGCCTTTCCCTGCTAATTGTTAATTTTCTGTTTTAGACTGCACCTCTTCATAACAAAACGGCAAATCAGAGCATTTATGGCATCAACAATGGCAGAGCCAAGAACTTTCTGAAACTCGCGGAGTTGAATATCTGTGCATAGAGCATCTGTGCCACTACAACCTGTATTTGTTTGCCCCTCCTGACAAAAGAGCTTTGAGCGGAGCATGATTTAGCAGACACTCCAGCTCTGGACCGGGGGGTCGAGCGATATCACGCGGCACCGCCAGGATTCGAAAACGAAAGAGCGAGCGCGCAAACCGCAGCCGAGAGCGCGTTAAACAAACTGCGCCCGCGTGCCAGGCAGTGGCAGACGAGGCCGTGACTGCACGGAACGTCCCGAGCACAGCTCCTCTAAGCGTGTCAGTGGTCTCTGTGCTCCCAAACGCACTCCACCAAACCAAAACGCGTATCATTACCCTGCTGAAGGTCATAAACCTCCGCGCCCCCTGTCAAATTAATGAGCAACGACTTGCATAAACAAAGCATATTTAACATAAAGTATAGCCACTGTGGCTTTGGACAGGCACCAAAATATTCCGTGGGCCGAAACGAAGGGAGGCTTATTACTAACTGAGTCAAAGATGACTTTTTAAATCGTTTTTATGTGCATGTTGAAGGTCGGTTCATGTTTTTCCGAATGTCAAAATAAGACAGACTCCCTCATTTCTTGGCTGTTGCTCTGATACGGGCTGACTAATAACAATTAACCCAACAGAGGTCATGTAGATGGAAAGGTGACTTTTTGTGGTAAATCACTTTGGAGCATTTAAACAGTGTGTGAGTTCACTTCTGTTTCCTAGAGGATAATAATTGTTTCCTTTCTATGAGCAGTGTTATTATTAATATTATTATTATTACATATTTGGATAGCAGCCACACATATCATCCATATGTTCAACTGCTTATTTTCAGATTAGAAATTCAAATGAATTGCACACAGCATACAACAGCAGTGCCTCATCTGGGAATCAAACCAGCAACCTCTGGATTCCAGGCCCTGTTCCTTACCACTGTGCCACACCTCTGCCTCCATCACAGCCTCTCTGTGCCCGCGTGATGAAGCCAGGCACTAGGCGGTGGGCACAGCATGGCATCTGTCACAGACCTGCAACCCGGAGCCTGAAACGCGCTGTGCCACTCCGCCCCGTGACGAGGCCTTCCGAGTCCCGGCCGCTGCTGGCGCCGGCTCAGGAGAGCGTGTTTTTTTATTGGCCGGGTGCAGCCCGAGGCCCATCGGCCTGATCCAGTCCAGCCTCACCAGCGCTGGAAATGAGGTATCGATTCCGTCATTAAACAGACGGGGGGAAACTACCCCTGGAAGAGCCCCGGGACAGCCTGGAGCTGGCAGCCGGTGACGTACGGAGCCGCAACCCGCGACTGAAATGAGGCCCGGCTGTCAGCGGCAATCAAACGCACGCCGCACCGCTAAGTGCCCCGCTCACCCGAGAGCAAGGGGAACCTGGAGAAACCCCAGCACTCGGCAGCTCAGCAGCTGCCAAGAGGCTGATCTCACCCGGGCCCTCACCTCGCGAGCGCCCTCCCAGTGTATTATGGGTAGGCGCAGAGTGCAGAGGAGGGGAATCTGTTGATCCTGTGAAGGTGTGCTGTGATTACGGCCTCTCTCTCGTGCGGGCGTGGCCCCGTCCCTACCTGTCCCGGGATGAGGGGCTCCTTGTCGTCGATGTCGATCAGCACGTCGTCGCGAGGCGTCTGGCAGAAGTCGTCTGTGACAGCAGAGCGAGAGAAATGTTTCTTACTGCCACCTTGTTTTGAGAGTAATTTTTTTTTACCAATTCCCCTTCCCGAAGCTCCTCACTAATAACGTTCACCTCACTAACCACACCCCTCCTTTCCCTCTCTTCCCCACTCTTCCCCTCTCTTCCCCTCTCCTCAGTCTTGATGGCTGTACTCTCAATTACAATCCCCCCCTTCAATTATCTTCAGTTACCTCCCCTCCCCCTGTACCCCTTGCTCTGTGTTTCTTGCCTTTGCTCCTCCCTGCCTATGTCACTCTGCAGCATTGGCTAAATGCTAATAATAAAATGCAATAATATAATGTAATGCCTCTTACATGCTCCGCCCCTCTGTGTCCCTCCTCTCCTCACCTGTGCCCCTTTCTTCCTCTTCTGTGCTCCTCTCCCGCTCTGTGGCACCTCCTATATGCCCCTCCTCTCTCCTCTGTGCTTCTCCCCTTCTCATACATGCCCCTCCCCTTCCCCTCTGTGCCCCTCCCCTTCCCCTCTGTGCCCCTCCCCTTCCCCTCTGTGCCCCTCCCCTCACCCTGCTCCTCCTCGTCCGGGTCCCTCTCCAGGCTCTCTGGCTGGCAGCGGAACTCCTCCAGGGAGCGGATGGTGCACTGCCCCACCACGGGCTTCCTGCCGAACTGCCGGTTATCGATCACCTTCAGCACGATGGGGGGCATGTACAGCTCCTCGCGGGGCAGCCGCTGGGATCCAGCCAATCCAGCGAGGGGGACGAAAAAGGGGCGGGGTTTTTGTATTAGTTGTGACATCAGTACGCTGCTGACATCATTTAAGACTGTTGAGGATGAGGACAGAATTTTGCCAGGCCACCATCATGAGTAGCAAGTCCAACACACCAATGAGGGTGAGGTAGAAAGGTGTAACACATTCCACAAATCTTCATACAATTTTTACCCAGACAAAGGCCCCTGCACAGAATAACTCTGCCCCCCCCCGGTTCCCCCCGCAGCAGGGAGGGGAGGCAGACCGGGAGGCTCACCACGTCGATGAAGAGCGTGTTGACGTCGAAGTTGGGCTTCTTCTTGGCGTTGCGGATGACGCAGGACTGCACCATGCGGCCGCCGCACTCCACCTGCAGGCTGGGGGAGGTCACACTGGCCAGCTGGTAGCTCTTCAGGTTCCGCACACCCCACGCCAGGACCTGCGGGCGAGCAGCGGGGTCACGGGGGGGTCACGGGGGGGTCACTATTCAGAGCAGCCCCACACAGGGAGGGGTCAGTAAAACATGAGGGTTTATCTCAGGTCAACACAAGGTCAAAGCCAGGGTAAAACACATGGGGAAACAATACAATCACACAGGGACTTCAAACAATCACTCAGGACATCATGGGCCTGACACCAGGGTCACACAGAGGAAGAGATCACTCTCAGTACTGTACCTGGATAAGACTGTCCCTGGGTCAGCTGTGTGTGTATACTCATAGAGCAGAACATAGCTAAGACTGTCCCTGAGTCAGTTGTGTGTAAATAGTCGTAGAGCGGAACGTAGCCAAGAATGTCCCCAGGTCAGCTGTGTGTAAATACTCATAGAGCAGAATGTAGATATGACTGTACCTGGTTCAGCTGTGTGTGTGAACTCTCTCAGAGCTGTTTGTGGATAAGCCTAACCCTGAGTCAGCTATGTGTGAGCACTATCAGATGTAAATATGTAAATAAGACTGATCCCGGTTGAGCTATGTGTGAACACTCATATGAGAGGTATGCGCGAGAAACTGATCCTGGTCCAGCTTGACTGACCTCGATGGCAGTGCGCTGCAGCACGGGCTTGATGCCCTGGGGCACCATGTAGATGTTGGGCTCCCTCTGGGGGGGCGGGTAGGGCAGGTCAGAGTCCGCAGGCTAGAGGCAGAAACACGCAGGTGAGCCAGGTGAGAAGCACACCTGTGGGTGTGTACGGCGCAGCCAGCACGGGTTGCAGTGGCCAGCCACAGGGCACACGTAAGGAGGTTCAGAAGAGGAGAGGGCACGACCCCTGAACCCTCGCACCCGAGTTTTCCCCACCCTAAAATCAGCAAGTACGTGTAAACTTCTCCCTTGCAGTGGTGAAGAGTAGGCAGGGTTTGCTCAGAGTGGGTGTGGGCACCATTCACAGTATGATTGGATAACTCAAATATAAGAGGACACCAACAACACTCCCTGTATGGATAATGGTGGGTATGCATAGGTCTAAGATATATATCAACAGATCTGAGAAGGCCCTGTTTGATTGAGCGGGAGCTAAATTGAGCCAACACAAAAGACTGAAACCACTACGCCAATCAAAGACAGAGTATGGCAAACAGGAAACAATGGGTCACTGTGGGTGGGGACAGAGGAACACAGCAGATAGTTAATGCTGTACCCCCTCCTTCTCTAAACCTCCTTGGTCCAAGTATCTGTCAGTCAGAACAACTGTGGTTTTGGTCAACAGAGTGTCAAAGGTGACACATACACATACAGTGTACAGTACAATGTTGACAAACACAGTTCATTCAGATTTTGCAGTAAAATCCACATATGCATGTATGCCATTACACATGCAAACAGAAAGAATAATCAGGCGTATTAATTATTTGTATAAAAAAGTTTGTTATAAAACACAACATTAAAGGGACAAGGATGCGTTTTCATGCTGTTAAAATCTTCAAATTCATTTCAAATTCATAATTAATTTAAAATGACTCCCAAGAGCTGAAAGAAAATCAAAGGACATGTCACCCCGACATGTGCAGATCAGAAAGGGCCGAACACAGGTGCACAGGTGCACAGCAGCACAGGAACACAGAAACACAGGGGCACAGGAACACAGGAACACAGGTGCACAGGAACACAGGAACATAGAAACACAGGTGCACAGGAACATGCAAGCGTGCCAGAGAAAGGTGGAGAGCACGAAGAGCTGAAGTGACACATTAATTAATATGGTGACAATAAAATGGCAAGCTACAATTATGATGAATGAACTGTTTTCATGTGTTTGATGTGAACTGTGTGTGTGTGTCTGTGTGTGTGTGTCTGTGTGTGTGTGTGTGCGTGTGTGTGCATGTGTGTGCATGTAGGTGTAGTTTGTGTGACAGTGCTGAGCAATGTGGGTGACAGGATGTAGTGAACATGGTGTGAATGTTACCATGAGTGTTAGCATGAGGGTCTGTGTTGTGTTAGGGAGAGAGAGAGAGGGCGTGTGGGGGTGAGGATGAGGGAGAGGGCATGAGAGGGCAAGGGAGAGAGAGGGCGTGTGAGGGTGAGGGTGAGAGGGAGAGGGGGTGTGGGGGTGGGGGTGAGAGAGAGAGAGAGAGGGGGTGTGTGGGGGTGAGGGTGAGAGGGCATGTGAGGGTGAGGGTGAGCGTGAGGATGGGCGTGTGAGGGTGAGAGGGCGTGTGAGGGTGAGGGTGAGAGGGCGTGTGAGGGTGAGGGTGAGGGTGAGGGTGAGAGGGCGTGTGAGGGTGAGGATGCCAGTGGGCGTGTGAGAGTACCCATTGCTGCAGATTCTCAGAGAGGAATGCTGGGAGGACGAGCTGAGGGCACCCCCAGGCACAGGACAGAGGAGAAAAGAGAACCACACAGCTCATTATCACACATACGCAACACTGAATAACCCTCACCATCACAGACACACTGTCAGTATGGAATTTAATACCTACTGCTACATTTATTATATATACTACAGAGCACACAGTATTGAATTGTAATCCATACTTTTGTAAGTGTGGAGATCCTATTTTTACATGTTCTGCTGAGTAACTAATTTTATATGGAAGGTCAAACAGAGAAAGCAATGGTGCAGTGAAAATGACAGCAGTTCAGACCTGACCGTTACATGCACGTCTTTGTGTCACCAGCCAAACACGAACATAACTGAACACAGCTGTGTGTAACTGCAGTTGTGTGTTGAGTCGGCCACTGGCGCACATGCACTGACTACTGTTCACCTAACCTCCCTACACGCACACACACAGACAGATACATGCACACACACACACACACACACACACACACACTCCCAGCAGGGGTCACCCAGTCACTCACCTCGTCCAGGGTGTGGGTGGTGGACAGGAACTCACCCTGACATCCAGAGAGGAGAGAAAAAAGTTTTACCCAAAAAGAGCACATGTAAATATAAAAGTATATACAGTCTTTAAGACTATGTATTCAAAACCACAATAAGAGCACATGTCGTAACAGAGAATATGAAGGAAAACACATTCTCTGGCTGTTTGGTGCTCTAAAACAATATTTGAAAAGTACAGTTTCATCAATTCACTTGTCCCATTAGCTTGTTGGAGTTACTTTTTTTTAAAAGTACAAGGCACAGCAGAATTGGAGATTGAGTCTATGGTGTTTAAATTATCCATGTTTGCTTATGCAGGTTGCATTGGTATTTTATCATATTTATGATGTCACTGCGTGCCCACGCTGGGGTCAGTGGAGCAGACCCCACGCGGCTGAGGTGGGGGACGTTGGCTAAGCTCTGGTACGAGGGGGCTAAGCCCCTCCATCAGGCGGGCCAGGCCAGGGGTGCGGAGTCAGGCTGGAATAACAGGAAGCTGCAAATTGCATAATCCACCTCTGCCTGTGCTCGATTAATGCCAGA
>CM032891.1:28237150-28612150 GCA_019176425.1 Megalops atlanticus
CTGGGAAAACTGGCTTTTCACATGTGAACGCAGACTCATCAAAAAACGGGAGAGTGGGCCCCCCGGGACCAAGGCACCCCTGACACAGGGCCTGCGTCTGCCAGCGGGGCAGCATGGTCCATGACGGAGGTCCAAACCCCCAAAAACACTGTGCACTTTCACCTCCTACTGTACCGCTAAAACATCAAGGCCTGTCTGCGGGCCAGAGAGGAGGAGAGAGCCCTGGGCTTGGCAGACACGCCCCGAGGAGCAGCCTGCAGCCGAAACATGTCAAATGACGGGACATCAGAGGCTGAGCAGGCGCGCGTTTCTGATCAATCACGAGGGGAATCGAAGCTGCAGGCGTGCTGCTGGGGAACTGGAGGACTGGAGGCGGCTTTTTACTGAGGTGTAATAGCTGTGAGTCGGCCCCGCCTCCGGGTCATCGGACCCTCGTAACAACAGACCCTGACGCTGTTCGCTTTTTCACTGTCACAGGTGCTCTCCACATGTCAGTCTGTGTGTGTGTGTGTGTGTGTGTGTGTGTGTGTGTGTGTGTGTGTGGGGGGATATCAGGCCAATCGCAGCCACGCGATGCCCCACCGTTATCACACGCCATCATTCCGTCTGTCACCTTTGGTCATTAGCGATGATTCAACATTCAAACCCGCCAATGACAGCTAACAGAACTGCCACACAGCTCCACTGATCACCTCTGCACCCTAACCCTCCCAGCCTCACACAGTGCAGTGCACCGCAGTGCTTAAAGAGTGAGAACAGAGCCCACCGGCTGCAGGTTCGAATCTGTGTGAAGCACTGATTCTGTGTGCTTGAGTAGGACGCTCCCCAGAACCCGAATTTCTCTGTTAGACATCCATCTTCATGAGTGGACAACACGTAAAATCTAAGCTATGCAAATCATCACTGAAGTGGTCATAAATGGTTCATGACACAAAGACATTGCTGCTGCGCTTCCATCACTCTGACTGAAGCCTCCTACACATTCCATTTGGGGATTCACCACAAAGAATCATTGAGTGCTGAGTGCTGGAAGCTGACTGGCTGACAAAGTGTGAGATACTGATCTAGCTTCGTGTGAGCTCTGTGAAATTAGACCTTGGGGGTATGGAGTTTGTGTGGAGTTTGGCTCTACCTTCTCTCTCCGGATCAGCTCGAAGGCCGCCAGCAGCTCCCCAGCAAACTTGCCGTTCTTCTGAATGGGGAACCAGGCGAGGCGAGGGGAGGGCAACATGGAGGGCTGGCACACACACCGCCCCATGAACTCATCCGCCCCCTAGAGGACACAGGTGGAACAGCAGGGCATCAGGGTCCAGGGCATGAAGGAGACACTGGCATCCTCTGACGCATACTGTATGCAGCACAATCTATTGCCAGTCAACATGAAGACACACCTGATATTCACCTATTTCGCTATTCAGTTCAAGTATAAACTAACATACATACATACAATATCTTTTCTGTGAACCAGGGAGATCCTGAAACAGATACAGTACACAAGGAAATAACTCCAGCATCGTACACATACACGCTATCTGACAATATTCTGCCTCTTCAAAAAGATCACTTTGACAGAAATATTGATTACTGTTGTTGCACTAGAAAAAATGAAGCTGCACAAAGAAAGTGATTCCTATACACTGGCTTGCCATTCATAAATAGTTCTGGTAAGCCTACAGTAGATATCTGGCTCTACTACAGAATTCGTTGATGACATTAAGCCCAGATGTCTACAGAAGAGAACTGCAGAGAAAACTGGATTGGATTGTTGAATGATTGGGTGTCTCAGATTGGATGTTGAATGATTTGAACTCTGACCCCTATGGTCACACTCACATAAGTGTCCTGGTCGAACAGCTCCACCACGATGCCGGGAGGGTTTTCTTCTGTGACCTGGGGGTTCCCGAAGATCTCGATCTCGTAGAAAATGAGGGTCTGGTCCCAGGTGGGGTTGAGTGTGTTGCGGATTGTCACAGTCTTTTGGCTCTGGTGGAGGAAGGACACTATGGCATAGGGATCTGCAGAGAGAAAAAGAAAGAGAGAGAGAGGAGAGAGGGAGAGAGGGAGAGGGGGAGAGAGAGAGAGAGAGAGAGAGAGAGAGAGAGAGAGAGAGAGAATCACTCTGAACTGAGGAGGTACAGGATGTCAGCAGTGTGGCATAGCAGTAAGCAATAGAGCTTGTAACCAAAAGGTTGCTGGTTAAATTCCCTGCTGGGGCATTACTGTTGTACCCTTGGCCAAACTACAAAATTGCCTCAGTAGACGTCAGGCTGTATGAATGGATAAAAATTGCAACCTGTGAAAGTCACTCTGAATGAGAGCATCTGCTAAATGATAATTAAATATGCAATGGTATGGGGATGTGCAGACAGACAGAGGCAGACAATTGCTCTGGAGTGGGGAAGGCAGAGGAAGGGCAACAGACCTGTCAATGACACTTCACTTATAGGCTTAGGCCAATGCTAGGTAGTCTGGCCTTGCTTAGGTACTTTTGGTAGCTCAAGTGAAGAAAATAAATATTTTACCCCCTGTTCTGTGCACTGGATCCACATGCAACCAGCATAAATCACAGCGATTTCTTTCCTCTTGTCATCTCTCCAAAAGCAGACACGTCAAAAACATGAGGATGCAGGCCTCATTCACAGGCCGGTGAGGAAACGCAAAAATGGCAGCACAGAGAGCAAGCCCCATTCACACCTGTGATAGACAGGGGACATTCCTGGGCCCTGTGTTAATGAGGGCCGAGAGCAGCCATGGCAAAATGCAGCATAAGAGCTGCCACTTGAAAACTGAATGACTATGCATGAATTTCCCGCTAACAGCCTAGGATCCACTCAGGCCGAAATGCAAAGCTGCTCAAACTCCATGGCCTAAATTTGCAGCAGTTTTGCGGTGCGCATGGGCGTGGGTTTCATGAAATGAGGGGCTGTTTGCGTACACACATTCTAAAGAAAGAGAATGAAAGAGGATGACATCAATAGCTGAGGAATGCCGAAAACCAGCGGGACAAGCAGGGGCTCCCAAGTTTATTATTCCAGGCCATGCAAAGAGACTCCATGGGATTGTTTCGCTCAAAGAAAAATCAGAGCGACTTTTCCCAGCTCGGGCGAAGCTCTCTCCCTCCCGAAAAAAGCGCATTACCTCAAATAAACAGAGAGATAAACAAGCCCCCGGGAGCGCGTGCTTGTGTTCCAGGAGTCGGGTTAACAGCGCGAGGGGAAATAAACATGGGGTGGACCCAGTCCAGCGCCGCCGAGTAAATAAACACTGCGGGACGAGACGACTCCCGCAGACGCTGAAACGCACGCGTTGCCGCGGCGCACGGGCGGCCAGCAGACAGAGCCGGGGTCAAAGGTCACGGGGGGGAGGTCGAGGGGCTGGAGCTTTCCCACACAGGTCGCTGTCTGTGCTGGATCAGGTCCCCTTTGCTCCTGATCTCCGTCCAGGCTGTGTGGGTGGGCAGCGGCGCTAACGTCACTGGATGCAATACCAGAGGGTTGTAGGGTCACATCCTAGATTGTGTGATGCCATCGGTATTTCCCTGAGCAAAACTCACCGAAATGGGTGAAATATCAGATACAATCAATACAATCTGTGAGATAAATACGGCCTCTGGACTGTGGGCATTCAGCATGCAGCATGCAATCACTCAAGCTGTCTTAAAGTATCAAGTCTGTGTCTTTACTTTCTGCTGCCATCCAGCAGCATAAGGATCCTACACACATACAGCTTAAAGTTTTGAGGGAAACACTTAGCTAAGGGCTGTTATTTAAGGTGCCCATTAAAAAACAGTCAAAACACCCTATTTTAAAAAAAAGGCAGCTCATTCTGGCTGTGACTCCTCTGCTGGCTGTTTGCCCTTTAGTGCCTATAGCGGGGCAAAATGTTACTGTGGTAAACTGGTCAGTTAGTGATCGGGGGCCACCACTACATCTAGGGCTGCTTCATACAGTACCCAGCCCCCAGAAAATAAGGCCATTCTAGAACTGGCCCTAGGGCACACAATATGTAATATCTGAAACCTCCGCTTCTCATTTCTTCTGGAGTTCGGCTCTGTTTGATAAACGATTAGGATAGGCGATTCCAGTCCTTTTGAGACTAACCGTTTTTCACCTTGACCCAAAGTAGTCATGGCTGTCATCGATAAACATGCCCAAATGTTACGATCTGTCATCAGAGCAGTGGGCTTCATGGCATTGTATGATTTACAAAAAAGATCAGATTTTTTTCTATTTTTCATCTGCATTTGTGGGATTGAAAGGAAACCATCATGACGGGCTCGCGGGGCTACAGTTTCCATGAGCTTGTCAGAAGTTTGAGGAAAATAACATTCTGTGTCTTTGACGCTATTTCTCTTGTGCCTCAGTTTTCCACGGGTGAAATTTATGGCCTGCATAAGCGAAATGTGACCGCCAACAAATGTGCGCACGGGCGCTGTTACAGCACGCTGGAATCTATACCATCGGTGGATGTAGATATCCGTCCCAAACGCCAGGCCTCAGACGCTGCTACCAGCATGTGCAGCCTGCTCCTCGTACACACAGCCACTCAGCTTATGCTGGGCCCGGCTACAGGGGGGACTCAATGTGTCATGTGGACTGGGAGCCACAGCCTTGCTACAGGGAGAATTCTCTGCTCTGTGTGGAAGGGGGTCTAAGGCCTGGCTACAGGGAGGACTCTCTACGCCATGTGGACCATGAGCCGAGACCTAGCTACAGGGAGGGCTCTGTACCATGTAGACTGAGATCCGAGGCCTGGCTACAGGAAGGAGTCTCTAAACCATGTGGACTGCACCAAGGCCTAGCTACAGGGAGGAGTCTCTGTGCCACATGGACCTGGAGCCAAGGCCTGGCTACCAGGAGGACTCTCTAGGCCATGTGGACTGTTAACCAAGGCCTAGTTACAGGGAGCACTCTTGGTGCCATGTAGACTGGTAGTGAAGGCCTAGGAAGAGGGAAGAATGGCAGAATTGACACCAAACACAGCACATTGTTATTATGGTAATTGCCCTGTGTTTCTCCATTAAAGACTGTTTACATTTGATTTTGAACATGGGTCAGGGATAGGACCATCAGCAAGGGACTGGAACACGACATTGTGAGGTGACTTTGTATGCGTGCTTGTGTGTGTGTTTGCAAGTCTGTGTGTGCGTCTGATTCTGCCACGTTAATTGGCACAGGATCTCAGCACTGCTGTTCCAGCCGGCAGTCGAAGGCTGGGATCACCATCAAACTGGATGCCACCGCTCCACTCAAACAGCCCCTTAATCTGAGATCTTTCCCTGCCAGAGGCAGCACTCTCACCTGCAGTGATTCTCGCACTGGGTGGCTGTGGCCTTACACATCCTGCAGCCTGTTTCCACTCGGAAGGCTTTAACCCAGGCCATTACATTACACTGACATTGCATTACCGGCACTCTCATCCAGAGCAACTTAAATAGGTTACAGTTTTATCCATTCATACAGCTGGACATTTACTGAGGCAATTCTGGGTTAAGTACCTGGCCCAAGGGTACAGCAGCAGTGCCCCAGCAGGGAATCAAACCAGCAACCTTCCGGTTAGGAATCCTGCTCTTTAGCACTATGCTACACTGACTCACATCTGAAGACACAGCTCTTCCGCTCTCACCTGAGCACCTGAAACACTTTCCCCCTATCTCCTATTAAACTATATTAAAAAAATGTAATGGTTTGGCTGTAATAGTTTATCGTAATGGTTTGGTGTAATGGCTTGGTTGTAATGGTTTAACTGTAATGGTTTGGTTGTAATGGCTTAATGCACTCGCTAGCTTTACCTGCTTGTTGGTACCTCGCCTGGCCAACCTTTGGAACTTTGTCATGCAGTACTTCTAATATTGTTGACTCTGTATGGTTTTTCGCTTGTGTTGCACTGTACCTCACTTGTACGTCGCTTTGGATAAAAGCGTCTGCCAAATGAATAAATGTAGATGTAAATGTAAACTGCTGCCTTTGGTGTGGCCCCCGGGCCATCGGTGTAAAACGCTACACGTAAGGTCTGCACAAATGCCGAGGCCAATGCCCTGACCGCAGCTCCAGACCGCGTAACCCCCCAGGCAGTGAGGATCGCGGGGAGCTGCTCCTGTATCCCGCAGGCTGCTGTTGCCCTTAGCGAGAGAGAGAGGGGGGGGCTTTAGCAGGGCTCCTTACCACCCCTCCTAGCCTGGGAGGAATGACTCAGAAGAGGGCTGTGGCTTCTCTCTGCCCGCAGTTGTAAATCCAGGATCCCCGCTCCCCCAGAATCCTTTGCGTCCCCCCCCCCCACCCCTTCCACGCATGGCACGCGCTGCCAGGGTAGTATTTTACTCACCCCTGACGTCAGCTCTCTCCGGCACTGCTCTCATTAAGTCCATTTCAGTTTGACTTTTAACATGCCTTTACAAACGCTCTTATAACTCTGACCTTTTCACTGTGGTTCACAATAAAAGAAACTCCACTGCCGTCTGTGTGTCAGTGTGGGTCTGTAAGTCTCTCTGGATAAGAGCATCTGCTAAATGAAAATAATGTAATGGAACGGAATCTCTGGGAGGCTACTACACTCAGGATTGTCACTTTGCTTTAGTGTACTGGAGGACTGGCCACCCCAGGGACACAGCAGTACACAGTATGGGAATAAGGGAACAAGAGATCATATGGAGGGACACCATTATTGTGGCCAGTTTATGCTGAGGTGCAGTCAGAGAGAGTCAGGATTCGACTGGCACTGATGGATACATCATGCCTCAGCAAAGCCAATTTGTGTCACAACATCATATGACCTATAGTAAGGATGTGCCAGTCCAGCCTGTGACAGTAAGAATAACTGCGATGGTGAGTGAGTGGCAGTTTATTTTACAATACAATCATTTATCAGACACTCTTATCCAGAGAGACTTACAGTACATGTGTTACAATCTTTACATGTTATCCAGTTATAAAGCTGGATATTAATTTAGGCAGCTCTGGGTTAAGTACCTTTTGCGGGATTACAGCAGCAATCACCCAGTGGAGAATCAAACCAGCAACCTTTTGTTTCACGAGCCCTGTTCCTGCTATTTATACGTAAGCCCACTGTTGAATAGATCCATCCTGTTAAGATTTTCGTTTATGGGTGTCTTTTCTCTCTCTCAGAAATAAGACTTCTCTACCCTTGTCTTAGAGGTTAAATTCAGCTTGTACTCTGCACAGAAAGTCAGGCCTTGTTTTAAATGTTCATGTCTGTCTGGATGCACCAAGCATACATCAGTCAAATGATCCTTACAAGCCCAATTAACTGTTTCTTAATGGGACAATCTTAAGGCCTTCCCAACCTCAGGAACTCCTACACAAAACCATGGCTTACAGCATCATCACCATGAAGGTCCCATGAAGCCTCTGATGGAGGAGGAATGAACACCTTTCCCTCGGACCCGTTTCCCTGTAGCACTGTCCCGCAGCAGGGCTGCTCACCTGAGAAGCTGTCTTTGTCCATGGCGATGAGGTCTCTGGCCTGGTACAGGTAGCAGCGTAGGTGATACCGAGTGCCACCTGTAGGAGGAAAAGGATGTACTGAGGTGAGACCCTACCACTCGCCGGAAAAAAATGAAGGACTCAGACATTGAAATGTGCACATGGAGCCATATGTAAAGAGAGTATTCCTCTTTGCTCCTGAGTTCCCTTCTCACAGGGACACAGACACATGCAGCATTTCTAATACACATAGGAACATGACTATTTTAGCACAATGCCTGGGTCTTAAAAAAGTTTCAAAATATATTAGAAATACTTTTTCAAAATGCAGATGCCTATGCAGTGTGTGTATGCCCCTGTAGCTGATCTCATTAACTCTTTGGCTTTGGCTGTTTTTGACAAGATCAGTTTCAATATCAACTGCACCAATAGCAATATAATAATAAGCAAACATTTGAAAATTCTAATTGTAGTTTTGTTGATTTCTAAATATTACTGAGCAGAAATGATATGAAAAAGTGGATCTGTGAGAATTCTTATAAAATTTATCAATCACTATTGCAACAAATGCAAATAATGCAACAAAACAACAGACTGGGGACTGACTGAAAGTTAACACAGCATAGCAACAAAAAATGCACAAGACAGAAATTCACAGTAAAACTAAAAATATAACTATGCAATAATTTAACATAAGATATTCTTCACATTTTAAAAAGAATGAGATGGCCACTGCACAAATATTCTCTCTTGAAAACAGTAACCATATACCAGACAATTTAAAGTATGCCACGCTCTAGTTGCTGTCTTGAAATTATTTAAGGCATTGGATTCCTAGTCACCACCAGCTCCAGACAGTTGCGTGGAGAGGCAGCTTGCTGGTGGACAGGTGTGTCTGATTGGAAACACAGGTGAGACTGGCTCAGGGAGGGGTGCCAGGATTCATAAAGAGCATTACCCTTTTGTTGATGAAGATATTCCATTTGAGGAAGGGGAAAAGAATTGAACATAACTTTCCTGGCTATAATATCAGTTTGTGCTCCTGGCTGGGTTTATGACAGTGAATAACAGGGGAAATAAAATTTTTACAAAGTGCCCAGCTATGCTTTCATCCCACATTTTCTCTCTCTCTCTCTCTCTCTCTCTCTCTCTCTCTCTCTCTCTCTCAGCAGAAGGGGTTCTATGCATGACTGTGATTAGTGTGTTGTACAGAGTGAAGACACAGGTAGATAAGACTGCAGGGAAACTGGTCTTTCATGTTTTATAGCGCCCTGTCCCCCTACCACTGACCGCCCCTGGGGCAACACCGTACGTTCGCCGCTCAGTTTGCCCTGGTGTGATTACAGACTGCCCTTAGCCCCTGCTGGGGGTCCCCATGTGGAGGCCAAAGGGGGAAAGAGAGGGACCACAGAGCCACGTCCCACTATCCTACAGTCACCAGAGACATAGCTAGCCTGTATGTGTGTGTGTGTGTGTCAGTGCATGTATGCCTGTGTGTATGTGTGTGTGTATATGCCCATGTCTGTATGTGTGTGTGTGTTTATATCTGTGTGTATGCATATGTGTATGTATTTCTGTGTGTGTATATGTGTGTGTGTGCGCGTATATATGTATGCCTGTGTGTGTGTCTGTGTGTGTGACTGTGTGTGTGTGAGTGTGTGTGCGTGTATGCGTGTGTGTATGATGTCTGTGTGTATATTTGTGCGTGTGTGCGTGTATATATGTATGCCCGCATGTGTATTTCTGTGTGTGTGCATGTGTCTGTGTGTCTGTGTGCGTAGACTGTCTGGCAGCATGTGTGTGTGGTTGCATATGAGACACTGAAGGCTACTAAGAGACTGTATAAAAATGTTGTCTGAAATACAATGAATTGACTGAGATGAAGGTAAATATTAAGATTAATTTCTCTGTGAAAATTGCTTTAACAGACTGAATTTAAAGTAGAGAAATGGGGAAAGTCACAGATGCTGTGGGCTTGGAGCTGCCTCAGAAAGTAACATGGTAAAAGGCCCTTCACCACATTCTGTCTTAATTCTTTGGATGGTTTAAACCACGAGGCACAGAGAACCCCGGTCGGGTCATACGCCTGTCTGTCCTGACCGACTGCGTCCTTACTCACTGTCAAAAAAGCAGGAGATAGTCGGCCGGTTCACCCCAAACGTTGTCGTCACCGACTTGTCTTCGTTCTTGTCGTCAGTCACGCTAGCCTGTTAAAGCAGTCAGGGTATCAGAATTAGCTAGAGGCACGACACAATAAAAATGCAGAAAAACCTTCTTTTGAGTCATGGCTGTATTAAGCAGTCTGGGTCAGTTTCCATTGTTCCTGTCTTTCCTGTTGATACTCACTGAAATCTCAATTCACATTTTTGCTTTGATTCAATCCAATCCATTCAAATTCCAGGCACTGACATGAAGACCTGAAAGTCCTTCCCAGTCTCCCAAGAAGATGAAACAATGGCTGTTCTAAATGTGTCTGAAATCAAGGTAGCCTCACTGATCAAAGCATATATGACTGATATAGAGAAAGAGATAACTGTCTGCCAATTCCAGTGACCAACACAGTTCACGCTTTAAAGATCAATAGCACATGAATGGTCGTCTGATGGCTGAAGCCCTTTTATTATCAATAATCAACATGAGATACAAATTAAAATAATCAATATACGGTCCTTTGAAAAATAAGGGAGACAGAAACAGAAGAATAGCATTGTTTCCTCTCACTCTTTACAGCCAGCCATAAGCAGACTAACTTAAACGGCGGA
Organism: Megalops atlanticus; assembly: GCA_019176425.1. Taxonomy (NCBI): domain Eukaryota; kingdom Metazoa; phylum Chordata; class Actinopteri; order Elopiformes; family Megalopidae; genus Megalops; species Megalops atlanticus. Next base: position 28,247,355 of record CM032891.1, read on the forward strand.
ATAACTTATAGAAATGGAGAAAAAAAAGAGCTCTACACAGAACTCCACACCAAACATGGAAAGTTGAAACGGTGCCCTCTCCCTGAGTATGTGCAGGCTCTGCCAGGACTCCCGGGCTTTGATGTGGCGGCAGGCGAGTGCAGCGTAGCCCCGCCCTGGTGGAGAGCCAGGCTCTCGCCCGCAGGTTTGGCTCCCCCCTGTCAATCACGGCAGCGGTGAGGTCATGTCTGAACCACGCTCCCCGGGCGCTGCGGCCCCGTGCCACACGTCCGAGACGCGAACTGAGCGGCGTCCCGGCGCTGGTGGGCGGAGCCGGGCCTCGGGGTCCTCCGGCGGCCCGCCCGGCCCGGCAGCGCTAACGGAGCAGAACCGCCCCGGAGAATGCCAAGCATCCCCGACCCGGGCACACTGCCTCCGGGCCAAGGCATCCAGGGAATGATGAGGAAGGCAGTGCTGGGACTCACGCCTGCCGTGTCCCGCAGAGTCCCAGAAGCAGAACGTTCTAAGAGCGCCCCCCTACCTGTGTTTACTACACCTGCCAACCCCCCCCCCTCCCCCGTCCTGCCTTATCCATCCACTACAGCTTAAGATAAACACACACACACACACTCACTAACATACAGCACACACACACAGACACACACACAGACACACACACACACACACACACACACACACACACACACACACACTCCACATATCCACCGCTGCCTCGTTCGGTACCCTCACCAGGGAGCACTCCAGAGCAAAGATGGCTGCCGGCCCGGCCTTCTCCAGCGGCTCCATGCGGCATCGCCAGCGCCGGCGGCGGAACGAGTCAGTCTTGCGCTGCTTGAGGTGGAACTTCCAGCCGAACAGAGAGGCGTACTCCCAGCCCTCCCGCTCCGAATCGTCCGGGCGCTGCTGCACAGAGACACAGAGAGAATCAGACACACAGCACTCCTGCACAGAGACACAGAGAGAATCAGACACACAGCACTGCTGCACAGAGACACAGCGAGAATCAGACACACAGAGCTGCTGCACAGAGACACAGCGAGAATCAGACACACAGCGCTGCTGCACAGAGACACAGCGAGAATCAGACACACAGCACTGCTGCACAGAGACACAGAGAATCAGACACACAGAGCTGCTGCACAGAAACACAGAGAGAATCAGACACACAGCGCTGCTGCACAGAGACACAGAGAATCAGACATACAGAGCTGCTGCACAGAGACACAGAGAATCAGACACACAGAGCTGCTGCACAGAAACACAGAGAGAATCAGACACACAGCGCTGCTGCACAGAGACACAGCGCTGCTGCACAGAGACACAGAGAGAATCAGACACACAGCACTGCAGCACAGAGACGCAGCACTGCTGCACAGAGACACAGAGAGAATGAGGAGAGACACAGCACTGCTACACAGAGACAGGGAGAAAGACAGCATGTGAAGGGAGACCAAACACTTGATGTGGAGGAAGAGGCATAATACGGTCATGTCTGAGATCTACCGGATTGCTTCAGTAAATACCCAGCTCAGTCAATGAAATATTATGTAAAAAATGTAAGCTATGCAAGTCAGGCAGGAATGAAGACATCTGTTTAAAAAGTCCACTGGAAAATGAAGTCTGCTCAGTCAATAGATAGACCATTGTAAAAATGTCTGAAAAGAATGCCTGAGGTAGAGTGTACAGACTGCAATAATTCTTCTCATCAGCAGAGGGCACTGTGCTCTCCTGTATCCAACACGAGGGTCCAGCTTCTCTGAGATTGCTGTCCTCTCCTGCATGGGACGTTTGATTGAGTGTTCACAGATCGCCTCCCTGAGGACGATGAGTGGAACAACCGCCCGTGGAAGCGACTGGACTTAAAACCAGCACTGTCTGACTCATCTCATATATCTCGCTGGCCCTGGGTTTCTGCTTCATTACTCATGGAAAATGTCTGATCTTTACAATAAATCATTATTAATGCCCGTACGCTCTCACACTGAACGTGCCGCTACATTTCGAGTCACTGTCAGTCACTCGCACACAGACCAGAGCGCGGGCCATACTTGAGGGGAGAAACTAAATCTGGATGAAACGCAGGTCCTGCCATATACTGGGCTGGGATCTGATTTCAGCTTCCCGGCAGCAGCCATGACTGATTGTGTGTTTCCCCCAAGACATTTCAGGGACGGAGAGAGAGAGAAAGAGAGAGAGACAGAAAGAGAGAGAGAGAGAGCGAGCGAGAGAGACAGTCTCACAATAAACACACCAGCCGTTCCCAGAAGTCCCGCGACAGGGAATGCAAGGCAAAGCGTGGTGGAATTAAAGTCTAATCCTTTCCTCCTGATTAACTCCCAAAATTTGGGCAGAAGAGCTTTGAACTGACTGATGGAGGCTGTTAATTCATAAATCGTTCTGGACTTTTGACAGCTAGTCCTTATTACAGAGCGGGTTGCAGAACTCATTTACACTCTCAGATGGCTCACGTCAGTAAGTGAGCATTTTTCCATTGCTTGACAAACTCGTTAGCATGCTGCAGATGGACAGGATGCAGTGTGAACACAGGTGTGAATGCAGGAGTTCTGGCCTGGTTCTCGTCACCACGGCACCGGTGTCGCACCTTCCTGAGGGCCTCGGTCTTCTGCATGTCCCGGCGCCGGAGCCGGATCCAGCGGCGCCGGCGGTTGGTGTGGTACATCTTCTCCGCCGGGACCCAGGACTTGGGCCTGCGGTCAGGGGGGATGGTCAGACCGTACTCCCAGCCTGGGGGACAGAGGGACAGGGGTGAATGCCACTCCCACTGCCTGCAGTCTGACCTGGTCAGGGTGAGCATTGACCAGAGGATTTAAACCGTTTTACATTATATAAAGGGATACATTTACCATGCTGGTCATGCACAGACATGCAGAGAAGATTTCAGGCATATGGCATGATATGAGAACACTGTATATAATGTGAAGAGTGTGTACATGTCCATTGTGTGTATAAGAGTGTGTGTGTGTATGTGCGCATGTGTGTGCGTGTGCGCATATTTAAGTGTGCGTGGATGTGTGTACAGTATGTGTGTGCACGTTAGATTGTGTTTGTGTGTGTGTGCATGTGTGTGTACATGTGTGTGTGTGTGCACGTTAGATTGTGTTTGTGTGTGTGTGCATGTATGTGTGTGTGTGTGTGTGTGTACAGTATGTGCGTATGTAAGACTGTGTGTGTGTTTAGCACAGCCTATACTCCTGCAGTCCCACATGGCGATCGTGATTCATGCTGCTTCTCACAGCCTCCAGTGAGAGTTCCCCCAGCCAGCACATCGTCAAGGTGATGGACACGCTGCGGTTTCCCTGGTTAACCAGTGGGATCTGCGTAACCTGGTAACTGCTGCCGTGCTGGTAAACACGGCTCGGAACACGCGCTGTTTTTCTTGGACGGCGCTCCGCTATTCGGCGCGGTCCGGGACGACTCAGATGAGTCATGGCTTTCTCCCGTTTTAGGATCTGCAGTGGGTGGGATGTGACCCCCCTCTGGGGGTGTAATCTGCCGTCACTCTGTACCACAAAGTGTACACTCTCCAGAACTGTGTACACAGGTCACTAAAACAAGGCAGCCCGCCCTGTGACAGACACTGCCACAGTTCCCATTAGCATGGCAGGCCTGTTGCCTAACCACAGATATTCTATGTTAATACCTGATATTTATCTCCTGCATTCCTTAAATCCTCCTTACTTCCATATATAGGAGCTCTGACTGGTAAAGGGCAGTCCCAATGCTGTCTGCATTGCTGTATTAACTTTGCTTGTTGTGTTTTAGACCAGGCCCCTTGAAGAATCTTCATCCCTCTTGTTGTTTGTTGTTCCACTACTGTTGGATGGTATTTGTTGCTGTCACTTTGTAAATCATTGTGTGAACGCCAGTGGTGTCGTTAGGTCCAATCATTTGGGGCTATAGCCCTGAATATTTTAAGCCTAGCCCCGAATATTTTCGCCCTGAAAAAGGAGGTGTTTATAGCAAAACAACAGACAAACTGTGTAACAGAGCATAACAGAGCGGAACTTGACTTGCAGCGTGTGTGTGATAATATTAATTTATTATGAAGGTAGATATAACCTCCCCAACCTACCGATACCGATCTCAAGCCCCAGGCAAACTTGACTTAGCCCCTGATCTTTTCAATTGCTAGAATCTCCCCTGCCGAACGCACTACGAGAAGCACTGTAACCGGAGACAAAATTCCTTGTATGTGTAAAAGCATACCTGGCCAACAAAGTCTGATTCTGATTCTGATTCACTTACGGCCTCAACGATGGCAGAAACAGACCTTTGAATGTGAAGCACAGGGAACTGAATATCTGGTCCCTGCACAGAACATCTGCGGGCTAACCCCACTGGGTGGGGCACAGGTATTGCAGCTCTGAGCATGGTAGTTGAGTAAATAGAATGTATAAACGTGTGTTGAATGCAAGCTGGGTCGGACTCCCTGCAGAAAGGCGTCAGTAAGCACTGTTATGATGCAGTGCGCTAATGTAGGATGAGCCAGTCCCGCACCTTGGTCATCCACGGCCCGGTTCAGGTCTTCACTCCACTCCACGTCCTCCCACACCCATCCGGCCGGACACTCCACCTCGTCCTCCGGAACCGCCTTCTCTCCGTTCTGCCCCAGAGAGCGAGAAACAGTGGGGCATTTCAGAAGGAGTTACGCCAGCACCGGGTATCAGCGAGCGATAAGCACTGCCAGCGCTCTGCCCTGGGGAACGAGGAGGACGAGACGGCACTGACCACATCAGTGTAGCCCTCCGGCATTCCGATCCACTGCCCCCCCGGCAACCGCATCTGGTTCTCAAACACTTCCTCCATGTAGGTCATGTGACCAGCATCCACATCATACAGAAGGCTGTGGGACACAGGAGAAGAGGTCACTGGTGAGTCACTGCGGCGACCGAGCTATTCCTGGATGCTTGAGGTTAACCATGCAGAGGCCTGTGGGACAGACAGACAGACAGACACACAGCGCCCCCTGGTGGCGGGTCCTCACGTCTTCTCTGGGCTGATGAACCAGTCGCCCGCCCAGGCCCAGCCAGGGGACGGGCGGAAGCTCTCCTTGGGCAGCTTGATCCTGCCGGTGACGTCGCTGAACTTGGGGTACGTCAGACCCGTGGTGCCCCAGTTCCCCACCAGTGCCAGCTTGGTCTGGTTCTCATACTGGAGAGAGAGAACGGGGCGCAGATCAGCCAAAATGATCAGATAACCAGCTAACAAACAAAACAAAACATTATCCACACATCTTGCCAACTAACCTTCAAAGCAAAATGTGATCCACAAGGCTTACCAACCAACAAAAAATTAAATGTGATTTGTACAAATTACCAACCAACCAAAAAACAGAATGGGACCCATACATCTGAACAACTAACAAAAATAAAATATGATCTATATCAGCCTATATAGAAACTGACAAAAAAGTAAGTGAAATGTTTTCCTTGCCACTGTCACTTGCTATTCAGGCACTTTTGGTTGACAGATGTATTGATGTTTGATTGACTGCTAGCTGAGCATGCTTAGCCTGCAGAGAATTAAACAGATGTAGCTGCTGAGATCAATTTTGATCACTGAGCAGAATCTGAACAGACTCTTAGGTCACACAGGGTCAGAGAACCTACTCTGCTTGTTCAGTATGGTACAGGAAGCTTCAGGGAAAGCCAGGAAACTAGGGTTAATTCTGTGTGATGCACCTCTGTCCCCCTCCCTCTCCCCCCTCCCGATCCCTGCCCCCACCAGCCCCGCCCCCCTCACCGTCTCGGCGAACACGGACAGCTTCCCCTCCGCGAATCGCTTGAACTCTTTGACATCAGCCGCCAGGCCAAACCACACTTTCACCCGAATCTGCGCCGGAATCTTGTCGTTGGCTCCGCCGTTCTGGGGGTACTGAGGCGACACAGAGGGACACTTAAAAAGGGGGCTACCCTGTGACTGTCAATACCAAATTGGTCTCTTTTCAACGCATGCCGCACATCAGGGGTGTCACTCGGAGAGTGAAAGGACAAAGCTACACGAGGTGAGGATCTCCGGCTAATGAAGGGACCGAACTCGGAGCCAGGACTCACGCGCAGAGAGAGACAGACGCACCTTCATGAAGATGGTCTGCAGTTTGCCGCAGTTTTTCCCACAATGCTCCAGGGAGAAGAGGACCTCGTGGGCAGGGATGCGATGGTAGGCTACCCTGCGATCCCCCTGCAGCATCCAGATCACGATGTCCGGCAGGCTGTTCTGCGGCTGTCAGGAGACGGACAGAGAGGGGGGACAGCATGACACAGGCTGGAAAACACACTGCTGTCTCTTCATATTCATTCAGCAGACGCTTTCCTCCAGAGCAACTCATAAAGCAAAGACACACATGCACATATTATAAAGCCACATCAGTGACATTGCATGAAGAAAATGTCAACGTTTTCTGTACATTTGAACAAATGTCAACACACTCCACAATGCTATAATGGAAAAAAAATGAAGAAAAAAAAATGAAGATATAGACTTACTACTACAATAAACTCAAATTTCAACACATGATACACTACAGTGTTTTCCAACTCTTCTGGGTTTGTTATGGGATTCCCTCGCACATCACCTACTCAGGCAGATGTCCCTCCTCTCCTCCCTCATCTCGCTGTTTGTCCCTATTTCATTTTCCTCTTCTCCACCCCCTCCTCCCTCCTCCTATTCCCCTTCTTCTTCCTTCCTTTCTCTCTCCTCCCTCCCCCTCCTCCTATTTTCTGTCTCTCTCTCCCTCTCTCCCTCCTTCCCCGTCTCTCTCTCTCTCTCTCTCTCCCTCCTTCCCTGTCTCTCTCTCTCTCTCCCCCTCTCTCTTTCTCTCCCACTCTCTCTCCCTGTCTCCCTCCTCCTCTCTCTCCCTCTCTCTCTCCCTCTCCTCTCCCTCTCTCCCTCCTCCTCTCTCTCCCTCTCTCTGTCTCCCCCTCTCTCTCCCTCACCTCCTCTGCCATGTTGCGCAGCCGCACAGCCCAGTCCTCGGCCTGTTCCAGAACGTTCTCCAGCTCTGTGGAGGCTCCGTGTTTGAGGGTGAGCGCGGCCTGCTCGATCTGCTGCAGGTTGATCTTGCGCAGCTGCCGCATGGCTCTGTCCAGGGGGGTCACGCACGGCCACTCGTCCAGAGACGGCAGCTCCTGGCTGCTCCGCGGGCGAGAGGACACAATCAGAGCAAACGCACCCCTGTACCCAAATACCTACGCCCATCTCCTGAGCTCCACTCAGGCAAGTATCACAGAGCCTGTTTTACCACCAACAACCCGCAGCTACAGTGTTAGCTATTGATAAATGGGTTGAGCATAGCATGTAACATTGCTAACATGTAACCACTGATCCTGTGTGGTTTGATGGGAGCTGTACCTGCAGTCAGCAATGATGTCATCCAGGAGCTGCACCACCTTGTTCTCCACCTCCTCCAGATCTCCACCTGCCTTCAGCTCCAGCTGCACACGCTCCAGGTTAGACTCCTACAGGTGAGGGAGGCAGGTGAGTAAGGCTACAGCCAGGACCTCTGCTCATGGATAGTCTACCATTGGTTCTCCCTCAGAGAACCCAGCTAACACATCTACATCTGTGACCTGGATGATCTTAAGAGACACACTGTGTGGATATTAACCCATGTAGTGTGTTGATTGCAATTAACTGCTCATAACTTTAAAAAGAAGCAACATGGCTGACACTTTATAACTGAAGAAACTCACCCTGGATTCAATAAAAATGGCAATGTAGTCATATGACACGAGCTTAATCTAGGCTGGGTTTTTTATTGTTGTTGAATAACGAATTGTCTAAAGATGACTGAGTGATATTGACCGAATGCAGCTGTATAATTCTATGTGTATGATTGAAAAATTGATCCAGGATGCTGAATAAATCCTAAATGCTTTACCCTGACTCACCCCTGGATATAATCAAAACCAATAACTCATCTAGAGAGACAAAAAGATTACTTCACTGTAATATGACACCAGCTTGATCTAGGAAGGGTTTTTGGTTGATTGATTGAATGGCACTTTTCCTGAAGATGAAAGATGACATAGAGGTTCCTTTCCTCAACTACCCCCCCACGGTTGTCGGGCGTGGTCCAGGACTCACCAGCCTTCCCAGAATGCTCAGCAGCATGTTGAGGGCCTCGATGCGTGGCCGGATGTCCTCCCACTCGGAGGACAGCACCACCACGGGCTTGACGTTCCCCCAGGGGAGGTGGTAGTAGTGGCAGCCTGTGGAGCCATGCGGGACGCTAACGTCAGCACTCAGTCTGACAGGACGGCCGTCACACATTTCAGCAGGCTGCTCTGACCCCCTGTCCTCTCTTTCAGGCTTAACAGAGTCACCACACTCACCCATTCAGATGGGAGATGAGACCCTAAACGCTCATTCACCTGCACACTGACCCGTTCATCCAATATACCCCTATTAGACTGTGGTGCGTGTAATACTGGCGGAGACAGGCAGGGGGAGACACAGGGGATGACAGGATGTGGAGACAGGACGTTGCATGGGGGGTGAGATGGAACATGTGAGAATGCACTTAAAAAAGAGACCTTGATCTGACAATGAAACAGGAGACAGTAACTCTGAATAAGTGCACATTAGGACACAACACCATACAGAACAATTATTAGACTGCATTAAAGCAGAGTCAGCTCTTTGACTAAAGTTAACACAGCCACCACCCGAGGGAGATTATTTTTCTATTCACACTAATATAACATGCTTTTCTCTGTCTGTTTAGTCCACAGTATCAGGTTACAGTGCTATTTCTAGACAGTACAAGCCCTGTAAGACCTCAGCATTTGCAGTTGTGAGAGCAGACAGCAGAGGGCGCCAAACTCACCATCGAAGACGGCCCGGCTGTACTGCGTGGTGGAGGCCAGAGGGAGGCAGGTGTAGTCAAACTTGTTGCCATAGTTCCCGATGCTGACCTCGAACTGGATAGCATCGTCCACATCCTGCAGCAGAGTCGCTGAGTAGAAGGCAGCGAAAAGGTAGTACTTCCTCTTCCGCATAAACTTCTGCAGAGGACACACCGACACCACAAAGCAATGTCTCTCAGAGGAATGAAACCCAGAACAATGAAAACTGAGACACTCAGTATTGAAAGTATTGAGAAGCAGTTTAGTTGGGCAAAAAAAAAATAAGAACTCAAACTTATTCTGTAAGTGCCTTGTCATATCTATAGCACATACATTTTTACTTTCAGACTGGGGTAAAAATGTATGTGAAGACACCTCCTCCCTGGCCATCTCGGATACCTGGGACTCTGGTTATGAATGCAACCTGATGAGACATGTCCATCGTGATGCTAGGAGACGGCATGAAACGGGACAGCTGTGGGGCGGGCTCTCACCTCCACCACCAGCAGGTCGTCCGCGGGGACGTCCTCCACCCTGTGCTCCGCCCGCTCCGTCAGCTTCGTGCCTAGCTCCAGCAGGACACGCCCACGATAGGCCACGCCCTCCCCCTGCAGCAACGCACACGACAGGGCGTCACTCTGACACACTCACAGAGGAACAGCTGCGTTGTGGGAACAGTCACTTCACTGATGTTTGATGATTAAAATGCCATCTGTCCTTGCTTACTCATGTTTTACTATGCCGGTTATAGCCCACCCGTTTCAACATAAATACTTTCACACCCAGTAAAGTATTTTTGTTCAGCTGTGATGAGAAAAAAAGCCATACTGTAGACTGTCACATATTTAGAAGAAACTTTCACAACATGCATCTTGCAATGATTTTATTTCATTTTTTATTTTATTAAAAATTCTATTTAAAAATGAAGAATTGTGCGAGTTTCTGGCAATTATGGGTCTTATAATTATGGGTCAGTATTAAAGTTCTGAAAGGTATGGCTAGCATAAAATATACACTAACAGCGAGATGCATGTAGCATGTGTGGTGAGCAGAGACATGCAGGTACCTTGCCCAGGTTGAGAGTCTCATAGGGGTCAGAGAAGGTGCTGAACTCCCGAGGGCTGCCATACAGGTTGACGAAGCAGGGACCAAAGGTGGGGAGGAACCCTAGACTGTCGTCCACTGTGTGACAGGGGGAAATGATAAAATGTGGGACCATGGGTGTAAGAGTCAAGATCACTCTGCAGGGTGTGTACACAGTTTACCTCGCTTTCATCATGGTTTCCCTGAGTACTGAGATGAACAGGGCATTGTGGAGCTTAAAAATGCCACAACATGCTTCATCATTGTTTTCAGAATCCCTGAAACCTTTTGTGCAAATACAATAATACAGACTTTAGCTGAATATAGATATTTGGTGACAAGCACTGTTTAACCAGCACTTTGGGTCTTCATTGCACAGAGGAAACCAAATAATATTTTTCATGGCATGCCACAGGACAGCTGCCTCAGCCAAAAACCAAATCTGTACTTAAGCTGAGGTTTATGATTGATGGTCTGAGATGGTTGTCTAATGCCTGTATGCACTGCATTCTACTGACTCAGTACCACTGATCAAAGAGCTGACGCATGTTAGTGCCTGAGAGCACTCTGACGGGGGACTAACCACACCCAGACACTCAGCCCAGAGGGGGCAAAGCCACGCCCACTCGCCACCCTGTTTTAAATCAGCCCGACACACACCGTGTCCTCCTTCCAGACATCATGATCAGCCCACTTCTCACATGACAACGACTTCAGAGATGCTAAAGATAGCTGTGACAGGACAATCTAAAGAACAAAACATCCATCTAAAGAAACTGCCCCTGAAAACATGCGCAAAACACTGTTTACGTTTCTTTCCTGTCATTAGTTGTCTGAAACGTTTTGTTTCACACTTTCACACGTAGGAGATGGAGGCAAGTTAATATTTACTTGCCAGACAGTTATATGTTGATGGACAGCTGAAACCAACAGACTTATGTAAAATATTCAAATATTAAACAAAACCTTCCATACTCAGGCAAAAAACAGAACACTGACACACAGTGTTCCATCCCATCTCACAGAGATTGTGATGTCAGAAACATTGCTGAATGTTCCGCTGTAGATGTAATGCCACAGACAAAAAGCACATTGAGAAGGCAGGAGGTAACTCTGGACCAAAGTCTGTATCAGTGAGATCAATTTCCTTATATTATCATACACTGTAGTACCTTTATATGAAAGAGACAAAGTGAGATACAAAATTGCTGAATCATAAAGATGATGAATTTTATTTCATTTTATGTTCAAACTGCGCACACACACACGCACACACACACACACACACACACACACACACACACACACACATATATACATGCATGCAGGGTTGGGAGGGTTACTTGGAAAGTGTGTTCTGTTACAGGACACACAATATGTGGCTTCTTATGTAATCAGCAACATATTCCGTTAAATTATTCAATTTCCGTAAATGCAATCAGATTACATGGATTATGCTCCTGGATAATCTGCTGACCCTGGTCTGCAAAAGAGCAGATGTATAAATGGGTAATGGGTATTGCAAGCCCTAGTGGCCATTACATCATATCTGATCTAGTAGTTCTATATCTGTAATGCAAAGTGGTTAAATTTCAAGATTTATTCCTGACACACTTCTGTGGCGTCTGATTCTCACATATATTGCCGCATAAACCTCTGCCATTTTAATAAAAAGGCTTGATTCTCTGTTGTGTTATTGCAAGAAGCCATATGTTATAGCTAGGTTTACAAAGGCAACATATCATCCCTTTTCATTTAATACGCTACTCATGTAAGTAAACACCTATTTGTCAACATAATAAGATCAGATATGAACGACTGTACTGGGTAAAAGTGTTCAAATGGGACGAATTGATTCTAAAGCCAGAACGGACCAAAGTGCTACTTCATGTAGCTACCTGTGTTACACTGCACTTCTACCATTGACCACATGATGTGTTACCAGGAAGTGACTTGTGGCTATCACGGTCAACCAAACAAGCAGTTTAGCACAATGGGTAGCATCAACCTCCTTGCTAATAAAGTAACTTACAGTACGCACAGTCTAATTCAGACGAAGGCTAGATACACAAATCAAAGGGGTGTGGTTCAGACCAGAGCAGCTGCTCAAATGCCTTGGAATGTGTAGCTAATAATCAAGTTTGTGTCGCTATAACATTGCAATAGCTATGCAGAATTCTATTAGACAACGCACTTTTCTAGCAACTGCAGTGTAATGCTGGCTAACAGCAGATATATTATCTTTATCAATACAGGAGAAAGGTGTTACTGAATGAGTAAATCCGACTAACGTTTATTTTTGTAATGAAATTAGAAGAATACATAGATGTGTACGTAATCTGAATACTGGTGTAAATATAAGGGAATGCAATTACCCTGCTTTAGCAATCTTGACTTCATTAACTCCACATGTATCCCCCCCAACCCTGAATATGAGTACTCATATGTGTGTTCAAAACCTTTGCAGCAGGGCTGTAAAGAAAAAGGGCAAGCACAACACTGACTACTGACACTGCATGGGCACACAAGTCACATGATCAGATTTCACTCCATGTCGCATTTGTGACATCACAGAGGAGAGGAATGAGAGAGCGGAACGTACTGATGTTCGAGGGAATCCTCGGTGCCAAGTCATCTGAGAGCACAGAGAGATGGTGGAGAAATGTCAGGAAACAGAGTGAAGGTCCAGAGGGTGACCAGATCACAGCACACGCGCAACACTCGGGGTGGGAACACCATGCAGCTGCAGCTCACTGCACTGTGATCCCCACGGCCTCTCAGCACAGGGCCAGATCGACAGGCAAACCAGGCTCATGCATGCTAAGACTCCACAGTCAGGCTGTGTCAGAGCATGCAACCTGTAATCCGACACCACAAGAGCACACGACCACTGCACTCGGTTACATCACTGCACTCATGCTGCAGTATCAACTTGGAAACACACCTGTCCGTCACACTGAATGACCACAGCAACACAGCCCACCCTGCTGAAGGCAGCACTAGCCTTTACCACTCACACTGACTGACCTTACAGGAGATAAAGGAAGACCTAGCCATTAGGCTTTGACTCACATCACTCAAACTGCTGGCAGATGTACTTGTATATTTAATATTTCATATCATTTTATATTTTCACAAATTAATATTCTAATGCTGCTCTGCTCTGGTTCAGTGCTGTATAGATATTTTGTTTCCTTTCATGATTCTTGTGTGGCAGAATCACCATATGGACACAGCAGTGTGGGATTACTCATTGAGCCATGAGTTCAAATCCAACAGCGTCAGTTTATATTGTACAGAGTGCCCGCTGCCTTCCAAGATGGGGAGAGATCAGAGGTGGCCTGCATTCAGCACTAATAGGAAGGCAAACTGTGGAGAAATTACTGATATCCACAGTGGAGACCAGCTGTGAGAGAGACCAACAATCTCTATTCCCACCTCTACCACAGTGAGAGAGAAACCACCTGTACCATAGTGAGAGAGATAGTCTAGTCTCATTGCACAGTTCCTATTGTAACAAACAACACTTTTTAAAAAATAATTGGGCACATGACTACACATAAATAAATAAAACCCTGTGACTAAAATACACAGGACAGCCTTTGTCAGTGATTCCGGTGAGTTCCGTCTCACAGGTTGCCCAACAGTGAGGAGTAGCCACTGGTCAGGGACTGCTGCAACCTAGCGACCTCTGCCATGTTAGTGAGCAGCACACCACTGCACACCACTCAGGCCCTGGATAGATCCTCCAGCACCACTCCACACCACATGGTGATAGATCCATGCTCGATACCCAACACACTGCACACCACACAGACCCTGAGCATTCCCTATAGCGCCACTCCACTCTACATGGGTGTGCACCATGGATATATCACCAACACACTCCACACCACATGGTGAGAGATCCATGCTCCAAACCAACACACTGCAAATCACACAGTGAAAGATCCATGCTCCATAACCAATGCACTCCACACCATGACACCCACTGCAATCCACATAATTAAAAGCCAGTACCAAAGGCAAACCATTAAACCCAGTGCACTCCACACATTATTATTACATTAAACTGACACTCTTATCCAGAGCGACTTACATCAATTACAGGTATTTACAATGTTATTCATGTATACAGCTGGATATTTACTGAGGCAACTGTGGGTTAAGTGCCTCGCCCAAGCGTACAGCAGCAGTGTCCCCGTGGGGAATTAAACCAGCAACCTTTCGGCTACAAGCCCTGCTCCTTAACCTCTATGCTACACTGCAGCCCCCCCAAGCCACACCATTAAGCCCAATATACAGCACACCATTAAACCCAGTATAGCCCATACCATTTCATAGCCCCTGCTATTAAACCCAGTATAGCCCTTTCTATTAAAACACAGTATTGCCATACCATTAAAACCAGTATAGCCATACCATGAACACCAGTATAGCCGACACCATTTAACCCAGCATGGCCCCTGCCATAGCCCTGGCTATTAAACCCAGTACAGCCATACCATGAAACCCAGGGCACCCGCTTCACCTACCTTCTATCTCTCCTCCGGGGGCAGAGATCCGGGACATGCACAGATGGGTGGTGCCGATGACATCATTATGACTGGCGCGGTCCCTGTGAGAGAGGAGACGCCAGAAAGACTCTCACAACCTCAAACAGCATTTACATACTGCATGACAGCAAAGTGCATATTTAAATAGATATACAACCAATCAAAAATGTGCTGATAATAATTTTTCTGAGTATTACTTGATTATTTATCAGTTTAACGCAATCTTTTTTCTTTGATGACACTGGCGTGCATTAACTCATAGTAGGACTTTCTAAACGCTTATTTGATTAAAGAAATTCTGGGCTGCAGTCTGAAGAAAAGCGTTACTAACACACTGTCTTCAGCGACAATAATTGCCGGGCTACTTGATGTACTCAGCATAGCGATTAAGGCAGTGAGGGCTTTCTTTTCCTTTTTATGTGCTTAAGGCTTTTGACATGACATGTGAGCTGGGTTGCCAAGTTGAGCTTTTTCAGGCCAAATTGGCTGAATTAACACTGATTTTGCAGTGACTTGTCAGGCTGAAAAAGCCTGCTGGGATTTTGGCTTTTCTGGCTTTTTCTTTAAACAGTATCAGCTTAACAAAAACATGCATTTTGATTCAACGACTGAGTCAGCAATGACTTGTTCCTAAGCAGAAATAGTAATATTCGTGCCTTTTCGTGACAGGCTTGTAAGAGGCCAGCTGGCTGCGCAGTCTTTTTTGTGGCTGTTTGCAAATTAAACTTTGCTTGGAGTTTGGCTCGTATTTTGGCTGTGTGATGTCATGGGTAGGCCTTTTTTTCTGGCTGACAGATGACTTTGGCTTGGGATGATTTTAAAATGTAGCTGGCAACCCAACATTTCAGTGCAAGGATGTGAAAGTTGTCTTCTCACAGGCCAAAACAGTGGTATTGCCTTTTGTCAAAGCAACCCTTCATTTTCCTACAGGGTGCTGCCAGCCTAATGCTTTTCACATAAATGATGCTGAAAACTAGTTACACTGCCAGTGTTATCGGTCACATCGGTTACTGTCAGATACAATCTGAAGCCACAATTGGAATACAGCTCTCCCTAAAATCTAATTAGCTCCTGACTCTAGGCATGTGTGATTGTAATCCATTTTTTGGAATATCACTTTTTTCTGCGGATTTGTTGAGCAGCTGAATAGCTGTAAAGACAGGCGCATAGCACAAGTTCACGCTGTGTGACATTAAAAAAAACATGGCCTATCAGAGGATGAGGATTTGATTGGCGTGCTGACTCACCAGTCAAGGATACGGATTCTCATCTTCTCACACATGGAGGGAAACTGGAAAGAGAGAGGCCAGTGTTTGAGGAGGGGTCTGTAGGATGGGGTCTATAGTATGATTGGATCTCCATCTTACCCGGATGGGGAGGGTCAGGCTCTGGTTCCACTGTGGGTTGGCATTCTTCTCCAGTATCTTACTGTATATCTGCAGGGGGCGGAGCAAACACAACCAGTCAGACCCACCCACAGCATCACCTGCTGTGGGCAAGAACAGGAGCTGCGTGTGTCTGCATAGAAATGTACCCTGTCTTACTGAGCATATCCTGTGTGTGTGTGTGTGTGTGTGTGTGTGTGTGTGTGTGTGTGTGCGCTATGTTTCAAAATGCTGTGTTATCACAATAATTGTTTTGCTGACATCTAATTGTGTGACAGTGCTATTGTTTTACCAAGGACGTTATGCTATTAAGTAGTATTGCTAGAACCACTGTTCTGTAGGCAGTGCTATGTAATAAATTTCTGGTAGTGCTGTATGATATGGAGGTTTGTATTTGGCAGCAGGCTTCTGTACCGTTTTGCCAGCAAAGGTCACTTCCACCATGGGGTCCACCAGGTTCTTCCTGTTGCTGTCAAAGCCCAGGATCTGCTTCATCCCGTCCATGAAGGCATCATCCACTGAGGACAGAGACACAGGGTACCACTGTTACACTATCATTCACACACACACACACACACACACACACACACACACACACACACACACACACACACACACACACAAATATACACAGACACACTCACACACACACACAAATGTTCACACACATACTCACAAACACACACATGCAGACATACTCCCACACACAGAGCCTGTTTATGTGAACTCACATAAATACACACATCCTAACATACACATACGCATATACTGTATAAATTCTACTCACTCTGGGGCAGGTCCTCTGCCCGAAACACTCTGAGGGTGAAGATCGCCCCCCTAAGAGCAAGTCCAGCGGGGCGCAGCAGGTTACTCTCGATGTCCTCCTTTTCCTCCACCCCCTCTTTCTTCTCCACCTGAAACACGTGTCCAGGCCAGAGACACATCACAGACTGCGGGCATGCCGTTTCTATGGGCCTGCAGAAGCCTGCAGAACCTGCCTCTACTGCTCTCTGCACAGACGGGTTTTCTGGATCGAGATGCAGACTCCCTGGGCGCCTTCAAGAGAAAGCTGAAAACTCATCTCTTCAAGCTAGTCTACCTTCCTCTCTATCTATCTGATCTATCCCTATTTTCTATAAAAAAAAAAAAAAAAAAACATTCTACACTGGTGCAGCACTTAATTCAGTATTTTACTTACCTCTTGCAGTACTTTCCCATAACTACTCTTAGCATAGTGATGCGCTTATTTTGAAGTCGCTCTGGGTAAGAGCATCTGCTAAATGACATAATGCAATGTAATGTAAACAGGTTCAGGTTCAGTTTCGCTCAGAGGTTTATGCCCCCAGTCACTCACCGGGGCCTCATCTCCGGCAGCCAGCACAAACAGGCTGACCTTCAGGTAACCTCTGGCCCCTGCCGAGAGGTCGTCCGGGTCAGAGAGCAGGAGCCACTTCCTGAGGAAGGCATGTCCTGCAGCAGAGAGACTGACTGCGTCAATGCCATGGCAAACACACAACTTGGAGTCTTTATTATCATTACAACACTCACACCAACAACCTCACAATGTTCACATTGTTCACATGTTGCATCAGTGCAGTCAGTCAGTATGGCAACACCATCATAGCAATTAAACCACATAACTAAACCCCATGAGACAATCACTTGATAAACAAGGTCTGAGCTGAATATTTCATTTAATTAATATTTCATTCTTTCGGTGTCTTCACCACAGTACATCTGGTAATAGATCACATAAATGAAATGACAGAATAAATGAGTGGGACTCAGAGAACAGCCCTATGCAGACGAGGCGTTTCACATTCCCCTGATAATGGGCATTTATTAACACTTACTGCTCTCTGCATATACCGTGCCAACATCCAGCTGCAAAGTAAACAGAGAAAAACGTTAAGAGTCTGTACTCAAATGAATTGAAATGGGTGATGAGCATCAATTTGTTGGAAAGCACACACTGAGAAGCTCATACTGAATTTACTTCTTACTGAAGGTGAGGTGTTGCACATAACTCAATACCTCCTTGATTATGGATAATCACTCACCAATGACAAAAAAAAATCCAAAGCTTCAAAATCAGACAAAAGTCGGAGAGTAGAATATGACCAACGATAAAGCATAATCACACACCAACTGTAGGTTGTAACTGAAACTTTGCGTTGTTGTTCCAGCCTTACAAAGAAACCCAGCCAATTCTGGTTTGAGTCTGATATGCATATGGAGTACTATGGACTTCAATAATAAAAAAAAAAACATTAATGTGATATACTGTTATACTGTAAGCTGCACTGGGGAATCTGCTGTCAATGTGAAAAGACATCATTGACAAGGAAGGTTCTGATTCAGCAGGTTCACAGACAGTGGCTAAAAGCAATAGCGTTACCTTGAATTCTCCAATCACCGAGTCAGTGCGCAGAGACTTTGAGTCAAACACCTGAGAAGAGAGAGAGGGGGTGTTCTTAATGCTCACTGAGTCATACACACACAGGCAGTCCAGCAAGGGAGGGAAACCAGAGCTCCCGCAATTGTGTCCTATAGAAAACATGCCTCCAATACCCAAACTCTGCATGTCAGATTATCAGTGTCCCACTCTGGATCTGTTGTGCTGGGGCTCGATTATTTTGTTATTTCTTTGTTTAGCATTACCAGGAAAAAAATAACCATTAAAAAGATTCAGTTTTATACTTTAAGGTTTATCTTCTATCCAGTTGGAGGGTGACTTGGGGTTAAGATTCTGACTGGCAGATGAACTTACTGTTATGAATATTGGCTCATCAAAAAGATCAGAGGGCGTCTCAAAAAAGTTCAAGAAGAATGTCTGCAGAAAAAGAAGAGTGACATTAAACCTAGGAATCAGTTAACACATGTGTTATTACTATTGTATAACAGGGTTAGTTAGCATATATTACCACATAATGTGGACGTAAGCATATATTTGTTTACTGGATAAATCCTCCAATGCTGGTTTGTAACATGAAAATGTTTTCTTCTTGTATCTTCTTGTATCGTGTAAATGTTTTCTTCATGTATTAATTAATCATTGCTCAGACAGAAGTTATGAAAAGCTTTTAATTTACCTCATCAAAGAATGGATTGTTGCCTTTTTTGATTCGAGTTCTTTTGGTCTGTCCCCCAACTGTAACCTTGACAACTGGTTTTATGTTGACACCTGGCAATTGCCTCCCTTCAATAATCCGTACTCGTATCTGGAATGATTAAGGGGAAAAAAATCACTATTTTCACATTCAGTTCAGTTTTCTGTAAGCAATAATACAAAACCCTTTCTGACCAGCACTATACCTACATATATAAACTAGCGTACAAAAAATGTTTCAAAGCATATAAAATATATTTCACAGCTAGGTGCTCTGCCGCATGACTATGTTCAATACACAAATAAGTTGTCTACAAAGTAATTATAATTCCTGATCTAACCACAAGGTGGCACTCAATAAAGCCATAAGTAGTAAGAAATGTGGTAATACATGTAGAGCTTCTGATGGTTAAGAAGGACACATAACCCCTAATGCAAATGGTAATGCTCTGCTCAGCCCTGATCTCTGGAGGACTGTACTGTAGCTGCAAGTTCATTCTGGAAACCGCAAGCACAGAGTGAAAGGGTTTCATTGAGAATCAATGTACTCTGAGCAACTCCACATTAATCTACAGCCCTTACTCTGCCTCACAGACACACACACACGCGCATGCGCGCACACACACACACACACACACACACACACACACACACACACACACACACACACACACACACACTCACTCACTCACTCACTCACTCACACACTCACTCACACACCTGGAAGTCCTGTGGCTTGTTGGGGAGAGGGGCTTTGTTGGCATGGCGCTTCTTCTTCTTGGCACCCTGGATGAGGTTTGGGGGGGCCTTCTTGGGCGGGGCAGTGGGTGTGTCCGTTCCCTGGGGGCCTGGCACAGGCTCTGGCTCCTCAGCCGCCTCCACCATGACCATGCTCTCAGTGTCCTCCTCCCCCATGGTGTCTAAAGAGAAGACTAAGCACACAAGAGGAATCCCCATTCAGTCTCAAGAGAAAGCTAAGCACAAAAGAACGGTACTCCATCATGTCTGAGGAGAGAACTAAGCACACGAGAACAGTTTTCCATCATGTCTGAGGAGAAAACTAAGCACATGATGATGGTCCCCATTCAGTCTTAAGAGAAGGCTCAGCACACAAGAACAGTCCCCATTCAGTCTTAAGAGAAAGCTCAGCATAAGAAAACTGTCTCCAGTCCTTTAACAATATAAAGTACTCTGTTAAAAATTTAATTCAATTCTCTGAGTTGTCTGTGCAGTTGCAATGCAGACACTCAGGCCTATCGGCTGTTCAGCTAGGTAGCATTTTAGATATAAATCTTGTTCAACAAATCTGAAGTTTCGATGCCACAACCTACCACTCTGTGCCACCAAAATGGTAGTGACATGAGCCAGGTAATATACATATGTCTCCTCTTCAAATAAAAAGATGAATTACAGTGGCTTCACTCACAGCACACAAAACTGGCGATGGAGTCTTTAGCTGAATTCCCCTTGTGTCTCAGCATGTGTCTCACTCTTGTTTCTGTCAGCGTTGTGATTCACAATGCAAATATGCCCTGACCCAGGCGCTGCTCTGTCTCCATGAATGACACAATTGTTGCGCAGTCACAGTTTGTGTGGGGTAATTTAACACTTACCTCACATGAGGCCAGAACAAGTCTCGCATACATCATTCACAAAAGGTCAATACAAGTGTTACACACAATTACTGGTTTGAATTCTGGCTTAGAGTGTAACATAAAGGGTAGCAACGGACTCCCATAGATGGCTGAAGAATGCCAGCCTGAAAGAAAAGCTAACTGGAGAGCACACCTTAAAGTTTCAAAAAAAAAGTCATGATTGTGTGTCTTTTTACTGCAAAGTTTAACCTTCTCCAAAGAAAATAAAATTAAGTAATTGAGGGCATGTAACATCTGAACGGGCAATATACAACCTACAAATAACATATGCATATATGAAACAATTTTTATATAGAGTAATAGAGAATTATAGAGAATAAATGTTGCTCGATATTGGCCCTGGATGTGGGTCCTCTTCAGGCAAACAGCGTACCCCTGAAAGGATGCAGGGGTCAATTACCTGTCACAGTGTCCAGCTCCACTGGGGCATGCTGGGCCTCAGGCTGAGGTGGTGGCTGGAATACAGGCGCCATTCCCGGGGGAGGGATGTAGGAAACCTGCAGGCTGACTGTGGCCTACGGAAGATGGGACACAGGAGGAGACAGGGGTTGTTTACATGATAAATCACATCACCGATTTTCCTGGATATCCGATACCTATATTCAAGCTTTGTGGGGGCTGTGTGAAATCACGGAGTACTCTTTGAACCAGTTGGATGTAGGCTCCAATCCCTAAAGCAATGTACTTAGCCTGCAATACTTTAATATGAGCAGATACTGTGTCAAAATGTTTTCAGGATAAGATTTGCTGAGCACATTAACTTAACAAAATAACTAGATCACAGCCATAAATTAAAACTATAACACAAGTATAACTAGTACATAAAATATATTCACAACTAGTAGATTTTATTCAATTTACTACAGCCCAAAGGAATGGATGTAAAAAGATATCCCTGTAGAACAAGATAGGTCACAAGACATGTAGGTGCTGAGTGAGGTTAAACAATATAGAAGACAAATTAAACAGCGGCAGAGAGCTGTTGTCTACAATATCTACCAGGCTGTTAATCTCTCTGCCTGTCAGGTTACGCAAAACAAATGGCTCACACATTTATGCACCAGGGAGACATTTGTTTGTCAGGTCCCCATTAAAAAAAAGGAAGATAGAAGACGATCTATTGGGTCTGAAAGTGACATATTTAGAGAGAGGGGGCTCCCATCAGTTGGCAGTGTGCATACGGATGGGGGGGGGTGATTACAGCGTGTGACTGTGGGGAAGCTATCAGAGGATGGGGGGAGGCCCAGGGCACATTCCTGGGGTTGTTTTCAAGTTTGCGTCCAGCATCTGGGTTATACCTGGACACTGAGAGGCCTTTCCTGAGGATGTGAGCCATGCAAGGAGGGCGGCTTCAGGCTCGTTTATTTGGGAGACGACCTCTGCCCCACAAGTGAGGGATCTCTAATACCCGCACCCCACCCCCACCCCCCCGCCCCCAACCCCCGATGTCAGCCACCTCCCCCCTCCCACCCCCAGCGGACAATATGAGGAAGCCCCGCATCTGGCCTGTGGACTCAGGAGCACCCTTTGGTGTGTGCAAAGTGACGCGGGTCTAACGGGAGACACGGGAGACACAGGAGACGGGGGGGGGGAAGGGGTGCTTTGGCTGTTATTGTAGAGGCGCTTCCAGGAACATGGCTGTTTTGGGTCTGCGCTTAACGCAAATCAGAGACAGCGTTTACCGAGGTGACTGTGGTGTAAGTTTCAGGAAAGAGGTGTTTGTGTTAAGGAGGCAGAGCGTCTGGGGAAAAAAAAACACATTTTGTCTCCTGGTGAGCTGCCAAGCGAGGGGAGCGAGAGTTTCACCTGAAGGATGTGGGCTCGAGGGGCGGAAGCTCTAGAACTTTGTGTGAACAACATTAAGAGCAAAGAAAAAAAAGACATTTATCAGGTTATCAGGTTACAGAGGAACATGTGGAGCACAGTAAAGTGAACAGATGTCACGTGTGTGTCTGGCTGTGTGTTGGGTGTGGGTGTGTGTGTGACAGAGATTCAACAGTCATGGGACGCCAAGGAATCACGGTGCATGTGAGACAATGAGCTCCATTTCAGGCAGCGCTCCCCTTTGTGATTGGGTGGTTTGGGCAATTGTCCTTTGTGATTGGGTGGCGTATACTGCTGTCCCTTGTGATTCCCATGATGACTCACGCCTGTGTTGTTCTTCTTGGTGTCCAGCAGGGACACGGTGAAGGAGCCGGACAGAGTGGGAGAGTTGAGAACATCACGTAGGGACACCCTGCACTCTCCCAGGAATCTGCAAAGGAAACGGTATTAGCAGGGCTGTCAAACACATATGCTAAACACACACACACACAGACAAACACACACATACACACACACACACACACACACACAAACACAAAGAACACACTCACCCACTGAACACACGAACACACATTCATGATATACTGAACATGCACTCTCACATACATTCACACATACTGGCCACACTCACTGAAACACACACACTCTGAACACAGAAGCTGAATCCGAAGCACAGACTAAATGTTTTTGGACGTACTCATTGCAGGCTGAGAGAGTGGTCGTATGAAGATGTTGATCCAAATGAATCTTCACCTTCTGTTCACCCCCTGTCTCAACATTCCTCTATAGTGTGAGCCACCCGTCTCCATAGCAACACCAGAAAATGTTTTTTGGAAAAAGAGCATATGTGTCACCCAGGACAGGGTAGGCAAATGTTTATTTTTCTGTGCAGGTAACTCCCGGGAAAAGCCGGCACAGGCCTCTCCTCCTCTCCGTCCCTGCCCTGGCTTTGCTCTTCAGCATTTGTGCTGCTGCTCAAGCAGAGTTAGGATCAATAAGCACACATTATTATGCCACAGACAAAAGCACTATATTTCATCAATACAGCCAGGGGGTGGGGAGGGGTGTATTGTGGGATTGGCAGGGTGCATTGTGGGATTGGCTGTGGAGATTTAGATTGTGAAAGGAATTCTGGGTATTTGGGCATGAGTGAAAGGGGAGATGGCAGGGCACAGAATGCTGGTGTGATGCGCTGCTCTGCCCTTCTGTTCTGATGTTCGGCTCAATTCTCCAGTGCATGAGCCTCAACTGCAGACACACACATGCTGGCAATAGCTGCCCTGACATTCTGGAATCATACCTGATTCCGGGATCACACGCGACATTCTAGAATCACACACAACCTTCTGGAGTCACACATGACACTCTGGAATCACAGTAGATTCCATCATAGATGGAATGAGGGCTGCCAGGTGAATTCACTTATCACTCCATATGTTATTATACGGGCTAAGCCATGGTCGGTTGACTGGACCTGAAGGTCTAAATCTTCCATGGGACTGTAATGTTAAACAGTCGAGCATGGTATCGTATTGGCATTACTTTAATAAAATTACCACGTTTCCATGGAAATTAAATGAGTAGTGAATCGCTCTGGATAGGGCATCTGCTAGATAACGATCTAGACTTGAATTCAAACACACATTCCCTCAAAACCTCTACTGCTGCTTCAGGGGAGCAGGAGCATTGCAGAGACTGTATATGATTGGCAGAGATAGCCAGCCCCTTTAGCTACTAACTTCCTGTCAAGTTTCCCCTCCATTTATCTTGCCCTTCCCTCTGTCCGTCTTTCCCCCCTTGCTTCCTTCCCTCTCTCCCTCCCTCTGTTCCCCTTCCAATTAAACAACAAAATTCTCACAAAACAACAGCCCCACATGACCTGACTGACCCACTGAGGGCCTGCAATATTTCCTAGCAGACGGGCCCTTCCCACAAAACTGAGAAGATGACTGTCCCCCAGAATAAACCGGGCTAGCCCTGCCCTGATCTCACAAACGCAGTGATTAATCATACACCCGAGGCTGAAGTCCACCCAGACACCAAGACTTCCAGCCCTGAGGTAACACAGGGCTGAAGCCAGTCAGAAAACCTCTTTAACAGTGGGGTGGGTGGCAGTGTAGCCCAGCGGTAAGGAGCAGGGCTCATAACCGAAAGGTTGCTAGTTTGATATTCCCCGCTGGGGCACTGCTGTTGTACCCTTGGGCAGCTGTATAAACAGATAACATACAAGTCACTCTGGATATGAGCATCTGGTAAATGCCAATGATGTAATATAACATTATATACCAATTTTCAGTTATTGTGAGGTTCTTTTTGGTCATCCACCAAAAATAATTATTAATATGTAAACTACAATTAATCATATAATTATTATTATTATTGTAGTTCACACAGAGAAAGGGTGAGAAACACGGTGAACACTGTAAACCTGAACTTGTTTTCTTTTCTTCGAGGCTGGCTCCAGGGAACAATTCGTCCTGATTGCTGTCTACCTGCAAATTCCTGAGGAACAATGCATGCTCACACTGTTTAGCATTAGTGGTTTCCTCAAAGGACATGCACCGGGTTGATTAGGGCATTTCAGAGAGGAACTCCCAAGTCACTCAAAAAAAAAAAAAAAAAAACTTAAGCAACAAATAGGAAATGGGCTAATCACATCCTTTTATTTAGGACAATGAACGTTCCATATTCCTGCGACTGTGCTCACAGGCTTACTGGAATCATTTCAAATGCACCAGTCGTCCACCTGGCACTGAGGTGATCATCCACGCGGACATAAATGCAATTAATTATAATCCATATCCATGGAAACCATGCATCCATGCACTCTATGGTCTAGGTAATACTCCTTCAGTGTGAACCCTGATGAACACCCAGAGCCCACAGTGTGGTTGTAAGGGGTTCATGCTGGGGTGCTTGTGCTGGCACTAGTTTAATATTTGAAAAGTACTTTAAGGACATGTGTCTGTTGTATCA
Source organism: Megalops atlanticus (assembly GCA_019176425.1). Taxonomy (NCBI): domain Eukaryota; kingdom Metazoa; phylum Chordata; class Actinopteri; order Elopiformes; family Megalopidae; genus Megalops; species Megalops atlanticus. Next base: position 28,272,810 of record CM032891.1, read on the forward strand.
ATATCTAACAAGTTTTTCAGGAACTGGGTAACCAGAGAATGGTCCCACTCTGTGGAGCAGAACAGCTTAAGTAGGACCACAGTGGAAATAAGTTTTTAGACTTACTGTGTTATCCTCGATGATTTTTTAATCCATGCATGACTCCAGCCTCTGGCTTGTGCATTTGTCATAATTGTCAAATAAACTAAACTAGACCAAATACTTGGTCTGCAGAGGACCAATCAGCATGGTGCTTTGGAAGAGACAGTTTACATTGCTGACATATCTGCAAGGAAGATATCTTTTGTGGCGCAACACTGCCCAGAACATGAATCAGATACCACACAACAGCATTGTTCTCCAGCAAGAGCAGCAAACCCGTTATTGCAAAGGACTTGAGTGCCTATGAGTGAAATCTGTGTTTGTAAATCAGGTGACTCTAATGTAAAATTGTGGAGTCATTTGTGGTAGCTTAACATGGATGTGTTTAGAACAGTCCTAGCCGCGTTATCTGGGACATCTCTGACGGAAGGGTCTTTCCAGTTGGCAGAGTCACTGCTCTGTAAGTGCTGTGGACTATAAACAGGAAGTGGGATGTTTAAGGCTCCAGAAACAGCCCCTTCTGCTTGCAGCATGTCCTAAAGAATAATGCTGCCACACCAACAATGAAACATTCTGTGAATTCTGTAGCTCTAAATTGTGTTCCATCACAATCCATCATAATTGTTTGGTCATACTACAGAGCCCATGAGCTCATATACATAGTTACATTGGCATTGGATGGCTGTTTGAATTTCTCAAGTTCCACATGCTTATCCGTCTTCAAAACAGACTAAATGGTATTTCATAACACCATTGTTTTACTTACTTTCTCAAATCGCATTATCACACTTTCATATCGTATTTCAGAAAACCAATGCCAACTCACTACGTCAGAAATGTCACATTCATATACCACTATATCCTCCTGCTGGAATATGATGCAAAGTATGGCATATAATAATGTCATATAAGGAGAAAAACACAAGTGAAAGAACGAAAAGTCTATTTGCCTGAGTCTGACTGCTACTGCAAGCACCTGAAGTGAATGGCTTTAGTCAGCTGATATTTCATTAACACATATGGGATGTCATCCCATCTCAGAGTGAGACTGCAAAAAGTGGATTTGCTCTGTCCCCTTCACTGGAGATATGGGGTAGATCACATAACAGGAGAGGAGGAAAGGGGGAGAGAGAGAGAAGAGGAAAGGACAGAGGATGGGGAAATGAAAGGAAAGAAAAAGGGGAGGAAAAGAAAAGAAAGGGAAAGAGAAGAAAAAAAAAACAAGGAGGATAACAGGCTTGGTGGTAACAGAGGAAGATAGGAGGGTAGCAGCGCAGATTTGTGATTTTGTTGTACATGGATAAGGTCCAAATCCACAGGAAAGTCTGGGAATAAGCAGGTTAATCAGAGTTTGATATGCAGATCAAAGGTTATACTAACCTCTTTTCACCATATTTGTTACTTTTTCCCCATAGTCCTTTGCCCTGAATTGTATCTTCTGATGTAATAATCAACCAGCGAGACTTTTACAAAATCTACAAGCCTCATGGTAGACTGAGCCATACTCAGTTAAGAGTGCTTGCTGGCATATGTGATTGCTCTCACGTGGAAAGAGCAGGGAAGACCAAGTGAAGAATTTCAACACAAACTTTGGTTCCTAACTATAGCCCATCAGTTCATTTCAATGTACCAAAAAAGGAAAAGGCGAAAAAAATCAAGATTCCATATCTTGGACTATCTAGGACCTTCAGAAGCTACTTCTGGCCAACATTCAGTTTGCAAGCTATGCCATGCCCACCCATTTTGCAGTAGTTTACACAATAGAGAGGTTCTTATCTTCTTTCCTGCTGTAATTCAGTTTATCCAGAGGCATGCTCACAATTTTAAGAATGTTCAGTTTCATTATGCTGTCCTGTTCCCGGCCACAGTGGCCACCCTGTCACTGGACTCCCAAACACCACAGCCCTGAATTTCAGTTTTTATTTAACACCTGTGAGTTCTACACGTGTCTCCTTCAAGGAGAACAAAACCAATAAACTAATGGTTAAAAATAAAACAACTAGCCTTTAGTGTCATGTTTGGTACCCCACAGCTAGCATAACTAGCACTGGGTAAAAGTGAGGAGTGAAGGTAGGCTGCCATGAGCTGTCCTGAAATATCCGCCACCCATTCAACACAGACTCAACCCCATTCCCTCTCCACTCAACACAGACTCAACCCCATTCCCTCTCCACTCAACACAGACTCAACCCCCACTCACCACGCCCCACTGGGTGTCTCACCTGTTCCTGCCCATTTTCTCATGGTCCTTCACCACCACATGGAGCTCTGCCCCAGAGTCCAATGGCACACCCTTGAGGTCCCATTCGAACCCCTGTCAGAGAATAGGAGAGGGATAATGTGAGCAAGGCTCGGGAGAGTTTAAACTGCATCAGTTCACACCTGTCTGCCTGACTGCCTACGTCTCTGCCAGCCTGTGACTTTGCCTGCCTGTCTGTCTGCCCATCTGTCTATCTTTTCTCAGAGCACCATTCATTCTATGAGCTTCTGTACCATTTATTCAGACTCTTTTTGTCCATCTGCTATCTCACACTGCACTAGTAATTCCTGTCTACAAAGTGACCTTGAAGTCAGTGGGTTAAGGGTCACTCACAGGTGTTCAAACTCACCTCATTCCACACTGGGTTCACATTATTCTTGATGACTTTTGTCTTCTTCTTGGACCCTTGTGAAGAAAGCAGAAAGGGGTAGGTGAATATTATCTTTAAACTGGATTGTCATACATGGATAAAGCAACGTCATAAATACCATGTATAAAATAATTGTAGACACACTAGCTTTCTAGTTATGAAGAAGAAAACAGCTGCAACAGTATCCACCTACAATCTAAATATAGTAATGAACGAGGTTTTACGATTGGATGTTGTTTTATATTACATTATAAACACCATAAATGGAGGTATTACATATAATGTAATGAATTTCGTTTCGTTCATTATAATGATGCACCAAGACTGGTATCAGTGTGGTGTAGTGGTTAGGAGCAGGGCTTGTAACCTAAAGATTGCTGGTTCAACTCCCCTGCTGGGGCACTGCTGCTGTACATTTGGGCAAGGTACTTAACGCACAATTACCTTCCTAAATATCCAGTTGTATAAATCAATAACATGTAAGAATTGTGTCCAATGTAAGTCACTGTGGATAAGAGCGTCTGCCAAAATGACAATAATAATGTAATATAAAAGATGCCTGCGGCCCTCAGTATAATGTTCTTCCTCTTCCATAGTCTTCCATAGCGGCTATTAATGGAATCTCCATCTCTGGTTGGCTCTGTTGGTCTGGCATACTCTGCACTTGCAGGCAGGAAGCTGGTGTCTTGTTATAAAGCATTGCGCTGGACATCGAGGCCTGAGCTATGATTTCCTTCCATGCAAGAGACGCTGGCTCAGGAAGCTGCCTGCCTCTGTAGTCCTTCATACAGCCAGGCTCCCAGATGGATGGGCAGGGAGATGGATTGCCCGCAGAGATGGTCTTATCGCTGGGAGCTGCGTTGTCATGGTACGAGAGCGTCTCATTCATTAAACCCGCTCCACTGTGCCAGAGGCTCTGAAGAACACTTCAGACGGGCAGGAAGCGCCGTTTACGTCACAGAGACAGACCGGCTGTGCCAAAGTGTCCAAAAGGGAGACTAATCCAGGAATTCAGTCAGAACTTTTCTGTCAGACAACCCCTTTGGTGCACAAACAATGAGGGCTAAGGCAGGTGGTTGATTCCAAAGTCAAGGTGTTTCATGAATTCCCACGCTAACAGGGGTTAAAAATCTTAATTAAAAATACCTTTGACCCACCGCTGTCTGGCCAGGAACAGTGTCTTAGCATTCAGAATAGCGGTTGATAGCTTAATTTGTTATTGTGGCACGATGGCACGAGAAAGGTAAGCACTCATTTGGCACCTCAGCAAAACGGTACCGTGTAAAAACAGCTGGGCCTACCAGATGTCTGGACGTGACAGACGCAAACAAAAGCAAGGTTTGGAAGTGGATTTCCTCTGAGGCGATAAAGAGACACAGCGTGTTCCAGCGAAGAAGAAAACACGATATATCAAAGTCCCACACCCGCTCACTGGCCACCTCGCTACCTGACAGACAGGCCTGGAGCAGGCACCAGGAAGTGGGCGTTCTGCCTTCCTGTTTTCAGCTCTGCCAATGCAGCACAAACACCCTCTACTGCCAGGGGGCTGTGTGGAGACAGGGCAGGCCGTACTCTTACTGCTGGTGGGAACACGTCTCCGCCAACCGGAGGGGCTCAAAATAGCCCTCAGAAAGAGCCCAGCCCAAATCCCAGAAGAGGGAGAGGCAAAAGAGGACAATCGGAGACGGAGGAAGGTCAGAGGTCACAGGGTGGCGCATGTGGGTGACAGGGCATGGTCCCTGAGTAACGGCCACCACAGACTCTTCCCTCAGGCCGCTGGGATTATTTTTCCTGATGGGACTGACGATGCAGGAAGGCAGCGTCATTTGCAGCGAGACTGACCACCGGCCCATCTGAGGGGACTCACAATAGCGTAGCAGGCTGAAAATAGCCCCCGCTCCTTTCGAGAGGGGGGGCGGCGGGGGCACATTCTCTGAGTCTATCTATAGCTGCGGTGGAACAATGGCCTGGATCATACCACTAGTTCCTGATGTTAACTGGTTTAAGTTTGGTTTCAGAAATGAAAACGAAAGATTCAAAATTCAGCGTTTACTCCCCCTATATCGCTGAGGGCTTTCATGCTGTGCCCATACCTGTGATGGAGGTATGAGGTATGAAAGGGTCTTGTAACCACATGGTTATAAGATCGAAACACAGGTTTACCACCATGTTGTATCTTTTTGGCAGATACTCACCTTGAGCGACCTGGCTCTATTAATGGATAATGGGCTTGTAAGGCAAACTGTGAATTTAATTGTAAATCTAGAACCAAGTACAATATGGGCTAAAAACAAAGTCTTTCACTCAAACACCTCTGACTCAGTTGTGCTCTTGTTTATTTGAGTCTCTCCTCTCGATCTGATAGCACACTGATGAAGGGAGAGGAGAGTGTGTAGATTTCCTGCAGTCAGCGGGTTGGATTGTTATTTACTGGACAATGGTGTTTATATGGAGTGAACTTCAGCGAACAGTGCTTTTCCTCCTCCGCTCAGACTCTCCTCCGCTGACCCCTTTCTGCTTCTCTTCTCTCTCTCTCTCCCTCTTTCTCCCTCCCTCTCTCAGTCTCCCTTTCCCTCCCTCCCTCTCTCCCCCCTTCTACTCACCCTATACTGTACTTCCTCTCCCTCGTTCTCCCCCTCCCTGCCTCACTCCCTCTCTCTTATTCCCTCTCTCTTTCTCTCCCTGAGACGCCCTCTCCCTCCCTCTCGGTTTCTCTCAGTCTCCCTTTCCCTCCCTCTCTCTCTGTCTCCTTCTCTAACTCCCTCTCTCTCTACTTCTCCTCACTCAGTCCTGTACTTCCTCTCCCTCTCTCTGGCTGCTCAGTGCCTCCCTCCTAATTTGTGGCTGTGATGTCTATAAATGGAAATGGCATTCAGCAGTGTGGAGGGGGAGGCAGCACTCTAATGTGTTTAGGACCTCACCCTGCCTTCCTTATGCCTGCACCTCTTTCACACACACATGTGCGCATGCACCTGTGTACACACACACACACACATAAACCATATTACACATCTTTATAGTATCATCGCATAAAACATTGTATTTTATACTGAATCTGATGTGGTTGTTTTGTGTCAGGACAAACAATCCATCTTTTTCTCATAAGTCTTTACTATCTGCACAGTGTCTGCATGTTTCCCCCATTCACACGGATCTCTAGAACACTTCCGCTGCAGCCAGCAAGCCTCTCCTGTCAAATAAAGTGGGAAAAGATACAGGAAGTCTAAAGGAGGAAGCAGCAGTTTGATGCTTCATTCTCATTCTCTGTGTCATCTCCCAGCCCCCACTGTGGGCCTGGTGTCCTTCCATCTCCCACCAGATCCTAATTTGGGCATCCCTTTCCCCAGAATTGTTTTTTTTTTTGGTCCATTGCAGGATGGTGATTCATTGTTTTTTTTTTTTTTTGAGGAACCTTTTTGAACATTGCGCTGGAGCTCTTGTGATCCTCATCAGGACAGGATTCAGGCAGGAAAAGCTGAGCATGAACTGTACGTGAACACATGAATCAACCATTGCTTGATAAACGGATGAAACATTAAGAGCATTTATTCCAGTGCTTGTCCCAAAGTTGACTTTAGCTGCTGCCAAGTGTGTCAACCAATGATGCACAGCATACATTAACCCGTATTTGATAATAACTACATTTGACCAACCAGCAATTCACAAGGGTTGGGTAGTGTCTAATTTAGAATAACAAATAAAGTGGACACTACTATACCTAATAAATGTTTTATTAATGTATTAATGGGTGGTTTCTAAATGTGACCTTATCATAAAGTGTCACTAAAAACTAATTCCATACATGATCACCATGGTGATCCTATTTAATCTATTTTTTATTGCAATTATTTTATTGCAATTTTTCTCAGTTTGGAACCATGTGCTGATGGGCCTGTTTGCGATGGCTTAGTGGGCACTTTCCAGTTCTCTGGGGCTCGAAGTGAATTCGGTTTTTGATGAAAATGCGTCCTGTTTATCAACAGTAATGAACCCATGAAGCAGTGTTATTCCACAGACACTGCGCCAAAGACACTCAGTTATGACTGTGGCAAGAACAGAAAGTATCTATTGTTTGTGTGGCAAATTCTGGAGAAGTTTTCAGAGATGCGCTTTTCGTGATGTTCCAGAGTCAACAGATAACAGCCTCTGCTAAGGAGTAGCAAAAAAGATTGATTCACTGCACCATGGAACACACATGCAGGCAAAAAACATGCAGAGGTCTTATGACACTGAAACGTTCAGTGCAAAATAACCTGAGACACAGGCTGCATTTGAGTGACGAGTTAAACTGAATGGTGTTTGTAACCCTGGGCCCACCGTGGTTAATGAACAAACAGGATGAAAATGTTTTTGTTGTTTGTTTTTTTTTCCTTTTTAAAATTAGTGTGTAACCTACTAACAGCCCACAACACAGTTCTGGAGAGGGTGGGGCCTTGCCGTAGGTCACTGTTGCCATGTGAACCGCTCACACACACACACACACACAGCCACATGTCCTGAAGGAACGATGGCTGGCTGACACAGGAACATGAAACAATCAAAGGAAGTGCCTCTCACCTCATAAAAAGATCTCACACCGGCTAAAAGGAGCCTGTCCTCTTACTCACTGTCACATCAGGCAGCATGGGGATGGAAAAAAACAATCCCTGTTCGATGATGAGGAACCCTGCTGCCGGGTGTGGAGACACACAGACACACAGCGGCCCCGCTTCCCCATTCAACGATGACCTCTCAGAGATGGAAATTATCACTCTGATAGATGGTGGGAGATGATCTCATTCGGTGCATCAAGCTTATTCACACACAGCCAAGGACACAAACCTCTGACCTGTGCCAGTACAATTTGGCACACTTTGTCAAGGGCCAGTTTTAATGGCAGGTTTTGAATTGGTGACAGCTTGTGGTTGTTTAGCAAATTACTAAAACCTTGCGAGGATGAAGAGCAAGCACTAAATATTTGGAGTCAAGGAAAATCCATTTACAATGATGAGTACCCAGCAGAGGAGTCTGACAAGCCACATGTTTAAATGTGAACTTCTCTGAATGTTATAACCCGAGAATCATTAAAGACTAGAAAACATATCATTCGTTATAAATGTAATTATTTCTTTCAGGGCATCAGTTTTAATTAAAGCAAATAAAATGTAACCTTGAACATGCTTTCCTTTCTAAATTACACGCATTTACAGTTGAACAATGAGAGTAAGATGAACTACAGACAAGGTGCATTACTGATGAGTTACAGCACATTTCAGATAAGGTGCATTACAGATTAGTGACAGTACATTACTGATGAGGTGCATCACAGCTTAGTTACAGCACATTAGATATGAGGGTGTGTTACAAATGAGGTGTAACTCTGACAAGGTGCATTACTCATGACGTACATTACTCTGCTGTGGCTGAAACACATGTACCGCCACAGAGTCAGTAAGCCCCTCTGGGCGTGTGTGTCCTGCCTGGTAACACAGTCTCTTACCTCGGAAGGTGACGCTGGCCAGGGGGTCACTCTGCCTGTCACCCTTCTCCAAATTGCGCAGGTTATTGGCGCGCTGTAGGATGCACCTCAACATGTTTCCACGGAAACTGGAACTGAACGCTTAGCTCTCCCAGGACAGGGGCGACCGCGCGGGCATTGCAGAAAGTGAGGAGGCAGGCGAGAGGTGTTCCCTGTGTCGCTCCACGGGCGTGTGAGCGCGCGCGCACGTGTGTGTGTGTGTGTCTGCGCGGCGCGTGTGTCTGTAGTTCTCCCCTGGCTAATTCGCCGGCTGCAGTTCCAGTGCGAGTACTCCACTACAATGCCCTGCCAGAGTTACACAGAGCCACTCAGAGCCAGGAGGGAAACTGCATCTTACTCACTGGCGCTTTCTGACACACACGCTTAGCACTGCCCCCACCGTGCCCCCGGCAGCCCGGGATCCAGTGACACGCCCCGCCAAGTCCTGAGGAAGTCTAAATATTTCCTCTCTCCCTCCTCTGCTGAAGCCATTACAGCTGCAGGAACGACACCCGCAGTGACATCCAGCCAGCAGGGGACCGACGGCCTGGGATTACCCTCCACGCCGCCCCTGTGGAGGGGTTATTAAATCACCTATTCACCCAGCTCAACCAACAGGCTGTGAGAATCTCCGTCATGCACTGCGGTTCACTGAAGGAGAGGAATGTTTCCAAGTCCAGCACGGGATCCCGAGTAAAGACTCCTCAAATCCGTTCTGAGTTTTCATGACCAGGTGACTTGCAAGTTACTGTGGATTAACCTGGGCACTGTGATTTGGGGTCATGCGAGCAGAGACACCCATTCCTTCCTCAATGGGTTCTTAACCCCTAAGCTATCAGGTGCACATCATTACATTTACATCACATTATTGGCATTTAGCAGACACTCTTATCCAGAGTGACTTACATCAATTACAGGTTTTTACAAAATTATCCACTTATACAGCTGGATATTTACTGAGGCAATTGTGAGTAAAGTACCTTGTCCAAGGGTACAGCAGCAGTGCCCCCGTGGGGAATCGGACTGGCAGCCTTTCAGTTACAAGTCCTGCTTAACCTCTATGCTACACTGCTGCCCATCATTTACAATTGGGACAGGGGGGCTGGCCACTTATCTGTAGGTCTATTCTTGAGCATCTCCTTTTCCTGTGTTGGAAAACCTATTAAATATGATAAGCCGGACAGCACAGTAGGAGGATTCCCTGAACATAAAAATCTCCTGCCCGGTTCACTGGGTCCCACAGTGGAAGAGCAAGAAGGTCAAACAGCGCCACCCTCTGTCAGAAACTGAAACCACCTTTGTGTCTGTGACACAGCCACACCATAAACATGGTTATTATTGTTATGGGTTCATCCTTAAAGCATCAGAATGGACTGAATACAAGTACAGCATCAAAAACATGTCCTGTGTGTGTGTCTATAAGTACTATATTATACTCTCTGTCCTGCCCTGACAGTACAGTGCAATGCCTGGACATTATATATCATTACTAATTTATACAGACATTAATGAACCCTGGCCTTTTGGCCAATTTATCAGTGACTGTGCTAGTGATATGCCTGCCAAAAGTCATTGCCGATCCTGCTGTACACAAGGCCAGCAGTGTGGTGTAATGGTACGGAGCAGGGCTTGTAAACAAAAGGATGCTGGTTTAATTCCCTGCAGAGACAGTGAAGGTACTCCACCCAGAATTGCCTCAGTAAATATCCAGCCGTATAAATGGACAACATGTAAGATTTGTTACCTATGTAAGTCGCTCTGGATATGATAAATGACAATAACGTAATGTAACCTAATACGAGTTAAAAGTGATTGCAAAAAACAGCCTTGGTGGGAGTGCAAGATGGCCAAGAAAGAAAAGACTTCTCACCGTTTCCGATTCACGGTCTACTGTGAACCTGGCCAGCCCATTGGCTAACTCAAGAGGAATTTGTATTATACATTTTGGCCCAAGGCCATCAAGCTTTGTTTCATTGAAGAGGCAGCAGACATGGTCTGTACCACGCAAACTACATTTAAGCACTACAGCACTACTGTACTGCACCTGGTACAGTTACAGATTATGTGCTCAAACTTAAAAACATTAAAAGTAGAAACAGACTTTGAGACAGAAATTAAATGTACTCAGAACCACATCACCAAAATGACTTGACTATCGAAAATAACTATGATTTACAAAATTGAGGTCCTGAAACACTGTCACCTCTGTTTCCACGGTTTCACTTTCATAACCATTGTTTCTGTCAGTACTCCGCCCCCCTAGCTGTGTGTTTGTGTTCTTCCCCTGTCCATGTGCTTTTGTTTTCCTTGTGTTCTAGCCCTGCCCCGTTCCCCGCCCGGTCCCCGCCTGCCTCGTTACTGCATCGCCGCCACCTGCCTGCTAGCTCACCTGTTCCCCATCGCCTCATCTGCTCTGCCCTTCATTATGCCCTGTCTGTTCCTGTCTCGCTGCTAGTTTGTTACAGTGTGTTTTACCTGTCTCGTTCCCGTGTCTTGATTTCTGCTTGCTTGTTTTCGTGTTTTCTGACTTTCGCTTGTGCCCCGACCTGAATCTTGCCTGCCACTTTGTCCTGTTTGCCCGAGATCTGCCCGTCTGGTTTTCGACCCTGCCTGCACCTGTTCCTGACCCTGGTTTTGCCCCCACGGACTGTCTTCCTGGAATCGACCCTGCCTGTTTCTGATTACGATCTTGCCTTTCGTATATAAACCCGTTCGGAATCAAAGCTCCATGGTCTGCGGCTGAGTCCTTGTCCGTGCCTGACAGTTTCTCAGATTTTACTGTCTTTGCTGTGGACTTCTACCTCTGGCTGGAAGCTAGGTTAACCCGCTAGATTCATCTCCATATTGCTATCGTCCTGACGCCCTGATTTCAGAGACTAAGCTCCATGTAAACACAGATAACTGATGAGGCATTTGATCAATTTCAGCAATCTTGTGATGGAATATCCTTATAGTATTTCCATCTCTAATATTACATCATCAAATTGTTCAGCTGATGTCCTTATCCGGGGTGACTAAGCTTACATCTGAAATATGCATTTATACAGTAGATATAGCTGCTCAAGTTGTGTGTGTTTGTGCGTGTTGCTCCAGAGATCAACAGAGCCCTAATTTAAACATACAGTCCCCTGGGGGCATCTTTGAACCCTTCACCTCCTTACAGACACAAGCTGTCAAATGTCCTCAGCTGGAATAAAGGTAAAATTTGGACCCAACCATTTTTCAACAGGTACAAGCAGCTCACAAAATTAGACTTAATGATTCTTTGATAAGTGATAGCCGTCTATGGGGAAGTAAGTTTTCGTCCCTGTTGTGTGAAACTTAAATGTGGGATGTTTCTTCCATATTTGTCCCAGCACAGCCCAGTACAGAGTCACAGTAATGTCATTGAAATGTTTTGAATCTGTGCTATGCTATGATATGCCCTGGGCCAGTTTTGGTGCGTGATTCACCCTGTGTCCTGACCCTTCCTCCACCCACCTCCTCCCTCCCGCACTCCGCCCCTGTCGTCTGTCAGCAGTGCTGAGTGTGCACAGGCAGGGGAAATGGGGTGGGGGCAGCTGTGATGATTTCGGGGACAGCTTCAAAGCAGCTGCAGCTGAGAGACTGTGGGTCTGCTTTGTGCTGTGAGTGCACGTGCACTTGCGTGTATGTGTTTGTGTCTTTTTAACGCCTTTACATGCAAGTGTGCCAGTTTGAGCAACTAAGGCAAGACAGCACAGCAGTCATGCCACTCAGCTCACCCATCTACCCCCCCAGACCCCAGGTCAGTTCCAGCAGACTGGAGAAGGGGGAGGGGCTACAGAAGGACAGAGGAAGCCAGTTCTTTCCTCTTCACTCTGCAGTCACATCAAAGCCCAGTGACACGCGCACACACGCACGCACATACATACACATACACTTGCATGTAGTGTGCTCTTGGGAACACAGGCTGTGGGAGAAATGCAGTAAGTGTATGTTCTACGGTGACACAGGTATTTACATTATTAAATTGCATTATTAGCATTTAGCAGACGCTCTTATCCAGAGCGACTTACATCAGTTACAGCTTTTTACAATGTTTTCCATTTGCACAGCTGGATATTTAGCAAGGCAATTGTGGGTTAAGTACCTTGCCTAACGGTACAACAGCCATGCCCATGCAGGGAACTGAACTGGCAACCTTTCGGTTACAAGTCCTGCTCCTTAACCACTATGCTAAACACTATGCTACTGTATAAGCACATTCTCACTCAATGAGAGTGATTTCCAGCTGGCAAACTTCACATAATGAAAAAATAAACACAGCCTGGCGGTGACTGAGAGACAGAACGGAAATTAAATGAAAACAATTAGTATGTGCCTTATCCATTAGAGTAAATTCTACTTCCAGGCCCTGCAGAGACAGACATTGCTTGGAGATGGAGATCAGTGCAGAACAGCTGAGTCACCACAGAGAGCAGTGTTGACATATCTGTTTCTGTCCTCCCTGCGACAAGCAAAGTCCACGGCTACCTGCGTACATTATCGTATCTCTGACCTCACAGGGCCTTGCAGGATAGATCTGCACACCACATGCTTACAGCAGACTGAGTGGGGAGTAAAGGTGACTGTTGTGAAGTGAACATTATATTATATATAGTTCCATCATGTGGCTTTGAGCTGCAGGATCTGACAGGTTCATCAGCTGGGGAAGTGTCTGCTGGTGCTGTCTCGTCCCTCCCCCAAATGCAAAGGATACTTATCTACATGCTCCAGGGAGAAGACCTACAATTAGCTTCACTAAAATACCCAAAACAGTGTCTGGGTAAGGATACAGACAGCTGTGTGTTTGTTATGAATGCTACGGCTCAAACCCTAACCGCTATGGTTAACCAGCACTCAAGATCAATTTATTGGATTTGGTGCTGTTATCAATAGGCTGTGTGTTGCTGGCATTTCACAACACGTTAGTGGGCTGTGAGGCAGGCAAACACACCAGACTGCACATCTAGGTGAGAGACTGACCTGTGCCTCCACACAAAAGACGCAATAATACTGGGCACAACAGAGGCACAGCTGCCTCCCACGACAAAAATAAAAGAGCCTACCCTGCAATCACAGGCCAAAAATCAGCTGCCGTCTGGGAAGTCTAAGGAATCAAAGGTCTTTTTCAGTAACTAATTTAAATGTATCATGTATTTATTCAAATACTGTATCATCAGATGTTTTATATAAGCATGAATTTCACACAGCAAATACTGTGTGTAAGTTTAAAAAGGAAAAAGGCTATATGCGCTGGCAGAGGCCTACTGCCAGAGACGCTCCAGGCCCCTTGGAACGCCACCATAAACAACGGGTAGAGTGCGCTCCCCATTCCAAAAACCCGAAGCGCAGTTCAACAGTAAACAGCAGGAGCAAGCATTCCCAGCATGCATCGGTGCGAAAAGCATAGCTAAGTACACAGTGTCGATAGGTGCCTTTTGCTCCAATCGCTCTCTATCTCCGATTGCATTGGTCATTAGCATCTTAAAAATGCAGCCCGTGCATAGTTGGCTGATGTCATCTGTAAAGTTGCAGACCACTGACTGGGGATATTATGGGATGCAAATACATATTTGGTGCAGCTCTGAAGCTGTTCACAGCTAGGGATCTGAGGATGTGGAATGCAATGTCACTAGGCTGGGTCATGGGGGGATAAACTTGTCCAGTAAAGACCGGACATAGTAAAGCTCTCTGGTCCCGTCTAAATTAAGGGGGAAAACAGCTTAGCGTCACCGGGTCTGTGTGCACAGAGAGAATGAGAGGCGTCCCTGCTGGATCCCTTCTCTAAACACAGCCGCCAGCAGAGCAGCGATGTCCCCCCCCCGGCCTCCAGCTCTCAGTATAAACACAGTCATGCCTCTCTGTGTAACGGGACTCCCCACCTCCCCCCCTCCTCTCCACACCCCTCCTCTCGGTACGGACGGGAAACGCTGCAGAAATAGAGGGCTGCCTTTCCAATTATAACCACAGCAGCTGGAGCGGCGGGGAAAGAAACGAGGGAGGGAGGTAGGGAGGGAGAAAGCGGAGGGAGGGAGAGGTCCCAGTGCGTATGGTGGCACCCCCCCACCCGCCCACCACACCCCGTCCCGTCGCTCCAAGGCCCCCTTACCTTGGAAGGTGACGGAGCAGTAGGCATCGCTGATGTCCTCGTCGGGCGTCAGCACGTTCTCCGCGCACAGGATGAAAACGCGCAGCATGGGGCCGCCAGGGGAGAGGCCGGTCCTCTGCCAGCCGGGGCTCACTCTCAGTCCTCTGTATCCTCACCGCGAGCCGCCTCGGACGGACAGGAGGAACGCAGCCGGGTCCTGGGCTGCTTCCACTGGCGCTAACGCTACTGCTGCTGCTGTTGCTGCTGCTGCTACTGCTGCAGCTCTGGCTCCAAAGTCAGTGCGCCTGACTCAGACAGACACACACACACACACGCACACACACTCACACGCGCACACGCTGTCCCTTCAATCACAGACCGCTCTCTCCTTAAAGGGCCAGAGCCCCTTTCTGCTCAGCCTGTCAGGACAGCTGCTCTGTGCGCACAGAGAGGGAGAGACGTCTCCATGCTTAAAGAGGAATTAAGAGTGACCACAGGCAGAGGAAAGAGCAGCCTGAAGCAGCCTGTAACCAGTGCAGAAACCTGGCCTCAGCTACAGCTCTGACCCTCAACAAACAAGAGCCATGCAGCGTTACTAAAACAGTTACATACTTATTTAAGGCATAATCTTCAGCTTCCTAAGCAATTGCAACGGAAATATATTTTTCTTCAAATGATGGAAGTAGAAGGGAAACGACAACAGCTTACACCTCACACACACTTTATGTGATGTTTGTGACAAATACTCGCATGTATTGTGTGTGCATTAAGCCATTGCGGCTTATAGCACATGGGCCAGTTTACATCCGCTTGAGTTCCGGAACATGTCAAATGTTGGGTGACCAATGGGGGCTCAGTGGGGTGGAGCCTGTTCACCGTCTCCCTCTGTGACCTCACACATAGGGTCAGGCATGCAAAGAATATGCGTGTTCTAAAAACTGAGATTTCCCTCGACAATGCATTCCCTTGTCTGAAGGAGCACAGACACAGAGGTGTGGGAGGCCAGAGAGCGCATCTGGGTGGATATGAATTCACAGAGCCCACGCAGCAAGGGAAAAGCGGGTGCCGCACTCTGCGGCCAGTGACCTTTCACCTTTCACTTCTCAGCCAATCAGCTCATCATCCTAGATGGAATGCTGGCTCTGCAGTTCTCCACGCCTCATCCCAGTGAACGTCTGCCTGACGTAAGCTGGCTCTGAATGCAAGTGGGCAAGCGAGGGTTAAATCCACCCCATTCTACAGGCATCCAAAATCTCCAGCAGGTTAAATCACTGACCACCATTTAACACCAGGCCCCACATTAATAAGGGGTGATTTACTCCCAGAGGGTTAACAAACAAGAACATTCAGCCTCCATGAAAAAACAGCATTTTGTCTTTTTGTTATGGGAGGTTATGGTTTCAATGTAAACAGAAGCAGAAATGAGGCAGAAATGAATAAACTGCTTTGTCGGACCCTGTTCTGAGATACGGAAAACGGAGGCTGGGCCGATCACATGCCGTGCAGACGGAATATTCCAGTCCCCCTTTATCCATCCATACAATCGATCATGAGTTTCCTCAGAGAGTACGACCGATAACATGGGAGTGCCGGAGCATGAAAATCTGTGGAAAGAGCAGGACGAAAGGAAAGCGGCGTTGCTCTGGCCACAGGGCTCTCGGTGCCTCGGAGTGCCGTCACATGATGGCACACGGCGACGCTGCGGTGGTCTCGCAGCGGTGTGCAAGTCACATTACAGGGCTTACTGGAGTGATTCTACACAACCTGACAAAAAGCGGCCCCAGAGATTCACTGGTAGTTGCAGTTATACTAATGCAGACTTAAAAAGCAGAATGTCGTCTGCATTCCTGTACAGTCGGTGTGGAAGGTGTGGTTCTGGTGTGGTCCCCTCTTAGAAGGGGTCCAAGTACACAAAGCCATTCCCCAGGAAAAAGGAGATAAAAATAATGAAAAGGAAATTAAAGAAGAAGAATGAGACGGCCCACACAGACTGTGGGCAGGAGTTTTGCTTTACTTCACTCCATTTTCTGCTAATGCCTCTGCAGCAGCCATGTTTGCCAGTTTGCTGACGTTCACTGTCAGCAACAACAGACGCTTTTATTAAAATCAGGGATCAGCAAGGCTTCACTGAACAGTCAGTGTCTGTGTTGTTGCTTGTGCTACAGATAATACGTTACATTTTTGGCATTTACATTTTGGCATTTTAGGTTAGAGTTTCTAGATATCCATTTATACAGAATGAAAATTTCTGAGGTAGTTCTGGGTTAAGTACCTTGCCCAAGGGTACAGCAGCAGTGCCCCAGTAGAGAATCAAACTGGCAACTTTTTGATTACAAGTCTTGCTCCTTACCATTATGCTACACTGCCAGCCCACAATAATACATGTTTATTGTCAACATTTTATGGAGTAAGAGAGTCTGACGTTGTTCTTTCTAACACATGCAAACACACATGCTTGTGTTTGGAAGTGTAGCCATTTTCATTTGGCAACGTAATTAAATTTTAAACCTTTCCAGTGTCCGACGAGGATGGGATTCGAACTCACGCGTGCAGAGCACAATGGATTAGCAGTCCATCGCCTTAACCACTCGGCCACCTCGTCTGCATGCAGAAACACCTTGAGCTCTGCATATCTCTATTCTATCATTAAGGTTGCTGTCATGAACTTTAGGAAGTGAGTTTTTACTTTACAAAACAGGCTGGTTTCCACATATTTAGCCCCCAAATAATAATGATAGGTTTGGTTTTTGTTACCCACTAAGCTTGTTGTTGTCTACTGTGCAACTAAAACTAACTGGTGGTCAACTGCAGTTCACAGTTACACACACGCATTAGCAAACAGCACCACAGAAAGCTGCTGCTGTTTCCAGCTAAACTGACAGCTGCAGTCATCCCTGCTGATTATAAGCATGTGAACTTGACAATATTAAGAGCAAAAAGGAGAACTCACAGCCATATTTGAGTGCAGTGTGAATGTGACCTAACCTAAAGGAAAGGGCCAACAACTTAAAGGCCTATTAAAATATGAAATCGGGAAATGAGACAAACATACGGGTTCACTTGAAAATTACACTGAAACCACACAGGACAAAAGAGGAAGCATTGTGAGAGAGACATGCATCCGTTACAGTTAGGGTTAGAAGAGTTCTGAGACAAAGAAGTGGACTTCCCTCATAGGGGGGTGACGGGCTCAAATCCAAGCAGGAGTGCTGCTTTGCCCCCTGGAGCTAAGTACTTCCATGAACATCAAATTACATAAATCCATTATATATGTAAGGTTTCCTGAACAGTCAGCTCTACGAAGCAAACTAATACAGCATTACGCTATGATGTTGGTACATGTTTTTGGGGCAAAAAACTACAAAGGTTTCTGACAGTCTCACATTTCAAGAAATTTCCAGCACGTGACAATCGTGGTGAGTTATGTTTCTAACCCGACTGAGGGCTCTGTGGAAGTCCATCAGAGGTGTGTCTGGCACACAGAGCAAGGCTGGAGAGGAGAAGGACATGTTCTCAGCATGAGAGATTATGGGTTCCCTGCTACAGTGTAAACTTACTGCGTAGCCTTGAGAATGTGCTTTCTGCCCTATTGTACAGTAGGATGGAGGAGGACACATGGCTGGGAATGTTAACTGCATGGGGGAGTTACGCCTATGGCAGCACAGGGAATGGATTTGGTTTGGTCATCTTATCATATGCTGCAAACATGGGAAAACATCTCAGAACACAAGGTACTGACTATGAATTCATGGGCTGACATGTACTCCCACCACCCACTCTCCATACTCTGCTACAGGACATATGGAGTCAGTGGAGAGCTTCAAACTGGGTATAAACTGGACAGCTTTCACAAGGGGCAGGCAGTGTAGCAGTGGTAAGGAGCAGGACTTGCAACCAAAAGGTTGCTGGTTTGATCCCTCACTGGGGTGCTACTGCCTTACCCTTGGGTAAGTTACTTAACCCAGAAATACTCTTGTAAATATTTGGCTCTATAAATGGATAATGTGAAAATATTAACCTATGTAAGTTGCTCTGGGTAAGAGTGTCTGCTAAGCAACAATAGTGTAGTGGCATGTTGTCATTTCTTCTGAACCACAGAAAAGATGTATAGAGTATGAGACCGGGGGAAGGCCAATTATCAGACAGCACACTTTTCCTTCAGCAGAAGTTAGGAAAGCAAGCCAAAGGGCAGACTTGCTTTTATTCCAGATTTCATCACTGTTCCCAACCTCAGCCTGCAGCCTCACTCACTCACTGTGCTGGAATAGGGAAATTCCTCCCTCTATAAATAGTGTGTCAGCAGTCCAGAGGGACACCCCCCAGTGCCACGGAGTTTGTTACCAGAGGAATGTGAGGGAGTATGTAGTCTCGGCCTGGGAGAGCAGGGGAAAGCAGGGAGAATAAGGGAGGAATGGAACATACATCAGAGAGACGGAGGAGAGAGAAGAGAGTGATGAGGAGGGAGGAGAGGCCAGGAGAGAAGAGGACGGGGGCAAGAAAGATGGAGTTATGGGTAAGATGGAAAGGGAGAGATGAAAGAGAGGTGTGGTGTTGGTACATATTTGGGGGGGCAGTGCCAGACAAACCCCATAAAGAGGCAGGAGAAACCAGACAGGAAACGATCTTTCCATGTGCCCACCAGCAGAAAAAGCACATCTGTGAACCACAAGGGCAGATTGCGAATCCCATGAAAATACCGCTCCCTTTAGCCCCGAGAATGACACAGCAGTGGAACATGCAGACAGCCGCTCCTCATAGCATAGCTGTGATAGTGCAGCCACTTTAAGTCTGCACACCTCTATACACTTGTGCCTTCTCAGGATTTGATTTTTTTGCAAGAATCATCTAAGATTCTAGCATCAAAGCTTACACACCTGTTACATAATCTCTGGTCTTCTCGCCATCCCTTCCCGACAGGGTCCATCTTCTCAGTCATGTCTCTTCTCTGGCCTCTCGGTGCTGAACAAGCTCCCAATGGTAGCAGACTCAGGACAGCTGAGTCATTGTCCCTTTCACTGCCGACTGAAAATTCACCTGTTCAAGCTACATTTTGGCTCAAATCATCCAGCACTACCCTCAAACACTCTTGTAAGGTAAAAGAACAACATCCTCAAACTCCTTGGACCTACTGTGGCACTTAGCAGAATATGTTATATAACTCCTGCTATCAATTGCAATGAAGATTTGGCATCGTCTCTGCTCTTAGCCTTACCTACGCATTATTGTAAGCCACTCTGGATAAAAGCATCTGCAAAACGACTAAACGTAAATGTAAATCACTTGAATCACTACCTTCTAAAGAAATTCCTTGTGTCCTAAACTCAGCTGTAGAATGTTAATGGTTTAATGCACTTGTGTCTCTACCGGCTAGCTGGTACCTTGTCTGGCCAACTATTGCAACCTGGTCATTCAGCACTTCTAATATTTTGACTGTGTACGGCTTTCCCTTGTGTTGTATTCTGCCTCACTCGTAAGTCACTTTAGATAAAAGCATCTGCCAAGTGAAAGAATAAAATGAATAAATCCTTGTCATTAAGGGGTGCTCAAAGGTTTGTCAAAGTAAGGTTATCAAGGAGACAAAGTACAAGGACACTTTGCAAAGCATATACAAAGCAGCGTTCATATTTACAAAAGACGAAATAAATTCAGTTTGTCCCATTATGTTTTGCCTCAAAGCTCAAACGCACATTCATAACGATCAGTGCTGAACAGCAGCTTCTGTCTCTTAAGTGGTAAATTGGATGGAGATGGTAGTCTACTCTACCGCATGACTCTGATGAAGCCTAACTGCATTATGGCTGTGATTCACTCCCACCACTCAGCAGGCCAGAGGGGCAGGGCTTCCAGAAAAGGGGGCGTAGTCATTTATAGCCTGCACATCCACTTTACAATGGCATAAAGCTGTCTTCATAGCTGTGGGACTCACAAGACCCAGCATGTAAACAGACATTTTTTCAGGATCTCAAAGATCAATCTCATTTGAAATCGCTTGTTTTGGTGGAAAAACATCCATCCCATCAAAGTTAAGGATTTACTGGTTTATACCAGAGGATTTAATGCAGGTGACCGTTAATCACTTAATTGGATGAATTATTGTGCTAAGAGCTCAGACAGAACAAAAACAAAGACACATCTCAGGCATGCTAGGACCAGGGCTGCCTATCTCTGGCTAACAATAAAACACAAAATTATAAAACACAAAATAGAAGCACAAAATTAAATGCGCTCACCCAAAATCAATGTTATAAAAGTGCAAAAATATTCATACTCAATCATTTTCAATTAAGCTTTTCAGGCTCTTTAGACTTTTGCCAAACCCCCACAAAAAAAAAAAAAAAAAAGGGCCATGGATGAGCAATTCGACTTGTGTAATTTCTCAGTGAGGATAGGTCCAACTGTCAACACGCACACTTAGATAAACACAACCTAACACTTCTTTAATAAAAGAGCAGTTTTATTGTGTTATACACTTGTTCTCTCTCTTTTAAATTAACAGAGTTATTAACTCCAAAAGGAAAGAAATGTACAGCAGAGTGATGATATTGGACCCATGAGAGGAAGGACACCCTCGGGCGGGGGACAGGGATGTGGGCGGGGACGTGGGGAATGCCCGGCTCATTCACTCAGGGAGCTGGGGGCGGGGCTGTGGGCGGAGCTGCCTCTGTGCTGTGCCCCTCGCTTCTGCAGGTATCTCTGCACAAACAGGAAGGAGGGGAAAAAAAACACGCATTACAAACCAAGCTCTACTCATTCCTCTGCTAATCTGCAAACTGTAGACTGCCTTTCATCAAATATCCTGACCCAAAAACCACAAGAAAAGTAAAAGGAAGAAAAGCAACACATAAAAATGTGCATGGTTGAAAGAGGTGCAAAATGACAGGGTGGTACTCGTGAATCCCAGCATTTAGCAGCACCTGCAATAATTTTAATATTATGATATTATTACTAATCCTGAGCATGTGCTGAGGCTGCTTTGGTCACATTACTGCCTCCCATTCTTAGATACCACAGATGTCCATCAGTAGATCGGCTCCCAGCAGCAGTACCATAGATAACCTAATCAGATGCACTCTTGGCACCAGTACCATAGATATCCAGATGCAATGCACTCTCAGCAGTCTCTTACCTCCAGGTTCTGATAGTGCTTGAGACTACTGCAGTGCGTCTTCTTAGCTGTGTCTTCGTTGCCGTAGAACAGAGAGCAGAGCTTGCAGAAGAATCCTGTCTTCGGTACCACAAACTCCAGACCTGCAAGGAAGTGCAGTGCAATCAGCACAGACACACACAGGACACAGGACACAGAGGCACAGAGACACAGCACACAGTCATGTGGTTCTGTTAATGCGGCTCTCCAGCTCACCGACAGGGCTGTTGGGATTGAATGGGGGTATCTTGTACTCCTTGATCTGGGGAGACTCTGATCTGGACTTCTTTGGGTTGGGCTCCGCTGTCTGCACCTCATCTCTCCTTAGCTTTGACTCTTCTGCAACAGACAAGTCACCATCATCATCCTCACCAACAGCATCACCATGACCACCATCACCACCATCATCATCAGGCATTCCTCTGCCCGCACCTTTGACTGCAGCTCGGGTTTCAGCAGTGTTACAGCTCTCCAGAGGATCCTGTTTTGGGGGCAGAGTTTTGGGGTCCGTGGCCTCCTGGACCTGCCCTGTTTGTGGGGACCCAGCAGCAGGCATATCCCCGGACGCCTCGCTCTTCACGGCCTGGGGCTCGGGGACCGGGGTGGGGTCCTGTCTCTCCACGTCTCCAGAGCTCCTGACAGAACCAGAGCCGGGAACCTCCTGAGGCTGCTCTTCCTCTTCCTCCTCTTCCTCTTCATTCATGGGCACGGCCTTCTTCCCCCTTGTGGATTTCCTAACTACCGGGGGTGAAAGACAGACAAACTTTTAAGCAGTATCCCACTGTTCATGTCTATCATCATCAACATCACCTTCAGCGTAAACCCATCCTGAGGCAAACTGCATGCAGCGATAGACCATTCATTTCATTACTTCCCTACAAGCTGCAGTTAATGCTTCAATATCATAGCATTTAAGAGACTGATCATCCATAATCATTTTCACAGATCAATTAATGAAACATTACTGTCATTTATCAGACGCTCTTATCCAGAGCGACTTGCATTACAAGTGTTATGATTTTACATGTTACCCATTTATACAACCGGATAATTACTGAGGCAATTCTGGGTTAAGTACCTTGCCAAAAGGTACAGCAGCAGTGCCCCAGCAGGGAATCAAACCAGCAATTATTTCTTTACGAGCCCTGCTCCTCACCCCAACATTACACTGCCACCCCTAAGTGCACCATCATCCTCAAAAATATCCTGAGTGCATACGATGCAGGCCTAGATTACAGTTTAATGGCAACGTAACTCCCTCAATATTAAGGCCACAAGGGAAAAAGATAAGGGACAGTTCCCATTTAAGGCCAGGTTTTCACTGATAATTCACAGAAACTGGGAAACTACATTAATGCAGCTCTTACACTGTGCTTAATGAATTAGCCTACAGTGTACATGTTTCAGACAGTGCTTAAATGAATTAAGAGCCAACATGTTTCTGATCACGCGCAAACCCTTGTCCCAGAGAGCCAGCCCGTTGGGGTACCCTCACACTCACCGGTGGCCTGGCGCCCCCTCTTTTTTGGCTGACCTGCACTGGCGCTGGGGGTTGATTCTCCCTCTTCCTCCTCAGGGGGCATTAGCTGCTGCTCCTCTTCCTCTCCGACCTCATCCACAGTAACGAAATTCATCCTGCGGAGCTCCTCCAGGCCCCGGCCGTCCTCCTCTGTGCCCGGTGACTCCGCCGAGGGGGACACGCCCACGGGCAACTGCATGGCACCTTTAACAGCGGAGAGAGAGCTCCCATCATGCACCTGTCCTTTCTGCTCCTACAGCGGCCTCCAATCACCTGGCCTATCACAGGCCACACACTCCACTAACGGGCTGGCTTGAGATCTTACGCTAGGATATCACACGCAGCATGTCACTGCCTTCTCAGCCAAACAGATTCACACGAAGGGCCAGCCAATGGTTATGGACAGCAATTTAAGGCCCAAGGCACCCTGCAGCCACACCCACCTGCATAGCAAACCCCCAGCTCACCTGCTCTGTCAGAGGCTGGAGGCACGACCTCCTCTGAGCTCGTCTTCTTGCCCTCCTCTTCCTCCACCTCCTCATCATCACCCTGTGTCTCGTCCAGGGTGACCAGAGCCTGAAGGGGGCAGCGCAGGAGCATTAAGGTCAGGACTCCAGTGCTCTCAAAGTCAGGCGACATACACAAACTTTGCAAACACACAGCCCTTCGTCTATCAGTAGCAGGTGAAGTGGAGAGAGCACCATTCTGCGGCCTAGCAGGATGCGCCGGACCACCGTCATCACAGGAGAGATCGCCATTACTGCCACAGCGCAGCGTTTCTCCCTTCGCAGCGATCTCCTGTATGAATATCCATAAAGCTGATCTGAGGCCAGTACTGTAAACCATGTTATGGCAGTTCCGGAGCTCAAGAATTGGAACTCAAGAGAAAGCTTTGGCGACTGAGAGTCAACTGAAAGTTTGTGAGAAGGCGCACCTGGAACTGCTAGGTACAACGATGCGAACTGAAACCGACAGAACCGAAAGCACTGTGCCTTTCAAAAACAAAAGGGGGTGGGGGAGAGAGAGAGGGTGTCAGAGTAACAGAGAGAGAGAGAGAGAGAGAGAGAGAGTCAGTGAAACACAAAGGGAGCTTAAGGCTGACCTCGGGGTTGAAGGCGTCTCCGGACTCCTCCTCCAAGCTGAAGGGGAAAGTTTCGGAGACGGGCCCTTCGCTCTCTTCCTCCTCCTCCATGATCTCGTCCAAGGTGACCAGGGCCTGCATGTCCCTGTCCGTCTGCAGGAAGGGCTCCTCGTCCCCCTCGCCCCCGACCTCGTCCACCGTCACCAGCGCCTCGGGGTCGTCCCCGACACCGCCCAGGTTCTGCTGCATCAGCAGCTCTTCCTCCTCGTCGGGGTAGTCCTCCTCTTCCTCGCTCACCTCGTCCAGGGTGACCAGAGGGCCGGTCTTTGCCCCGGCGCCCCCCCCGGCAGCCGCGCCCTGCTTCTTCCCCTGGCCGCCGGCAGCTGCAGCTTCCTGCTTTGCAGCGGGATGCTGGGAGTTTCCTGCGGCCACGCCTGCCCCCGTGCTCAGCGGGACGCCGGTCTGCACTGCGGCACTTTCTCCTGCAGCCGTCTGGTCCCCCGGCTCGCCCCTCACCCCCCCTGTAGCTGCCGCCGCTTCTGTTACCTCCTCCGCCACCTTGCCGTCTTTGCCAAAGGCCTCCGCTACCGCCTCCTGCTGGAGGTCCAAGGCATTGACGGCTTCAGTCTTAGTTTCCTCTACCCCATCCTCCTGGACTGTCCTGGAGTCCTCAGACTCCGCCCCCGCTGCGTCCTCATTGGCCGCCTGTGTGCCGGCTGGCCCCGCCCTGCCTTTGCGTGCTGCGGGTCTGAGCGGTGCCTTCTTGGCCGGTTTGGCTTTGGCGGCCGGGCTCGGCTTCTTCTGCAGTCTCTGTGCTGTGGGGGCGGGCTTCTTCTGAGCCCCGCCTGTGGGTGAGGCCGTGCCGCCGGTTCCCTGCGGCCGCTTGCGCTTGGCGGGGCGCTCCGGGGTGGGCGTGGCCGGCTGCTGGGGCTCGGGCGTCTCCTCAGGGGCGGGGCCCTCTGTCTCGTCCCCGACCTCGTCAACCGTCACAAACTCGTCCAGGTCGAAGGGGAAGGAGTCCTCACCCATCTCTGCCAGAGCCTCGTCCTCCACCTGGGGGGAAAAAAGCATAACTGCTACAGTATAGGCCTACTGGCCAGAAACGCCACCACAATGCACCAGAGAAACCAGGCAAGGCGTGCACACGCACACACAAACACACACACACACCACCGACATTACACCACACCAAACACACAAACAAATGCCAGTCTCTGCTTCAGCAGGGATAGGCTTAGATGCCATGTCAGGTTTCCTTCATTTTTTGTGATAATTCGTCTTGCTTGCTGGGGGAGTGGGGTCTCTTCTCATAGAGCATTCTCACCATTTTATCTTCCTTGGCTTTGGAGCTGCTCCTTGATGTCCTTGAAGAGCGGTTGGAGTTGTGGCTCTGAGCGGGAAATGAAGAAAGAAGGACAGGCAGTCAGAGGTGGGATCGCGAGCGGCAGCGGGGGCAGCGGTTAGCGGGATTCGGCTCTCACCTTGTGCCGGCCCTCCTCGGCCACGTGGCTCCTCCCCCTGCGCGGGACGGGGCTGCCGTCGTGCCGGCTCTTTCGGGAGCCGGAGGAGGAGCCGGAGGAGCCCCCGCGGTGCGTGACGGGGGGGAGGTCCTCCTCGGAGGGGGCCCGGCGGTGGCGGGAGGGGTGCTGCTCCTGCCCGCGCCGCTGCGACGAGCGCATGCGGCACTCGTGCACCGCCGCCTCCAGCGCGCGCAGGATCTCCTGCGTCACCGGCGGGAAGTCCAGCGCCTTCTGCTCCGCCTCCGTCGCCGCGGCCACCGCCGGCTTCTCCGAGTCCGGTTTGGCGGGTTTCGCGGCGTCGTGGGGCGGCTGGCTGCTCTCTGCGGGGACGGGGGCGGACGGCGTGGCGGGGGCGGCGTCGGCTGCACTGGGATTGGTGGATTCCGCAGACTCCGCCTCAGACTGCTGGGTGTCTCCGGGAGGGGCCGTCTCCTCGGGCGGAGCAGGAGGCGGCCCCGCGGCCTGGCTGTCCGCTTCAGCCTCCTGGCTCAGCCTCTCTGCGGCCTGCGTGCTGGCTGCAGCTTCACCCTGTTTGACCTCGGTACCCTGTTTGACCTCGGTACCCTGTTTGACCTCGGTACCCTGTTCAGCCTGCTCCTCTACAGCCATGCCGCTCTGTGCCTCCGTGCTCTCCACCGGAGCAGACACAGCGACGCCGTTCTCTGTAGACGTGACGGCGTCCCCCCCGGGGCCTGTGGGCGTCTGGTCCTGCTGGGTCTCCGGAGCAGGGGAGCCGGCGGGACCCTCCGCAGCTGCCCCCTCGGCACTGGGGGCTGGGGCCGCCTCCTTGGCCGTCTCCCGGCCCTCACCGGCAGCCGCTGCCTGACCCTCAGTGACCAGGGAGTCGGGCTTCGCCAGAGGTGATGTGGCGGCTGAGGCCGTCGTTGTGGTGGCGGGGACAGCAGGGGGCGCCGTGGTGGCTGGTTCTGCAGGTGTGGGCGTGGAGGCAGGTGCAGCAGCAGCGGGCTTGTCGGTCGCCGTGGCGGCGGAGGCGGGGGTCTGGGGTTTGGGCGTGTTCGCTTTGGTGGCAGCAGCAGCGGTTTTGGGGACAGTGGCTGGTGTTCTGGAGACGGCAGCAGCAGCAGCGGTTTTGGGGGCAGCGGGGCCCTTCTTTACTGAGTCAGTCGGCTTAGCAGCTGGTTTAGTGCTGAAAGGAACAGACACAGTCAGCCACACACTTAGAGTTCTTCAAAGGGGCTCCAAACAGCACTTAGCTTGAAATATAAATATTAAAAGTATGAAGAAGGGACTTCAGTACAAAATATTACCTTTTCACTTCAGGTTTCTTTTTGACCTGTAAAAAAAAAAAATAAATGTTTCAGTCCAACAAGACTTTTGAATCAATCAGTCTCCCATATACACTAATCTTTTGTTGAACAACCTAAATTTTCCTAATTTTCCTTCAACCTAAACAACGTTAATTTTCATGATTTTTCTGCTCATGAGCACTGCAGGATGCAGCGATGCAGGAAGCAACACCTGCCTCCTCTGCGCTCTTCGCCGGTTTAACCAGCACGGAGAAGGTGAGGGGGTTGTTCTGGACGATGCAGGGGAACTTGAGGAAACGGCTGTGGACGGCTTTGGCGATGGCTGCTGTCTCCATCTCCAGAATGATCTTGAGTGAGGAGGAGGAGACCGAAAGCAGGTTAGTGACGCAGCGCGAGGGAGAACGCCTTCGCCAACAAGCTGCTATGAGCGGCAGTGTGGTGTAGCGGTAACGAGCTGGGCTCGTAACCCAAAGATTGCCAATTAGATTCCACACTAGGGGGCACTGCTGCACCACCCTTGGACAAGGTTTAACCCAGAACTTCCTCAGTAAATATCCAGCAGTATGTATGGATAACGTGTAAAAATCGTAACCTGTGTAAGTCACTCTGGGTAAGAGTGTCGGCTGAATGACTAATGGCTAAATGGCTAAATGTTCTGTAATTTAACAAAGTTGTAACCTATGCAAGTTGCTCTGGATGACAGCAACAGCTAAACGGCAGTGATGTAGTGTAACGTGTCACGCATCCCTCACCCTGCGATTGAGCACCAGGGCCTGCTTGACGCTGCCGAAGCGTTTCACCAGCTCCTGGATCTCCGTGGCCGCGCTGCTCCCACCGGGCACGTTGCTGACCACGAGGAGACGGTCGCCGAGACCCGCAGCCTCCTGCAAACGGAACAGGACCGCAGGACCGGTTAGCGCTGACTCCACGCGTTATGACAGGAGAGGATCTGACTAGGTGACCCTCAATGGGATTCAGGTCAGCCGCAAAGCACGGACACGGAATACAACATTGTCAGTTCTATTTTTTTGCGTTTTTTCCCCCCCCCATACTGCCTGGTCATTTTCACACACAGCTTCACTTCACAGGTTAACATATGTACAAATAAAACCTCCTAGAATATTAAACATAAGGGACTGAAGGGACCAAATCATTTTAAAATTATCAAGAACAACTTATCTGGAACAACACATTTTGCACAAACAGAAACTGTGAATTCTCTGTTGACTAAATCAGAATCTTCATTTGGTAGCAAAGTAATACCACCTTGTGGTCAACTACATACATTACACTTGGTGCTTACATTTCCGCAATTTCCTTTACACACGGCTTGTTGCTTGTGCTCTTTGAAACTTTTACAGCCTGAAATAGTAAGTTTGTTTTGTTATTTACCCCAAGGTCTTCTCTTACCCTTCAAGAAAGCAAGGACTCTCAATCAATCACCTATCTAACTAGAGTGCTTTGGTCTTCTTGTATAGCACATACTGCACTGCTTCACACACTGGTAGTTTGACTATTGAAACACCTGCAGTCTGTATTTTGTCTGGCATCAGCCACTGTAGCAATGGGTCATACACTGACACACTCTGACAGGTTGTCTATATCCTGCTGTTCATGTAGTCTTACATCCCTTCCTTAGTTCCTCTGGATAGTGTCAGAGTGTCTGCCAAACAAATGAACGCAAATCGGGATTCAACACAATTCTGGGCGATAATCTAGTGCATAATTAATGATCGTATGACTAGACGTCTGGTTGGCTTGGTTATGAAGTATTAGCCAGCATTTAAGAGGCTAAGGGAACAAATAACCTTGTCTGAAAGGAAGCTATCCACATTCTGCTATTCACAGGCCTTTATGAATATGAAAATCAGAGAGCGAGGAGAGTAGAGCAAAAGTAGAGTGAAACAAATGCTCACCTCTGGCTTCTCGACTCCCTTCAGCACTTTGAACAGCGACTCCTGAAACGGCAGCAGGAACAATTCATGACATCATACTTCATGCCCCCGGTGAAGGCAAAGCACATTCGCACGAGGAAGCAAACACTGATGCCAGTCTGAGCTCTCCCAGCAGAACAGACAGACCTCTAACATGTGACCTGGCCGCGGGGCTGGGCGTGGCCGTCTCACCGGGTTTGCGAGGTCCAGGGGACGGGTCATCAGCTCCACGCTCAGCTCACTGTCCTGGACTTTCGCCGGGGTCTCCTTGTAGGCCTGCAGCATGGCCTCCAGTGCCTCGGCCTGAGGCAGCTCCATGAACGCCTGCAGCAGGGGAGTTCACACGCTCAGGGGCGCAGGGAAGAGAGGGCATTGGCGTTGACAAACCACGAGCTTTTCCTCAAAACACTAAGCCGAGCAGCTGTTATCAGCTTAAGCTAGTGAAGGGGAAGAGACTCCATATGCCATCGGTAGCTCTGCGACCTTAAACAATGACAGCGTTTGCCTGTGGAGAGATGGCTCTTCTGATTGAGGGCTGTCAATCACTGACTATTACCCAATGTCAAATCACACTGTCATCCTTTCCCAAATGCACTGAGCCTCCAACCTCTCATAAACCATGACCCCAGAGACAATTCCCTGGTCTGGAACCAGCAAAGTACTCTGACACTGCATTGGTTAAGAGACTAACAACACAAACACTGGAGTGACCCCATGAGCAGAAAACACAAAGAACTGCATTTCAAGCACCGCTCCACACCACTGCCTCACAGAAAGTGCTACCCACTCCCACCATCTGACCCAGACCTCTCAATGCTCTCTGCCACCAGAACCTCGCCACCTGGTGGCAGGAGGTCTGCGGTACACTCAAGTCCAAAGACTGTTCATCATGTGCGATTCCATAAAAAAACTGAAAGCTTTGACCAGGTGCTCGTACCTGTCTCTTTTCCACAGCAATGACAACTTCATTGACGAGACCGAAAGGCGTGGCCAGTTTGATGATGTCCTCCTCCGTATAGCCGCTCTCAGGGAGCCCTGAAATCTGGACCATACCCTTCTTACACACCTCCTGGGGGGACACAGGGTAATTGCGAGGGCAAGTCAGCAACAGCCTCAGTCTGAACTCTACACCGTACTTTACATTTAGTTTTAAATTAAAAATCTAACCAGTGATCCAACAGCTTCATTACTGGATTCTACACACTTATGCATGGTTTAGTTTTGAATAAAATGCCACCTACAACTCTAAGAAATAAAATCTAAATAAAAATGTCCAAATAAAAATCTTTACTGACTTTTCCTGTCATCTACTGTCATTGAAGCCCAGTAAAAATGACAGAATGACAGTAAATGACAATGACAGCAATAATCTTTCAAATCCGCAAACATACCTTTTTCACCACCTTCTTCACAATTTTGCTGTCTGTGCAGGAAAAGAAAGCAACACACAATTAATGAGTACAGTACATTTTTAATAAGACAGCACATTTTACTATCTCCTAGTCAAATAAAAGACTTAGGTGCACATTCCACTTTGAGTCAATATCCCTTAAGATGAGTCAAAACAGCTTCAAGGAAGGGTCTGCCTCCAAACATCTGGATTTCCTGCACCTTCTATAGCTAACAAGAAATATGTCCTTTACAGCTAGCATTTTATCTAAATAGTTAGAGGAAGGTGAACCAGCTGTTTGGTCTCACACAGCTAATGTGTGCTTGCTGGCCAGCAATCCCAGACAACAATTTATTAAGTGGAGTTATTTTTAAATTGAAGGGGCAACATATCAAGCAAATCACTGCCAGCTAGCAAGGCTAGCACCTTGGCCTCTTCTGATGCTGGCAGGCATTGGTAGGTGTCAACCACTGAATCACTGACTCTGAGGCAGCAGCCACCTGTAGTTTAAAATTACAGCTTTAGCTACTGACAGGAGAATGTGGCTTCATGAACACCAAAACGGGCGGGACAATCATGAGCTACCGGTGACTAATCTGAACCAATCACAGTTTCGCCATGGAGAGCACTGTCTTTTGATTGGCTCATACATGGTTCTACTGGGTTCATAAAGGCTCACTCTCCCATCAGTAGCTGTTGCTACATGTCACCACCAGCAGGGGGCAGCACATGATTTCAGCCACGCTTTACTGCTGCAGGGCAAGTGCTCAGCGGTGATGGCAGAGCTGCCATGTTGATTTGAGCACATACATGTGGATGCCTTCATGCAAGTGCTGCAAGCATCGTTGAAACCGCGAGAAACAAAGCAGAGCCACGCAGGCTGAAAGGGGAGAAGCATCTCACCTGTTTTCTTGGCAGAAACTTTTCCCTTAGCGGTCATAGCAGCCTTGGCTGTGTGCACCTCCTTCCTGTGAAGGTACGAGAGAAGATGGAGCAGGTGGGCAACTAAATCCTTTGCTATTAACCAGTAGCACAAGAATATCAAGAAGCAAAGCAACGTGGTTGTTGTAGTCTCTTTTTACAATGCAAGCTGGGAAGCGTGGCCTTACTTTTTCATAACGACAGGCTTCTTGTGGTCCTTCGCTGCGTCCTGTGTACCAGGGGAAAAAAAAATGAAAGGATTAAGCACAGAAACATGACACACAGGTGCCCTGAGGGTGTGGGGGAGGGGTTCAGGTGGATACTGGGATACTGAATACCGCCCTGAGGGCATACGGGAGGAGTCGACGTACTTTCTCCATGCAGATGGTGATGACTTTGCCTCGTATCGTCAGGTTCTTGCATTCTGCAAGGGCTTTGGCGTCCTCCTCCCTCTCCATGCACACCGAGGCCTGAGAGAGACACATGCATGTGTATGCACACACACAAGGCCACACTGCAGAAACATCACGCCCTCGCTAAACTCTCAGGTAAGGCATGAAGCTGTGAAAATACCTCTGAAGACAGAAGCCTTCATGCACAAACTACCTACAGGCTAAAAATATCAGAACATGAATAATCCATCAACTTGTCTAAAACTCTACATTTCAATCAGTTTTTATAACAGAGTGAAAAGCAGTGTTACAATCAGGGCTGAACAAGAGCAGAAAATATTATGATGACTTTTCAACATGGGCTAAGCGGTCCAGATCCCACATACCAAAAGGCCCCAAGGGGAAAAAAAAAAATTATTGTATAAACATTTTCACCCAATGATAATAACCTACATACTAACAAACTTACAAGCAATAAAGCACGCGTCTATATTTAACAAGTGCGCGGAGTAATGCGATACGGAGAGCGAGTTAAAAATACCCACGGCATTCGCACTCGCGACGGTAATGCAGAGAGAGTAATGCAGAGAGGGCACACGGCACTACGGTCTGCGGGCTTTACCTCCTCGATGGCCTTTAGCAGGATGGCGTTGTTGATCTTGCCGTAGGGCTGCACGGCGTTCAGCAGCTCCTGGTGCGAGGTGCTGAACGGCACTCCTTTCAGACGCAGCAGACACGCCGTGCCCGGAGCCGCTTTCTTCTTCACTTTGACGCTCTGCAGAGAGGGAGAGCGGAGAAACGCACGCGCCGGTTAGCCAGCGTTCCCCACAGCAACCCCAAACACACCAGCCAGGAACCAGACACCCAGCCAAACACAGACGAACCGATTACATCAACGTGTGGAATTTACAGTACCAGTCAAAGGTTTGGACACTCCTACTCATAGAAGGGTTTTTTCTTTATGTGTAGCATTTTCCATATTTTAGAATAATAGTAAAGACATCAGCTATGAAATAACACAAATGGAATCGTGCAGTCACCAAAAGTGTTAAATCAAAAATCTTATATTTCAGATTCTTCAAAGTAAGGAAAATTATATTTAAATTTTTCATGTTTGAAAATAAATTCATGCATAGGCAAATATAAATAATGAAGTTGATGCTTAAGAAACAAGTATTTAAGCAGAAGCCTTTAGATCAAAATGTCTTTGAATACATTCTTCCCCATTACCTAAATCTTGTGACTTCTGATTGGTGCTGTAGATTTAGAAACACCTTTCCTACACCTCTAGTTACGGAAGTATCGCATAATATACACACAAACGTTAAATGGACACACACTGATGGAAACAGGCCATCTAGAACTTAACCAACCCAAGTCTCTCATCATCCCTATCATCCCAAAATGATTAGGCACCCTGCGCTCTGTGAATACACTCCAAATCAACAGAAAAACACTTTGCACTTCATTCAACAGCAAACCAGACGAGCGACCCGCCAGGACAGACCTTGGAGGACGAGCTGGGCTTGGCGGGGGCGGATTTGGGAATGGATGGTTTGGGAGTCTCGCCCTTCTTGGAGGGCGGGGACGAGGAGGAGCGCTTTTTGGCGCCGCTCTTTGCAGAGGTAGAGGACGAGGCCCCCTTCTTCTTGGCCAGTTCTGCCATGAGTGCTGGAGCCAGGGACTCCATCATGGCCTCCAGGGTGGTGCTGTCAGTCACAGACAACCCTGCAAGGCACGCGTCAGTCTGAGAGGCCTCTTAAGAGCAACAGCATTACATTACATTACATTATTGGCATTTAGCAGACGCTCCGGATAAGAGCGACTTACAATGGTTAGTGTTTTTTTTTTACATTATCCATTTATACAACTGGATATTTACTGAGGCAATTGTGGGTTAAGTACCTTGCCCAAGGGTACAGCAGCTTTGCCCTAGTGGGGAATCGAACTGGCAACCTTTCGGTTATGAGCCCTTAAGCTCCTTAACCACTATGCTACACCTCTGCCCTGCTACACTGCAGCAATAATAAAAGCAATATTACAAAATATGCATGTAGTGCTCTTCTCCAATTAATTTACAGAAAGTGGATAGAGGTATAGGATATGAATGAAACAACTATGTAAAAACAGAGACATGCAGGAGATGAAGACAGTGAAAGAGCCAGTGAGCGGGTGCAGGTGAACCTGCTTACCTGAGGACTCGATGAGCTTCTTGGCGAGCCTCTCGCTGCTGGAGGAGCGGTGCTGGCGGCGGGGGCTCAGCCGGCGGGAGGGGCGGGGCGGGGAGCGCCGGGTGTAGCTGCGGGACCGCGAGCGGGAGGGAGCGGGGGGGCGGGGTGCGGGACCGGCGGCGGGGCAGCGGCGGGTTGGGCCGGGACGGGCGCCGCGGCGAGCGGGACCGGGACCGGCTCCGGGACCGCCGGTACCTGCGGGGGCTGCGGGAGCGAGGGCGGCGACCCCGCGACCCCGAGCGGCCATGGTAACGCCACGGGCTGGGCGAGCGGGACCACGACTGCGAGCGGGACGGGGAGCGGGTGCGCCGCTTCGGGCTGGGGCGGTCCAGAGACGGCTTCCTCTCATTCCTGGGGGGGGGGGTCAGGAACACAAAGGAGAGATGCCCCAACGCCCAAAACCACCCTCACCCACACTTCCAACACAACACTCACCTGGACACAGAAACAGTCTCCACATTCCAGTCAGGATACCTGCAAAACAAAAACAGCCTCCATTTTACCCGCCTTCCTTTTAACATCAAACCCTCAAGTGGCCCGAGGACCAAACGCACCGAGTGCACCGGAGCTCAGCTGCTGCCCCAGTCAGCAGATTCTGCGTGCTCTGGTTTCTCACCGAGTGCTTCATATGCCCACTCCCTGCCAGGGACCCCCTCTTCCCCATGCTAGCTGTAAAAGCACCAGGCTTTACACTCACTGTTTGCGAAGCCGCCGGCAGCTCTCGATGTGAAGGTTGGTGTTCTGATGCTCGATCCAGTCCTGCCAATCAAACAGACACACACGCAGACACGCGTGGTTACTCCGTGTGCTCCGAGCTCTCGGAAAACACGGGCTGCTCGCCACAAGGCGTTTCTCTGCATGAAAGAAACTTCTGGATCCCTTGTAAAAATGGCTACTCCTGAAGCGAACCATTTTAGAAATTGGGGATCTTTTTTAAACAAATGAAACGTGCTTAACTAATCGGTTCCTTGCAGAACCAAAACAAATGCATTCATACAATGAAGGACAGCTGAATTTGCCATTCAATCTAAAAAAGACTAAATTGGCGGTTGCCTGCTAGAGCCCTGAAGAACTTAACACTGATGTTCAACTGTCTAGGAGCAGAATATCATTGCAGGAGGTCAAAGGTACAAGCACGGAAAAAAGAAATATCGTAGAATATTGGGTACTGCGACCTGTACAGCAAAGCCAAGCGGTTACATCCTTTCCATCCTCATTCTGTACATGGCTAAAATACAGCTAAATTAAAGGGGGAAAAGCATTTCTGGAACTGGAGCACAAAATGAACTGATGTTCACAGAGGACGCAGATTAACGCCTCACGATCTTCACAAACACGTGAAAGCTTCAAAAGCGACTATCTGAGAGCCAAAGAGCAAAAAGGATGAGGCGTTCTCCATCCTCCAAGTGCATCTTCTCAGCTTCTGGACAGGAGTCCTAGCGCTCCAGGTAGCTTCTGCAAACAGCTGTGGGGAGGGGGCGGATCTCTGACTGAAGACCCCCCCACAGAGGGTAGCCTTCACACACACACGTAGGCCTGCCTCGGGTTTAATTTAGGAGGTCTTACTGAAACACACCCACAACGCAACGCTGATAACACAGCGGCTTTGTTTTTTTGAGGGTGCGTTTTCAAAGCCCAATAGAAATCGGACACAAAGTCTTCATCCTGCTCTTCATCCTCCTGTTCTGAATCTTCAGGGTCTCTTCACTGATGGGAACTGTTATAGCTTTTCTCCTCCCTCTTAAAAAAAAAAAAAAAACTGAACCCTTTTTTTTTCCTGAATATTTGAAGAGTCATCACTGATATGGTCAGGGAGTCCCTTTTGGTGCATCATTCATTTTTAGCCAGTCTTCAAAAACTTCAAAAGCAGCTAGGCTCGGATGTCTTTCTATCATCGGACGTCCTTATACATAAATGATATAAAATGAGACAAATTCCACAGTGTGGAATTTACAGCGCTTATGAGTTCATATAAAATGTGCAAATGTTTCACAGGTGGGAAAAGTTTTATTTCAGTTTTAGTTGCTGGATTATAAAACATACATTAGAATGACAGAGGCCACCTAATTAGCCAAGCTAAGTGAAGATAAGTGAAAGTGAGTCAGTGTCTGGCAACTCATTCTAGGTCAGACTGCTCAGTCGAAAGCACAACTTAACATTTCAACAGACTTATGCCATCAAATAACCAGCTTTCCTCCATTACTTTATTATTCTTCTTCCTTATTATTATTATTCATAACCTTTTTCACTAATTACAGTTAAAACCCATCAGGCATATGGTATTCTTATGTATGAATTGTAAACAGGAGGAAAGACAGTCAGTTTTAAAAGGCTAAGCAGCAGGAGTGTGACATGAGACACTGGAAAGCTGAGACTCACCTGGATCTGGACACATTCTACGTTACACAGAGAACAGGTATGGGGAAAGATTCTCGGGGACGCAGCAGAGTAATCGTTCATCATGGTGGGCGTGGGCAGCCTCTTCGATGTCGCCAAGTTGCTCGGAGGGAAGGAAGGGGACCAGGCCGACTTCGGGAGCGGGTAGCCGGGCTTCGGACCGCCGCCGCTGTCGGTCAGGTTCACCAGGTTGGTTCTGACGTGGTGGGCTGTGGGCGGCGGACCGGGCGGCCTCCCGGGACCGGGCAGGGGCTTGGGCCCGGGGTCTCTGCTGGGCGCGGTCTTGGCGGTCTTGTCTTCCATCCCGGGCGGGTGCTTCCGCAGTTCCATCGGCGCTTTCTTGGCTGGCGGGATGCCGCCGGGCTGCGGCCGTTTGGCGTCCGTGGAGGCGAAGGCGGGGCCGCCCACCGCCCCGTCCCGCACGTACTTCAGCCGCTCCGCGGGGAGCTGCTCGCGCTTGAAGCTGTCCGGGCTGTCCTCAGAGTAGCCGAATTTGCTCGAGTGTCCGTAGTCGATGACCTTGCTGGGCCGCGGCTCCCCCGGCGAGGCCCTGGGGGGCTCCATCTCCGGCAGAGTCCTCTTTTCCTTCCGCACCCGGATGTCCCGCAAAATGAAGGGCAGGTTGTCCGGGGTGAGCTGCTCGTCCGGGTAGTGGCTCAGGAGCTCCAGGTCCTCGTTGGAGAGTCCGAAGCTGGCCAGGATGCTGCTGGCGCTCTCCGACGTGTAGCGGGACGGCCGTCTGTCGGCGGCGACGGGCAGGGGGGGAGGAGGCTGGGCCTCCCCGCCGCCTCTCGCTCCCCCGGCGGGACTTCCGAACCCAGAGGGCTGGAATATCTGGGCGGGAGGGGGAGGGGATGGCTGGGCCATCACCTGCGAGGCGAACAGCTTGTTGGGGGTTTGGTAGCCGGACCAGTCCACAGCGGATTGGTCGTCGGGTCTGCCGGGGACCCTCTGCGGGGGGAAGCCACCCCCCTGCGACAGGCCCTCGTCCCTGGCCTCCTTCCTCAGCCGGGGGTCGGCCAGCTTCTGCTGGTGCATCATCTGGTTGAGCATGCGCACCTCCTCACGCGCGCCGCGGATGTGCATGTCTATGGTGGACTCCACGTCCTGGGGCAGCGGCGCCGGCCGCTGAGGCAGCTGGAACCCCATCTGCTGGGGCATCATCTGTGACATCACGCCAGCCGGGCCCACGCGGGCCGCCCCCATGTCCAGAACTGGCTGCGCGCCCATGCCGTACTGGCCCGACACCACAGGCCGCTGGCTGGAGAACGGCGGCGCCCCCCGGGGGTTGTACAAGGGGTGGGACATGGTGACCTTGAGCAAGTTCAGCAAGGACAACGCCGGCGCGGCGTGGTTGCCGGTGGCGATGGCGTTCAGCTGGTGCAGGGCCAACTGTGTCTTAATCTGGGCCAGCTGCAAAGGGCCAAAAAGCAGAGGGCTCCCAAAGTTGCCAAAGTTCAAGGAATTTGCAACAGGCACACAACTTTCCAAGAACAACGAAAGGCTGAAAAGTTAAAAAACACAGACAGGATTATTGACTCTCAGGGCCACATCCTCCGATCCAAGTTACCAAGGCAAGTAGATCTGAATTTTTCCCCCTCTCTCTTTCTCACACACACACACTCCCGATTTCAAAGCCAGGCTTCAGCTTGCATTTCCTGCTTTTTTGTGTTTTGTTTTTTCTCACTGAGGGAAGAACAGCAAGCAGAAAACACAGGACAGACAGTAAAAAAAAAAAAAAAAAAAGTGTCATCATGGTTTAGGAATGAAAAAGAATCTTACAAAATCCATGCATGTCTTTTAGTGAAATCTGCAGGTTTGAAAACAAGGCAATTTGAAAAAGCATTAATGGGGAAGGAGATTTTCCTGCTGCTGCTGTCCTTCTCCTCTTCCCTGGGAGAGAGAATGAGCAGAAAATCCTCTGACCAGCTTCAACCTTGAAAAAAATTTATTCAGAATAACCTTAACACTAACCTTGCTGCTCGGTACACCTGTGTGTGGTTTAACTAGTTGTCTCGGATCCAATGTGTATGCAAGACACGGGTTGGATATGTCTGCATGCAAGACTGATTTAAGATTAACTCCCACTGGCATAAACCTACGGACTCTCAAGGTCACCTGATTTAACAAGAAACCAGCAACCTTGCAAGTTCTGCCCTTTTCCACTGTTGGCCTGTAGCCACGCTCACTGGCCCAGGTGCTGTTCCAGTTTTCCACATTTCGGTCGACGTGAGCGTGAAATAACGGTACAGTTCTGGCCCCCGTAATATTTCCTGGCTACAAACAGGCCAGAGACAAGGTTACGGAGATGCTCAACGACATTCAGTCAATCAAGGTCCAAAACTGTCAGGATGAACTAAACATTTAATGGGACTTTGGCCCATGTTCTGTAAGGTGCAGCCTGTAAAAGACTTCTCTTACAAACTGCCAAATGTACTATCAAATGTTTATTCTTGCCCTCTCTAACAATACATGTTTTTAGTTATGGTATAAAGAGGTTTTGTGCTGGGTGGAGCTACCATGTTTAGTCAAGACTTCCCTGAACCAATCAAAACGACACTATGACTGGTTCAAATAGGTGAATCACTCCAAGCTCCACCCACTTCAGGGTTCCCAAAGCCCTAACTAATGTGTGTGAGACAGCTGCAGCTATTGATTCCATCTTTATCCAAAAAAGCAACAAGATGGATACTGATAATCCATGTTACAGTACAGTGGATTAACACAAAAATCACATAATAATAGCAATGTTGTTCTTTAACTAGTTCTCCAGCTTAAAAACACAACCCTGAGACCTGAATATGCAATTTAACTATTTCTTTCTCCTGATTTGGTGTCTACGGCAGCATCTCTCTGTCCTATATTCAACTTTACACAACATCCTGCAATGCATTCTGGGAAATGTGATGGAAAACAAAGAACCCAAAGTGAGCCAGGGCCAGCAATACACCAGCAGAGCTCAGCATGGGACAACCAGTGGAAAAGGGGCATGACATTCACTGAATGAAAAATCCACATTTATTACACAGTTTTCCCATTTGTAGTACCGCATACCTATTACAATCACACAAGTGGCAACTACAACAGACCTTGATTATGTGCATGTTAAATCACACTGGTTTGAGTTGACCCCACCCTCCCCCATTTAAATAATGTATGTGCTACAGAGAAGCATTTGAATAGAGAGCTGTTAATGCTTACAATTAGTCAAACCAACGATTAACAGTGACGATTAGAGTGACTTATTTATCCTTCATCCCACTTACAAAGGGTGACAGCATACTGCTCTTTCCCCTGTTCTCAGTCATCCCACCCCGATATCAGACAAGATGCAATTCTGGTAAAAGGTAAATTAACTGCTAGTCTCACAAGTGTCATTACAGATTGGAGAGGAATGCCACTGTTTAAGTCAATTAATTTAGGGAAAAAAACCAGACAGAGGGTGGAAATGTTTTTGTTATTACTTTACAAAAAAACTAATTGTGTCATATAACCCAGCTTATACCCTGCCACCGACACCAGAGAAGCGAAGCATTCAGATTTTAGCAACTGCACATTAAGAGAAACCCCTAGCATTACTGTGTATGAAAAGTGCCTGGGGCAACACTAAAACAATTCATTTCCCACAGACAGACTGCGTTCAGTGGTTGCCAGGAAATACAACACCTGATAGTGTTACCTGCAGGTAGAGCAGCATGCAGGCGCATCCCTTATTCATATGGATGGGGGGGAAAAAAGGCTTTGTTGTTAGGTAACCGGAGTGACGGACATAAACGAACTGACCGTAGCTCATTTGAGATTCTGTTTGAAAGCTGATTAAACCAAACAAAAGATCCACCTACACAGAGCGAAAAAAGCAGGCCGAATCACAAGCAGAATCAACACTCCACTGAGGAACAAGCCCGAAAGCGGCGCATTTGGAATGATCCGATTTGCATGTGAATGATGCATTCAGTCCCGTTCCCGAAGAAAGCGGAGCCGGTGAAAATTTGAGCTTGTGTGTAATGAAACTTACACACACCCAAACACACAGGTCGACATATAACCACAGCAAAATAATACGTAGTCCATGTTTCATGATAAAATACCTAGGTGAAAGTTTCAATCCAGTTTAATTTTAATTTAAACCCATTATTCTTTAATTATTCATCTAATTGAAGGTTTTATACAGTCCCAGTCACGATTCTCTGTACGTACAATGCAAATAAATGCAGGAAAATGATTTTGTTTACATTATTTGGTTCAATATTCTGTTGCTTTTGGGTTCTAGTGATTTGTCCATCTTATGTAAATATTTTTAAGTTACCACTATTACAAAACATACGAATGAAACGCACAATGAAACCTTATTGTAATCTGTATGAACTTCACACTCACATGCTTCGGTTACAGGAGTAAACAGGTTATGATCGTGATGTTCTTATAGCCATCTCTACTGTAAGCGCAGTGGATCTCCTGGACAGACACTTCCGTTTTCCGCACTTCGTGAGCAAATTCGGGATATGAATAAAGGAATGACAATGAACACATCATAAGGCCAAGGGGAAAAAAAACTAACAAACAGCTGAGATCTGACGTGAATTAACGCGAGAGGGCATTTTCGACTCCTAAATGTTTCCGTTCCGTTTTGAGATCGTCCACCTTGACGGGTAAAGACAT
Source organism: Megalops atlanticus (assembly GCA_019176425.1). NCBI lineage: Eukaryota > Metazoa > Chordata > Actinopteri > Elopiformes > Megalopidae > Megalops > Megalops atlanticus. Next base: position 28,313,565 of record CM032891.1, read on the forward strand.
CAGTCAAAACACCAATGAACTTCCCCTTCATCCAAGACGGACTCTGTCAAATAGCAGTAGCTTCCGAACAGAGCGTCGTCATCTCCTTATAAAACCCACCCAAAAACTGGCCGCTTAAGTCACCATGGCCTTCATCGTCACATGCCCGTGTCCGTTTCCTAGAGGAAAAGCACTGCTGCGTTTCTACACGAACACGCGCGTCTAAAGGGCCTTAATATAAATATTTAATCGGAGAGCTGAGACTTAGCATTAACCACTAGCTAACAGTCAATACGTGATCAGTGCGGTTAACCATCCGATATAGCAAAATTAGACGGTCAGTTCTTTGATACGCTTGCTTACAATACACAAATACGTAGCGCTACACAGCAAAATGGAGCTTTTTTGTTGCAAAAACAGAATGCAGAATGAGGTTTATAATTATCACTGGTCAGCTAACGACCTAATTCTGTCAAGCAGCTGAATACATGTGACTAAGCTTTGCCTGCGCGTTTAACACCACGTCTTTCGAACGCTTTTCTGTTGGTTGGGAATGGTTACAAAGCACATACCTCAAAAGAAACGCGACACTGAAAAGAAAATGCCGTCCTGATAGGTTTACCCGGTTAAATGAATAAGGCCGTGTTTTCCAGTTAAAATACAGTTCTAACGATTAATTATTATACAAGGTAGCACGAAAACTAAACAAATAATGCAGATTTCCAAAAAGGCCCGTCGTTGCAAAGAGGGGAACTCGGCCCACGACACAGGTGGCGCGTGTCCTCATTTGACATTGCGAGCGCGAGGCATGGAGCCCCCCTGACGTCACTGCATTGTCCTCGTCTTACCGCTCCGAGCGTTCGGCACTTGTATCATGCCATCGGACGCGGTGCAGCTTGCTGTCGTATCATGACAACTCTGCATGTGAATTCGGATTAAGATAATGGCCTCGTTGTTATTTATTTAGAAAGGTTTGCCTCTCTGCAAAATCCCCGGCTCGCGATAGGCAGCGCGAGCCGCCTGTCAAACGCCCCGGCGCTACCGCACTGTTGGCCAACGCTATTAATCTCCATCTCGTGACGCTCGACAAACGTTGGGTTAAAAATGGCGAGCTTTAAAATAAGCGGCCGTCGTCTCCGAAAACCATCGACAGATTTGTGCCGATTAACGCGAACTTTCAGGCCTCCCCTGTCTGAAACGCTTTCGCTTTCCTGCTCTCTCGCTGCTGCGTCGGCCATCTTGGTTTCCCCCTTGCTTTGGTATTGCCGCCACGGATGGGGTGTTGCTGCACCATACGAGCTCAAATGCAGCTAGACAGCGGTTTTGACTCTCTGGCAAGTAGCAGACATTATAAATTAATCAAATGTGCCCTTGCAACATAAACTATGCACCCTACCTTGCCGTGTGAACGGTTTATTTCATTGTTGGATTTCTCAGAGGATCCAGGGATATCTTCTGTTAAGATGACACATTCGACTGAAACTGCCAGGCTCCGCCCACTTAGTTGTTGTCTCTTATGGCGAGCCGTTTGGGCCAAAACTGCTCATAACACGCGAAGCCAATTCAAAGTTACTAGGCTCGCAGAAGTGGATCAAATCCAAGGCCGGTCACTGCTACTTAGTACGTGTCTGAGCCGATTAACGGAAACTTTATCAGGCCTCCCGTTTAGCCCTCCCGGCTGTCTGAAACGCTTTCGCTTTCCTGCTCTCGCGCTGCCGCCTCGGCCATCTTGGTTCCCCCTTGATGGGGTGTTGCTGCAGCATACGAGTTCAAAATGCAGCTAGACAGCGGTTTTGACTCTCTGGCAAGTAGCAGACATTATAAATCAATCAAAAATGTGTCTTTGCAACATAAACTATGTACCCTACCTTGCCGTGTGAACGGTTTATTTCATTGTTGGATTTCTCAGAGGATCCAGGGATATCTTCTGTTAAGATGAGACATTCGACTGAAACTGCCAGACTCCGCCCACTTAGTTGTTGTCTCTTATGGCGAGCCGTTTGGACCAAACTACTCAGAACACGCATTGCAGTTGGATATGCAATTTTTCAGACGTGTTTATGTAGACTATGCTGTTTATATAGAAGGAATTTATTCATGAACGCCATAAATGTTCCTAAAGGGATTCATTTATGTACCCTGTTCTGATTAAAGTCTTTATAGGCACTTATATTTTTATAACCATTTTATGCTGCCTGTTGGTGCATTGGAATAAACAATAGAGAAAAAGTAATCACATAAATTACACACACAAATTTAAGACCACAACAGTCTCGCTCGTTTGGTGCTAATCGATAAACATTTCCTAACGAAAAAAGAAATGCTTTCAAAATAATGATAATAATAATTACTGTCCGACGTACGGCATGTAAGTGTGTGCATTCTTCCTGTTTCCTCTATAACAGGGACAAATAAGATACGTTTGGCAAGAACTACTGAAAGCAAATTCTGTTTAAATGCATGCATTGATTTTAAAACTTCATTCAAACCAAAGTATTTGTAGAGATTGTGTATTGCATGTGTCTTACCAGGAGGTGGCAATGTTTCCCTCCTCCTGAAAGCTAACATGAGCCACTCAATACCGTGCGTGCGAGAAGAACGATCAGTTGAGCAACTCGTTTTAAATTCTGGATGCGACTGAAAAGTATGATTGCCGAAATGCCTCTCAGCTGCACAATGATTTCTGTATTCAGCAGAAGTACAAATTACAATTATATTAATACTGAATCCATGTATTTTGTATCTGAATGGGTGGTAGTGTAGCATAGTGGTTAAGGAGCCTGCAGGGCTTGTAACCTAAAGGTTGCTGGTTCGATTCCCCGCTGGGAGACTGCTGCTGTACTCCTGGACAAGGTACTTAACCCAGAATTGCCCCAGTAAATATTAAACCGTATATATGGATAAAGTTTAAAAATTGTAACCTGTGTAAGTTGCTCTGGATAAGAGTGTCTGCTAAATGACAATAATGTAATGTAAATGTAATGACTGAATTGTGTATATTGGAAAGATATCTGTATTTCACCAAATCTCAGAACTGGACCAATAAAAATGCCCATTCAAACATAAAAATGTACTAACAAGATCAGACATTCCTTGTCATTTTGGTTATAGTCCAGAATGTATCTGAGTCAATGCCAAGCCAGATCTTGAACACTGTAAGGGGTCTCTGTATCCACCACAAATCTTGGTAAATGGCTTCATGCATTAATAAGTCTCTGTGTAAGCAATTAGGCCTACTTCATGGTTTTAGCCCCAAATTTACTCTATTATAATAAATTCAATCGATTTCCACCTATTGTTCTGTGGACAGAACTCCTGTTGAATTAGCATCTGTAGTCCACTCTATCAACCATTCCAAATATCCAAGCCTCAATAAAATCCACCCATGCAGTTTCCCTTCTTATTATTATTACTTATTATTACATACCCCCTGTTTTTTTTTTTTTTTTTTTTTTTTTTTTGGGGGTTATTGCTTTGGGATAATGGTAAAATTAAACTAGATTTGACTATTACATTCAAGCCTTTTTCATATTGCCCAAACTCTAGGTTAATACATCCCCACAAAATAATGCTTTTGCTGAAAATTAAGAGAGTATATGTGCAGTTTAAGACACTTTCTCATGTTTCAGTTTTTGTTTTTGTTTTGTTTAATCCAACCTCACTCTCTTTCATTTCATTTCCCTGCTTTCAAAAAAAAAAACCCCTCCCACTCTCAGCTCCGTCTTAACCACATTAGCGGAAAGAGGGGGAGTGCGACAAACACAGGTGCTGAAGGAACGGGGGCTAAAACGGGTGAGTGCAGCAGTGAGGAGGGTGATAGTGGGATGGTGGGGAGGGTCAATGAGTCTGGGGACTCGTTAGAGGTTTGGATTAGAGGCTTGTGATGAGCAGCAAGGCCTTCTCAGAATCTCAGACATGCTGCGCTCTCTCCAAGTCCAGATCCACAAGGGAACTGGCCGTTTCATCAGCCATGACAGCCAGACCTGAAGCACCCCTCAGCCCTCCTGCTCTGAGCCCCTCCAAGCTCTGACTGTGGTTTCCACAGACGGAACACAGCTATGTGATGGGCGATACTAACATTTTTTGTTTTTTAAAATCATCGTTTAGCCCCTAAGCTCATTCTATCAGATCACTTACACAGCTATCAGTCTAATTAAAACAAGGTGGTCAGCTGTGAAAAACTGCAATTCATTTCTCTCTTTTTCCTTCTATTTCACCTGTCTGTCCTTCTGTTTGTCTTTATGTTTTAATATACACTTATCAAACATCATGTTTCTTTGGAAGGAAGGAAGGGGAGTGAGATCTGTAGTTGTAGATCTTATCATGTAAGATCTGTAACCTCATGTAAAACCAGAAATGAAGAAATTCTCTGAGGTGGGGATGATGGTGAGGCCAAAAAGAAAAAAAAACCCTGTGATTTCTAGAAAACCATGTGCATTATCTTATAAAAAGCACTGAAAACCACTGTCCTTAACTGACACCAGCAGCGCTAACAACTGCAGGTGTTGCCTCCACTTGAAACTGGAACATAACCACAATATTAGCAGAAAGTGGGACCGCATTTATGTAAACATGACCCAAGAGGAGGGGTGATAATTGCCCCTCACTCCACCCTCTCAAAACTGGGTTCTCATCCCAAACCTGATTGGGCCTAAATGTAACGCTGCCGCCTTTCTGTGGTCCAGTCTAGGACTCAGACTCTGCTGTTGATCTTTCATCACAAGCCTTACAAGCCTAAATAAATGTAGGCCACAGCTCATGTATGGTTTCTGATACTTCAGTCAGATGAAGTAGAGGGGCAGTAGTGTGGTACAGTGGTAAGGAGCAGGGCTGGTAACCCCTGATTCCCCACTGGGGTACATCAGTTGTTTCCTTGCACAGGGTACTTAACCCACAAATACCTCAGTAGATATTCAGCTTTGTAAATGGCTAACATATAATACTTGTAATCTATGTCAGGATCTGCTCTGGATAAGTGTCTGCTAAGCAACTAGATGTACATGTAAATGTGGATGTAGACTGTGCCTGTTGCGTGTTGCTGAGCATTCATGTTTTGGAGTAGCGTGTGTGTGTATATGTGTGTGTGTGTGTGCGTGTGTGTGTTGGGGGGGGCTGAAATTGATTCGCCAGTTTGTCTGTGGGTGTCTTGACCTTGCTCCCCACCCACGGGTTTGTGTGTAAACTGAGACTCTTGTGAGTGAATGTGCTGAAGTTTACAGTCACTGCTGGTCCGTGTCACCCAATCTCCGTCACGCGGCCTGGGGTGGGGGGCCCAAAGGTCATTTTCGCTGCAGCTGAAACCAGAGATTCGCCGGCCGCTCTTTGATTTGATCAAATCCAGTTCCAAACCTTCGACAATTTCAATGCATTCCTTGGTAGTAATGAGGCTGAGTGGCATTACCATGAGTGTGGCATTTTGAGCATGCCTAGATTGTCACAGGAAGGATTGTCGGAAGGAACCAGCGTGTTATGACCTTGTACAGAGGACCACATGCAAATCAATATAGAATTACTAGTTCCAGGACAGACATAGCGTTATATCTCATATCCATCTCAAATTCTTGACTAATATGGGGTCCTAAGTGGACACACATGTCGGGACCACAGCATTGCAAGACGGGGTGATGAGTTCTGTTTGACTTTGAGCTATTCCTGTCCAATGTGGCTCTGCTAGGTATGGACACACAACCATAGCCTGGAGATGTTTTACCTGTTGAGTCATTATCAATGTGTGTACTTACTGTACATGGCCAGCTAAACATATTCTTTTTCAATGGAGACCTGGGTGAGTGGTCAGTGCTGACATACGTTTCAGAACTAAGGCACGATTAATGAGACAAACAAGAACAATCATCTCACTATAACACACTATCTTAGACTACTACATTAAATTTTTATTCACGCCAAAATAAATTCAAGACCCAGATGACAACAGTACTTCACACTGTTGTGGAATTGTGTGCAACAGTCTACATTCTTTGAGTATACTGAACTATCAACTACAGTGGAACCACTGTAGAATTATGTGCACTTGTGTTCTGATCTCTTCTCCCTAGAATTGTGCAGTGTTGATTTGTGAAGTGTTGTTTTCCATTCAAAATGCTCTCACGATAGTAAGGATGATAAGGGGCTGCATCTCCTGTTCTCTGACTATGTCTCTCCGCACCCTCATTTCTGATATGTCCAAACAGGATACAAAACACTCATGGTTCATTTCCTTCCTTTTTCTTATCATCGACATGGGAGTGCATACATTGTTCAGCCAAGTCGCTTATTCATTCGAATTTCCACTTCTCACTGGAATCTGCTGCCTAAACTTACAATAAAAGAAACCAGTCTTTTCTTACCACCACCTTTACAGTAAGAAAAAAATGAATGTTTTTATTGGAGTTGTCACTGTTGTGGTGCTTGTGCAAGCAGCAGCAAAGGACCCGCAGAGTTACACATGTGTTCTGAACAACTGCTACACCGCTATTCAAGACCTAACGGATTTTCAGACGTCCACACACGCATGTGAAGAGAAAGGAGGACATTTAATGACAGTTCGGACAACAAAGTCCAGCGCTGCCATCCACGATCTATTGTTTAATCTTAGTGGAGACTTCTGGCTCGGGCTGCAGCTTCCTGCTGGGCGGTGTAGCGAATCTGCATCTGGATTGTTGAGGGGATACCGGTGGACAACAGGGGACAACAGCACAAAATTCACGAACTGGAAAGGCAAGCAAACTGTCTGTTCTCAAATGTGTGTCTCTGTTGCTAGCGATCTGAAGTGGACAGAGAGGCCGTGCCGGGATGTTCTCTCAGGGTTCTTGTGCGAGAACAGCTACGAGAGCATGTGCGCGCCTCTGACAGCCGAACACGGGGAGTCAGTCTCCTACAGGACTCCTTCTGGATTTAAGGGAGAGGGCCTGCTCTCGCTCCCCCCGGGAAGCGTGGCTACCTGCAGCCCCTCAGGTATCAAACACCTCTGCGCACCCGAGGGCGACACGTGGCTCCCCAGCCCCTGGAGCTGCGAGGTAGATAACGGCGGCTGCAACAGCGACTACCAGTGCCGCGTAAGCGACGGAATTCCGCGGTGCGAGTGCCGGGACGGCTTTGAACATATAAACGGAAGGTGCACAGACATCGATGAATGTGTGACTTTTCCTTGTGAGCACGACTGCGTCAATACGCCCGGTGGTTACAATTGCTCCTGCTTCAGCGGATACAGGCAGACAAGCCAAGACCCGCATAAATGTGAAATGTACTGTGGCTCGGAAGAATGTCCAGCTGATTGCGATATAAACATGCCTTCGTCTTGCGTTTGTCCCAATGGATACCTAATTGATCAGGGGGAGGGCGTCAGTCTGTGCATCGACATCAACGAATGTGGTCCTCCCGGCTCTGAATGCGATCACAAATGCGAAAACACTTTTGGAAGTTTTATATGTTCCTGTGAGAGCGGATTCGAGTTGATAGACGGCTACAGATGCGTCAGTCGGGTTTTTACGACCCAAAAATCTGACGATTCCGTTACTTCGTCCACAAATTATGATGTAAGCTGCGCTTCCGCGAAGGCACCCGAGACGCTTCTCGGAATTTTCGTATTCAGTTTTGTCGCATTGCTTGTAGGGCAGGCACGGTGAACAAATGGCGTGGAGACTTTCCTGCACGCTCCCACAGGAAAGCGTAACGCGAATGGATCTTCCGTAGATATGTCTGAGATGAGACGCTTAATTTACAAGGTCCCGCCACATATTTTGCTTTAAGTTATTTTCAGTTAACCATTTACATTGTCGCTCTTATCAATCATTAAATGCATAATGTATATACAAAAAACGAATCCAAATCAGGTTGTAAGTATTGTAATTTATCATAATTTTGAAGAAATGCTGAGGTATTGCTACTGCATGGAAAAGAGGTATAGTCAGCTGTATGTCCTTGCCCGTGTCAGTTCACATTGTGATAAACGCTTCATCTCCATACTCCCTTTAGACTGGATAAAGTAATTCTTTTGCTTAATCGCGTGTATTAAAAATTTATGATGATAAAGGAGGTAGCAAGATTCCTCATACGAAACTTGCCTCTCTTTCTTTTTTTAAATCTCGTCTTTTATTGTGTTTCTCAACCATTTTGTACACTTATGTATTTTGTGATACATCCAGATGAGCAACGAAAAACTGAATTCAAAATACTCACTACCGAGGTCAAACTTTGTCATCGCAATAATCAGATGATAAATATATGGTAACTTTTGCAAATATGAATTGACGTGCGTGTAGACGGCTTCTTCCACTGAGGCCTTTTATAGTAATGATGCTAGTATCTAAAATGAAAACTATTATTTTAGTAAATTTTTGTCATTGTTATGTATTTAATTCTTAATTATATCAGTGATTATTAGTAAATATTAGTAATTACTGCTTATATATGTGTACAGCATATACGTTTAAATAATAATATATGTTATATTTTAATATAAGTTATGTTTTGTAGAGTGTAAAGGCATTTTTTCATGAGATTACCATTATCTGGCTAAGGGAAATGAATAGTCATTCAATCAGCCAATTTTGATTTGGTATAGGGTCCTTTACAATCAGATTATCACTGAGCACTTTACTCTGCATTTGTACTCATTTCAACAGGGAATAAAAAAAAACAGTTAATTAAATTATTAATGATGTGTATAGATATGAAATCCAATAAACAGAAAAAAATGTTGTGTAAGTAAAGTAAAAGTAGCTTTAAAGCAGTAATACTCTCGCACATTTGTTTGTACATTTATGGCTTTAAAGCAGTAATACTCTCACACGTTTGGGTGTACAATTATGGCTTTGAAGCAGTAATACTCTTACACATTTGTGGCTTGGTTGTGCACAAGGACATGGACAAGGATGTGAGTTGATCCAGTTCCTGCTGCTGCTCGTTCTGTCTTATCTCAATGACCTCACCACACCATCCCTGGATTGAGTCACCCCTTGGAGCCGAGCCCCATACCTGCTATTTTAAAACCTGCCACAACATGACCGATTGGCCCAGCCTGCCTGCATCTCGTCGGTTGATTTTTTTACTCTCAGGTCTCAGGGACACTCCTTGGAACCCCCCAGGCCTAAATTATGTGACCGACGACGTAAGAACAAGGCGAGGGGGGCAATAAATAAGCCGGAGTGTACATGGCGTGTTGTAACCAACACCACCATGTGACGCCGGACCGTTCTATCTGTCACACCTGTGTCAGCCCTAAATCTTACCCTGACAGTGTTTTTTTTAAATCATCTGTGTGCCTGTTCTGGAGTAATAGAGACATTATTTTCCATAGCCTGTCGAAATGAGGTAAGCATTCCAACTAAAATGCAATAGAGAGGTAGAAGAAGTCTTTCTTTTTTTTACCTCATGTAATCCAGTTGCTTCCCTTCCTTCTGAAGTGTCTGACAGCACAGTTAGACAGTAGGCTTACAGGTCTATAATTAATAAGGTGTGTTCCTCTCTCTCTGAGCCTCAGTCCTGGCACCTGTGTTATTTCAGCGATGACAACACCTGGAACTCACCCCTTCCTGCCAGCTCAGGAATTCCCTGATGAGCACTCCAAGGTACGCGCTGGTTTTTTAAGATGCACCTTCATGGAGTCCCCACACCTGTTAGTTTAGTGTTCAGTGAGAACACACCTGATGTGCCTGCCAGATGTAATAAATAATACAGACCCAGAGTCTCACCTCTGATGTAGCAGCTAGCCACGCTCTCCTCTACTGTAGAGTGTTATAGGTTAGTCACGCTTTCCTTCTGTAGAGAGGGTTAGCAGTTAGCCACACTCCCCTTTGGTGTAAAGGATTAGCGATTAGCTAAGCTCTCCTGCATTGTAGAGGTATGGCAGTTAGCTATGCTCTCTTCCTGTGGAGAGGTTCACCGGTTAGCCATGCTCTCCTCCACTGTATAGGGTAGCAGTTAGCCATGCTTTCCTCCGGCATAAAGGCATAGCAGTTAGCCACACTCTCCTGCAGCATAGCGGCGTAGCAGTTAGCCACACTCTCCTCCAGCATAGAGACGTAGCAGTTAGCCACACTCTCCTGCAGCACAGCGGCATAGCAGTTAGCCATGCTTTCCTCTGGCATAAAGGCATAGCAGTTAGCCATGCTTTCCTCTGGCATAAAGGCATAGCAGTTAGCCACACACAATCTGTGTTCTGTGGGCTCGGCACCAGGAGAAAATACAGAGGGGTGCACAAAACGTCATATCTTAAAAAAAAAAAAAAAACGTAATAAATACTGTGTAGCCATCAGGACATAAACTGGGAGTGCACTCAGGTCTGTCTGGGGGTGCAGTTCACCCCTAAGCACCCCCATAGTGCCAGGCCTGCTGCTCTGGCTACAGTGACCACAGCCAATGCTGCTTGGAGCTTCTGACACACAGCTGTATCTACATCTTCAAACTTTCCACTTCCTGAGCAGATACAGATTACTTGGCAGATGCTCTTATCTAGAGTCACAGGAAACAAGAGTGCACAGGTGCAGCTGATAAAGTCAGGAAAACAATGCTGCACGCAGACCACGTGTAAACAGATGTCAATCCATCAAGCAGTGCAGTGCTAGCAAGTGCCATAATGAATATGGAAGTGCTGCAAATAATAAAAAGGTGTACAGTTATGCAATCATAAAAAGAACACGCAAGAAATTTGAGATAAACTTTTAAGTTAACTTAAATGTTATGTATTCAAGTTATGCTTAATTTGAGTACATAATTGTGTAGTACTTACAACTTACAAACCTATTTGTGGCTTTAGGAATTACATTGTGTAACAACCACATGTGCAAAGTAGCACAATAGTACTTTTGTAGGGACAGTGTAGATATGCAGGCATCAGTGCCACTTTAAGTGAAACCCTCTTCTGTTTGGGAGGTATGTGCATATTTGCTGATTTCCTCCTACTGTTTGTCTCTCTTTTTCTCTGAACTGGGCAGTTCTGAGTTCCTTAACAGGAAGGTCTCAGGCAGCTTACAGTATAAAGGTGTCTGAGTACAGATGTCCGGGCTGAAAACGGGGGCAGTCAGCTGTGAATTCTAGCACTAGTCAGAGGTGGTAAATATTGAGCTAGACAGCAGGCCATCTAAGAATATTGGCTAGAGAATAGTGTACAGGGAAATCCCTTTGAAAGGTAATTCATGGCCTCATTGCCATTACATTACATTGTCATTTAGCTGACACTCTTAGCCAGAGCAACTTACACAGGTTACAATTTTATCCATTTATGCAGCTGGATATTTACTGAGGGTAACTGTAGGTTATGTATCTTGCTCAAGAGTACAACAGCAGTGCTCCAGTGGGGAATCAAACCAGCAACCTTTCAGTTGTTAGCCCTGTCCTTTACCACACTGCCTCCCACTACACTACACTACTCCCACAAACACCTGGCACACCTGCCACACCCACTGCTGTTTTCTCCCATCTCTGTTTTCTCTTCATTTCCCCCTTCTCCATCACTCCACCCCTACCCCCTCCCCGTTTCCTTCTTTTCTGCGTTTCCTACCCCACCTGTTGCCCCCCGCGCCGCCCCTCCCAAACCCCCCCAGGGCGGCTGGCTTGACTGTTTCTGTTCCAGGCCCAGCATAGTGAGAGATGGTAATCACTGTGGAAGCCAAGAGGTGCAGGCAGTGCACAACAGCCTCCTGCAGAATGACAGACTGATACAGAATGGGGAAGGAGGGAGGGAGAAGAGGCAAGGACGGGACAGAGAGGCCGGTGAAAGCGATCCAAAACCGAGGGCTCAGGTTACTCTATTTGTCAACATCTGGCAGCTGCCAGGAGGGGGTATTGCGGGGGCTCCGGGGGGCAGTTAGGGGCGGGGTGTCTAATTCGATAATGAAAATAACCGCCCCACAAGGCATGAGCCTCTCATCGCTTTGGGCTGACGAGCGCTGAGGGCACCTGCGTGGCCGCGCCCCTCACCTGTGCGCCCGTCCCGGACGGGGGGGGGTCTAGCAGGCATCCGAGGGGCAGCCCTTTGTCTGTTCAGGCCCGCATTTTCATTTCGGATATTGTTTAATTTAGGCAGTAATCGGCTGAAATGCTCACCGACAGCAGGCCTCGCGGAGGGCGGCCCCTCTGGAATGACAACCCCCGATTTAGACCACAGCACCCCCCCACCCCACCCCTCTTCCCCCTCCCTCCCCCGCCCCAGTCGTAAGCCTCCTATACATTCCCTGCTTATGTTTCCCTCTCCCCCAGATCTCCGCCTTGCCCTGCTGCACGTTCCTGCATGTTTGGGAGGCAGGAGGTCACCACAGCTCTGTCATAATTACCATGCAAACGGCCGCCGCGCCGTGTAGCTCTAATCCAATCAGTCCGCACAGCTCGTTAAGCACTGTGAGAGACGGTGCGGCGCACTGTGGCGTGAGTTTAACGAGGCACTGCTGGGACCGTGTCCATCACAGTGTGTCAGTGAGCTGTCAGTGTGTCACCAGGAGAGGAAACACACTGAGTGGTTTTCACCAACAGCTTTCTCGAGCACTGTTTCTCTGATTTTTAAAGTAATTAAATGTGATTGTTTATTTTAAAAAGATGCCTTTACGTAGTTTTCATAACGATAACATGGCAAGTTGCTATACGGTTCTGGTTATAATCCAGATTTAAATACACCATACACTACGCACTACACTATACACTACACAATGGCTGGTCGACTACAATTACACAGACAGACTGACTTACAAGAACAGATGGTTACAAATGAACTGGCTTGGATGCAACTGACTGAAATGGGCTCACTTATTAATAAAGTTGGAAATTGGGGAGAGAAGGATCCTTGCACGCATATAAGCAATTAATGATTAAATGGTTCTGGGGGGTGGGTGAAGTTCTCCTTTGCAAACCATTATGAGGGATTTCTAACATTTGTCTTGTGCTAAGAAAGTGTAAGACAGCCTAGCATAGTATTCAGTTATATAGTTATTTCTGCTGAGACAGCAATACCTGATCCAGCCCTGCCAACTCCTATACCCTCCTCTCTCTATTTTTGGAGAGTGACCCCCCCCTTCCCCCATGACACACACACAACCATACACATACACACACACACACACACACGTTCCCCAAACAAACTCTCAAGATCTGCTCATAACTCTTCGTACAAAGCCTGCTTGTGTCTGGCAGTGGATAAGCGGGTAAACATCAAACGGCATCTGTCCTTTTCAGCGCGCATGCCCACATTTTTAAAGTGTCAGGAATGAAATGCAGAGAATTTTACTGAGGTCTCATCTTATTTTTGTTGCGATTTTTAAATGACGTCATGTTCATCCTCACACTTCTGAAAAGGGCATAATGCGGACTCTTAAAAAGACCAAATTGTGTGTGAGACTTCTATGCTGTATTGGGCAGCTCCCGTGTTGGCTTGTGCGCTTGCGGTTTTATCTCACTGCGTTGACACAACACTCTTTAAATCCATCAGTGGATCATTAAATTACACCCACCCAGCTATGATATGCTGCTGTTTGTCTTGCCGATGTCACCAGGAATAAGAATTGTTCTTGGCCCACGAGGCCCGCGAGGAGCTCTCTTTGTTTCGCAGGTGCCGTCACAGTGCCAGCGCATGACATGTCTTCTGATGTAGCATCGCTGAACCTCCCCTCCGGATGACAAAAGGCTTCGGTGCATTTTGTCAGACATCGAATTACGTCAACACTCATAGGGCACGTTCTGTAATGCGTGCAATATGAGAGATGGGATCTCCTCACTTTACATGCAACTGCCTTGTCATCAGGACCAGAAATATGAGACGGTTCCACTTGTTCATATTTCCAGCGCACCAGGAATAGACAGTGGGGGCTAACACACACACACTCACACACACACACACACACACACACACACTCACTCATGTACCATAGACACCATATTTCTGCCCTTTATATTTGATGTGAATTTTTGTTTAAACTTGAAATAAAATGACCTTATGATTTCAGGGGAGTTTGTGATTATGATTGCTGCCCTGACATTATAAATCATGAATGTTAACAGTACAAAAACGTGCCCGTTTCTGTGCAAATGGGAGAATGCAAAAATACTATGAGAGCCCATGGGCAGCAGTGTGGCTAAGTGGTAAGGAACAGGGCCTGTACCCAAACGGTACTTAACCTACAATTACCTCAGTAAATATCTGAGGAAATAGGCAATTTCCTTTTTGGATCAATTTGGATAAAGTATTATTTATCTATCTTATCTATCTATCTAACTGTATAAATGGATACAGTTGCAACCTGTGTAATTCGCTCTGGATAAAAGTGTCAGGTAAATGACAATAATGTAATGTAACATATAGGGCTCCACCTCCAAACAAAGCACTGTTGTTCCTGTAGTTACAGTGCGACTCCCGCAACTGAGAGTGAGAGCTGAAAATGGCCTTCTTAATTAGTTTGCGCAGTATGGCTTTGAGGAAAAAAATCCTACTCTTCCCAGGGCAACAACTGTTCCTCTTCAGGCACTTAAAGAACTGCATTTAGAGACACTGACAAAACTGTCCAAAATGAACAAAGAGAAAAGATTCAAAATATTAGCCTGTTGTTTATATTAAAAAATGTTTCTGAAATTTAAGCAGTATTAGATACAGTTTGTGAGCATCAAATACTATCTGAGGACAAACACAAATGGTATGCAAAACTGCCTAAATGCTGTGTTAATGTCAGTGAATGACCCTGAAACTGAAGTGGACCACAGCAGGCCCAGACTGTAACTAAAATCCACCATCACCGATGGCCATTAACTGGCAGATTTTTATAGTAAATTTGCAACCCCCATCCCAGCCCATTCACTGCCTGCCACGCCCTGTCCAGCAGCGGGAAGCTCTTCCTTTACTCCAGCGCTGGTATTATCTCCTGATGGATGCCCTGGAGGCCCCTGGGTGCTCGTCTCACTCCAAGCGGAGCTGACCCAGATTCAGCGGGCTGAAGCAGAGCTCCGCTACAGGATCCTGACAGGCGGAAACAGAGAGGTCGGGGGGAGAGAGCCCCGGCTCAGAGGGAATCTAATGAGACACCGAGAGGCGCTCCACTGAATGACCCGGTTTAATCTCGGGAGGATGTCGTGTGCGTCCGCCGTCTCCTGCTTTGCAGATCCGTCTCCGACAGCCCGGGATTGAAAGGAGTGATAAATAAAAACGGACAGAAAAGAGTTTGCATCTCATTCATCCATGTCGGCCAGAGTGACTTCTTGCACTTTTTTTTCATAATTTTGTTCATTCAAAGGGCACCATATGGTCTCTT
The DNA here is from genome assembly GCA_019176425.1 of Megalops atlanticus. Lineage (NCBI taxonomy): Eukaryota > Metazoa > Chordata > Actinopteri > Elopiformes > Megalopidae > Megalops > Megalops atlanticus. The sequence continues at coordinate 28,328,771 of CM032891.1, forward strand.
AATCCACTAACTATTGCCGTTTTGTTCTTTAAGTATCAACAAATAGATTGGTGCAGATACTGTTGTGGTTGTAAAGAGGGAAAAATGTAGCACAATGTTCAGTCTCTTAATCCATGGAATTTGAAAAACCCCTTCCTAAAGAATCATAATCTAAAAGCATCTCAACTTTATGTCAGATTATCCTTGGATTAAAGTTTTATAGCATACTTCTGAATAACCACATCAGCACAAAGGAAAATGTGCAAATTATTAAAAAAACTGATCTATACCAGTGTGAAGAACCTTCACCTGTTTCCTAAAAGTGATTGCTTTATTTGTTTTTATTGGTTAAATGTGTCTAAGGATCATTGTCTTCCAATTTGACATTTTTTTCAATAAATGCGCTCCTTTCAGTCAATTGGATTCAAACAAGTTAATTGTTTAATAGTCTGTTTGTACTAGTAAGTCATTGCCTGATTGGTTCATTTTAGTAGGCCAGTCTTTGGTAATGAGCTTCATCTAATTTCATCTCATCTAGCCTAATTAAGGGCTGGTTAAATACATGCGTGTGGAGAGCAAGGCTCCATGCTTCTAGTAGTATGGCTGTGTTCAGGCTGGGACCTTGAGTTTGTTGGCTTTTGGTTTGGTGTCCCTATGGACCTCAGCTTTGGCTCTATAATTCAGAGTGCTGACTCATAAATTCTCAGTGGGTCATTCCAGACGTGCGCGTGGTTATTGCTGGGCGGGGCTCTGGCGGGTTCAGCGCAGCGTGATGTCCATCAAGGATGACATCACACGTCGGCATGACAGCCGTCCGTGCGCGGGGTGAATTTCCCGCTATGCGCCTTGGCTCCGTGGAGCTCTTGGACCTCGGCAGACTTTGACAGCCAACAGGTGGGCCTTCTGCGAGGCCACATTTCACAGAGAGACAGGTAGTAAAAACCGAGGTGCGAATTTAAAGAGCCGCAGCGCCAGGCCGGCAGGCGAAACGCGGCCGGCGTCTCTGGAGCGCCCACCCACTGCGTTCCTCCACCCGCCTGTCCGGAGGAAGTCACTCCTCCACAGGGAAGGCGCCCGTAAATCTCTGAGCAGGACCTTGTGTTAGATTCCACTAAAACTCTATTCTGGGAAAAGGTCACGCGCTCGCTCAGGGTCGTAGACCACCTCGCAGTGGGGTGAAGACGCGCCCTGTATGATTCACTGAGGTGTCTCACATCCATAGGTTGTCCCTTTATTATGGAGAAATATAAAAAAAGCAGTCTCAGACACCACGCCTGCTAAAGTGCTATAAGCTGATTATATGGTAGCTGAGGCAATATCAAAAGTGGAAGAAGGCAGCTGTGCTGCTTCCAGCTTCCTTCTTACAACGCACTTTTCACATCATTACATTACATTACTGGCATGTAGCAGATGCTCTTATCCAGAGTGGCTTATGTGAGTTACAATTTTTACATGTGATCCATTTATACAGTTGGATATTTATGGAGGCAATTCTGAGTTAAGTACCTTGCCCAAGGGTGCAGCAGTGCCCCAGCAGGGAATTGAACCAGCAACCTTTTGGTTACAAGCCCTGCTCCTTACCACTATACTACTCTCCATAAGGCAGAATAAAGGATCAGACAGAAACAAACAAAAGGGCCAGAACGCCGCAGAGGAAAGGAAGAGGCTGGCACAGTGTTGTAAATCTGCCTTGGTGACAAGAGCTCCGGCGTGTTTGTTTATAGGCCTGATAAAAAGATATAAAAAGCCTGCGGCGGGTTTTTAATTACAGATAACCACAGGATCGGACGGAGGCACGCGATTAACGCAGCTAATTCTGTTGGGATGTGAAATTCACTTTGTGTTCTCAGGGGAGAGATTTGGCCCGCTTCGCTGTCAATATTGGCTTGCTTTTTGGTCCACTCCGGTCCAGCCTGGCCCCTCCTGTCTGGTCCCTTGATCTCAAACCATATGAGGCCCTTGATCCTGCCCAAAGTCATGTGACAGCTTTCCTTTTAGAACCATGTCAGTGACGCCCCTTCAGCAGAATGCATTCAGTGTGCAATGCAAAAAAAATGTTAACTGGTAATGTTATAACTGGTAATATAATAATAATTCTGCTACACAGAACCCACAGCATGGTTGTCCCAGGACCCGATTTGGAATACTCAGAGTTAGATTAGGCTGCGTCACAACCTCGTAAATCTCAACTTTAAGCAGCTATATAAAGACAGACATAACCATCAGCTGACAGGGGAGGAGGAGACAGAACCACCAGGCTGTGTGGAAAGAGCAGTCAGCGGGGGGTAGACGGGAAAGCCAGGAGGAAGGGAAGGGCCCCGACTCGACAATCCCCCTCTCACCCCGGCCAAAGCACCAGGAGCTTAGAATAAAGCTGTCCCTCAGTCCCCAGGCATTTCACACCACATCCCACAATCCCCTCTGCTCCGCACACATCCCCAGGGTATTTGCTGTTCTCCCCATTTCATTTTGCCGGCTTCAAACTGACCCCCGTCGTCGCCCCTCTTTGGGTGGGTGGTGGGCATGAAGGTAGTCCTGTCTGTCTGTTTGTTCTGAATAGGTGGAATTCTTACAGTGTGGAAATATTACACAGAGAGGCCTTACAGTTGCACAGATCACCCCCCTGTTTCAATTCTGCCCATTTGCACTGGAGTTTTCCCATTCAGATACCTGAGAAACACACACCTGTGGGGTCTACATTTAACTCACATATTCAAAGGCCCATATAATGCAAACAGCTACATGTGCATACAGCTCCACATAATGCAAATACACGTTTTCAGCTCCATTACAGCCACATCCTACCAGAAGAATCCATTTTCATGGCATTTACTGTATTCTACACTTGATTGAAAGAGACCATGTGTTGTCAATCAAACTTGTCTGAATCACTAAAGACTTTCCATAGCCGAGCACTATGATTGGTTTAAATGTGATAGCCCCTCCCATTTTTCTGGGTCATGAAGTCTGCCACTCAGGCTGCTATCGTCAGTTTGCCTGAAGGTCATGTGTAGCCTTCTTTGAGGACATAGCTGGCAGATCCTGACAGACTGAGGACAGACACACTAAAAAGATAAAAAATCAGATTACAATAATATATTTTTTTTATAACATTTTGGTACATTTTTGTTACTTTTTGGAATATTTTTGGACTCCCTCTAATTGTCTCTCTCTGTTGATTTAGCACCAATGATTGTACGTGATGTCTCTGGTGTCTGTGCTTGACTTGTTATTGGGAGCTGATTCTTCTATTTATTTATGTTCTAAAACACACGGTCACATCGTATCACAACAACCATACCAGTGTGCTCTGCCACCCCTTGCAAGTTCTCTTCATTCCTCCAGCTATCCCAGAAGGCATTGCAGCAGGTGAACTGCATGACTGATGGTATCCACGGGGCAGGGGTCGTAAAGTACGCATCGCTCGGCCGGCCCCCTTGTCCTGTGTCAGCCTTTAACCCAAACCCCCCCGTGGTGAATTTACGAGCAGCGCTGCGGTCTACACATTACACTTTTATTGTGTTCTCTCTGCTGCCTCCTCAAATGGCTGGCCTTTTTTCGAGCGTTTATTTTAAGTCACCAGCATTTCACGGCTCAATATGTCAACAGGTGACCGCAGTGGCAGATGTCCTTCCCAGCTCCTCCGTGGTGGGGGAGGTTTAGACCGAGAGTCTAGAAACTTAAACCTTTACTGCTGGGAGCTAACGTTACAGGAGACTGCGGGTGAGGGGTTATGTAGACCACAAGTGGATCTATAGGCACAGTGTATGGCTGGTTTTCTAGTTAAAATACAAGTTATAAATTAATGTAGTGATGCTGACAATGATGATGAAGTGGTGATAGTGGGAATATTACTGGTTATGATAACACCAATAATAATATTGATAATATCAATGATGATGGTGATGATGATGACGACGGCAATGAAGAAGTTCATTAAGATGATCAAAAGTTGTTGATTCGTGAGTGAGAACAGGGCTGTTATCTTTTGGACACAAAGGTATATACTTGGAGCCCATCCTGTCAGTGTACTGCTTAGCACCAACCAAAACACCCTGTTACAACGCTTTGTGCAATTAAAGAGACATATAAAATCACTTTGCCACATAATTAATCAAAGACACCACCTGGTCTTGTCAAGTGTTAAAAAGTGGAAGGTGAACAATTTATTTTCTAGCTCAAATGAATATTACCCATGCGTTATTGACTGTATATTTTCAATATAATTCCTCATGTGAAATAATACCTCATGAAGGGGCTTATTAGTTATGTGAGATATCAACATGCATTCTCAGAATACTGGCTGGCACTGCCTCTGCAAGAAAGCACAGAGAGCCTCTTTTCCGCAGGGCTATAAGCTTCAGCACCGCTAAATGGCCATTGTTACTGGTGTTACATCAACTATTGTTGACTGTGTTAGCCACAATTTCGGCTTCATTGGACAGATCACATCAGTCTCCCAGCCGTCTACACCAAGACAAAGGGTATATTTTTATTGGTGGCTTGTTCATAAGGTCATTGCAACTCATGACTTAGAAGGGGAGATTCCAAGCAGTCAGATGCATAAATCCTTTGTCAGGACTGAGGAGAGCGTGTAACAGAGGAGCTGCTCCATCAAAGACACAAAGCAACTGTGTGTCAGGGGTGATGGGATCATGTGGCACCACTGAGGAGAGTGACAGAGATGAGGCAAGGGTGTGGCACGGATATAGTGTCTGCGTGTCAGGGAGCTTGACAGCGACGGTCATAGTGTGATGGGGATGAGTTAACTGTGACAGAGAGAGGGATGCTCTGACAGACAGGAGGAGACTGACAGAGAGGAGGAGACTGAGGAAGAGGAGGAGACTGACAGAGAGGAGGAGACTCTGACAGAGACAGAGATTCTGTGACAGAGAGGAGGATGCTCTGTGTGAGAGAGGAGGAGACTGTTACAGACACAAGGAGACTGACAGAGAGGAGGGGACTGAGACAGTAAGGAGGAGACTGTGACAGAGAGGAGGATGCTCTGTGAGAGAGAGGAGGGGAGTGCAGGCATGTTAGCCGCTGTGAAAGACAGCGTCTGTGGGCGGAGGGCAGCAGTGGGTGGATGGAATTTTATGAATTCTGAGCTCTGCATATGCTGAAGTTTAGAGCGGCTCTGTCCCGGAGTGACGTCTGACACAGAGTACACAGCACATCTCGCCACGGCTGCACTGATAACAGACAAGATTAGAATGGACAGTAATAATCCCACTTCTCAAATGTGACATATTAATCGATCATCTGTTTCAGGATGATATGAATGCCAGATGACCTGAAACAGACAAACACCTGGTACCTGTACGTGTCTAAGCCACGGCTGGAATATGGCTGATTCCTGTGAAAGACGAGCTTGCCATTGGGTATGTCAGCCCACCAGCCATATGGAGATACAGTCATAACCTATGTTGGCCTTGTTCATTAGGCATTCTAAGAGGGAGGCTTCAAAGTTAGTGTTGAAAAGAGGAATAGCATGGCAGGGCATGCTCATTTAACAGGTGTGTTCTTGCTCCAGGGCAATGCAACACCACCCTCTCCCTGGCAATGCAAATACTTTGATTTGGGATCTCCCTCTCACCCTCCTACGCCCTCCCGCACACAGATGCATGCTGGGAAACTGAGCCTGCCGGCTCTGTCGTCACCGGCTCCAGGACAGACTGGCTCCGGTCCTCAGAGTGGCCTTTGTACCCGCAGGCGAAGGCCGAGGGACATCCCGGGCGCCGGGGGGGGGGCGTAACAACGGAGGCCTTTCACGGCGGGAGACCACACCAGCGTGCCACACCAGCCGCCACGGAGAACGACGGGCTTCTGAAAGTCCGCTCACACTCGACGAGGCGAGGCCAAGCGAGACAGCGCTGTCACCACAGACAGTCACCCCAACGCGGAGCAGGCCTGCAGATGCCACTACAGCAAAGCGTATTTATTTTTTTGCAACAATAGCCCAGAAAACTATCACAAGACTGCTCTACACCTAAGACTCCAAGACACCGTTAAGAGAGCTTCTTCCTCAGCTCTTGAGAGGGGCTAACCACTGTCTAAGCCCAACGGTAACTCCCACCTGTCACTCTGTGAGTTTTGTTCTGTCTTTATCCTCTCCTAGGCGGTTCAATAACAATGTCACTGACAATGAAAACACAGACCAGTCATAAGCCCTCTCTGAACACACAAATAGGGCAGACCTGAACATAATGACCTAAGACTTTTATACTTAAAAAACATTCCTTAACAGTGATGTTGTAGAAATAGACCATCTTTAGCGGTACATAGTAGTTCTATAGCTTATAGAATACAGTAGTTATACAGCATATGGTTATAAATAAGGTTATATAGCATGAAGTTACTGTGACATGAGGGTCAGTGCTAATTGCACTGGCATAATAAGCAGGATGCTGGTGGAACCACCTGCCCTTTGGGTCTCTTTAACCAGGGAATGAGCCAGAAGTGACACCATGTTGGGTTAGATCATCATAAAACTGAAGCACTCAGCAGTCAGGCCAGCGAGGGCCACTCAACACAGCGATACTCAGCTCATAAACACATCTGCATTTGCTAATTGTCCAGTGCATGAGAGCCCAGGAGCAGCTCACGCAGTCAACAGAAGTGGCAGCCTCTTAGAGGGTGAATAAAAATCCAATATTCTTACAGTTAGCAACTGGCATTATGCCAAGAGCCAGAGCTGTTGGGATTTAAAGGAAAAAGTTCAGTGTGTAACGCATACACCTTGAAAGTGTTCTGGGTCATTTCATTCTCTGTTGGACGTTTCCCTGTGGACACATTGTCATGAGTTTAAATGCGGGTATGAGAGGGTGGCTGGAGTTTAGTGCAGTTTAGGCCTGGATGTTAAGCTCCGCTGAGGTTTCTCCTGAACTGTAAACAATACGTTTAAGCAAGTGGATCTTTTTCTCCATTTAAAAATAATGCATTTGATTTATGTCTGGGATAAGCATGCATGTATATCCAGCATGCACAGATAGGCTTGCACTGGGGCCTGTTTGCTTGTGTCAGCACGGCTCCAGTGCATGCAGTTGCCTCTCGCTGCATTACTGACGACATCCAACACTGTGGGTGTTTTGCTGCGTGTGCACCAGAAAACCCGTCGCTCCAGCCGTCTGCATTCTTTAAGTGTCACACAGCGTCTGGGACATCTCACTCGTTCCGGTTCTCTCCCACCGGCAGCGAGCGAGAGGGGGAAACAACATGCTTCCCAAACCCACGTCCTCGTAAATCACGCCCCTACCGAGGAGGCTCCCACAACACGGCACAGCCAAAGAGCAATATAAGCGGATTAGGGAGGCGATGAAGAACTCGTTTAAGCCCGGGGCTCCCATTTCACTGACAGCAGGCATTATCTCTTCCCGGGAGTGTCGCGGCGATGCTAATCTCGTGAAGCGAGAGCCGAGACGTTTAATTACGGGGGAACAAACGGGCCGAAGCGCTCGCAGTGAGGGGTCGGGGGCAGACAGAGTAAGACGCTAAAAGTTGAGGGCGCGGTTTGCACGTGGTAATTATACGTGACCCCCACATACAATGCACACCCTGTCTAAATGTGGCACGCGTTTAAAAACTCCACTGGAAGGTATCCAAGCATACCGTCCATTCAGAGGGTATTCAAACATGACCTCCTTGGACACGTTCTTGTTTTGTCTGCTCCTCCACCGGTCACCCTAACAGACTTTACGGACATTGTAAAATGTTTAATTTTTTTAATTTGGGGCTCACGGCATTAATCTTATAAACGCTGTGGCACTCCTGAGTAGTTTCTGTTGATCCGTGTTCCAGACAGGAGTTCAGTCTAAAATTCTCCAACGCTTAAATCACTGCTGCACAGGGATAGCTACAGGCATTTGGCTCACATACCAGGAAGCCCTGGTGAGCCGCGGCCCCAGACAAAACTTCACAGAACGGCTTCGTGTGCTTAATTAACGGCTGTCAAAAATGGCACACATTCGCCTGTTTTCGGAAAGAGTCGAGTGGAAATCAAACATTTATAGAAAGAAGTACAGACAATGTCCTTTTTGGAAATTATGGTGACTGTTTCGTGATTTTTGATCCAGACTAATCTGTGCTTTCATGACCATCTTAACTCTGACAGGGACATGACAGGTGAAAGGAACAAACACAATAGCACACGCTATTGCCTGGAGCACAGTGATATAGACAATTTAGAAAGGGTTCTCACAAGGAGGTCATAATCAGGCAACATAACACAAAAATGACACGGAGTGGAGCATATAAAAATAGCTACAAAAAATAAATCCATCCATAGATTTAAATAAAAATGAGGTGAAGACAAAAAACAGTTACAGATTAATATGAAAAATGCTTTGGATGTATAGAAAATATTATAAAGATGTACAGCAACTTTAATGTAATTACTAATAATGACTAAAAATCACTTAATAGTAATGGTTTGACGTCATCTTGGATTGTTAATTGATGACAACAGCTGAAGCTGAGTGAACAGGCCACATGTCAAAATACACAACATGGAGCTGTTTCATTTTTCTGCGGAGATTTACCAGAGGGCAAAACAAACATTTGTCAAAAGGGGAAAGGTGGTGGAGGTGCGGAAACACACACGTCAAACACGCACACACACAGAAACAAAAAACTGCAAAACAACCGTGTTAGTATATCACGCAAACAACAAACTCAAGTTGCCGACTGTCAGACACCCCAGCTTTTTGGGGTTTTTACACCCTGCTCGCCCCGTGTTCTGACGGCCCATGCCCCGCGCCCCGCCCCCCGCACCCTCGCCGGGGCTCGGCGATCCCGCTCACCGGTTGGGCGTGTCGGACGCGGCGGCGCTGGCGCTGGTGCTGGTGCCGGAGGTGGAGACCGCTGCGTCCTGGCCGCTGGCGCTCTCCTTGCCCTTCAGCATCGCTCCTGCCTGGGGCTGCGTCCCCAGAGCAACAGCGGCGCGGAGGAACCCTTCAGCCCAGGGATCCCGAGCGAGGGGTGGGGGTGGGGTGCGGACGCTCTCCCCTCGAGTTGAACACCGTTACTTCAGACTCCTCGTGTCGCGGGGAGCGGAGGAGACCCATGCGCTGCTGCTCCGCGGGACTCCAACGCTCGGCGGGAGGCAAGCCCCGAAGCCTCGGCGAGCGTAAGGCGAAAAGGACGGTTTGGGGAGGCGATGTCACGGACGAGGTTCACGCGAGGTCAAGGAGAACCCCCGTCGCCGTATGTAGTTCCTCAGTTAAGATTGAGGATAGGTTTCCTTTTTTAGCTCACTTCCTCTGTAAAGAAAAGAGCTTGAAATATCAGTGCTTTCTGAACAGGGTTAGGTCACCCGAGTCGCGTGGGGTTCAGACGGTAACGCCACGCCGCGTGTTGTTCGGACTCTGAGCAGGTACCGGTGTATCTATGAGTTTCCTGAGGTAAATCCGGTAATCACGCTCTCTCCAGCTGTAGGTCCAGTTATCCAGCTGCAGGAGAAACTGAACAAGGAAACCTGTGGAAAAAATCTCACAGGGCCATGAGACTCAGGTCCCAGAGCACCTCTGAGGACGGACCCCGGACACGCGGATCAAGGCTTCCTTGGGTCTCGGATTGCGCGTCTGGCGATACTCCGGAACACGGCGTCTGTCACACGGCGGCTGCCAGAGAGGATGTGACGGCCGTGTGACCATGTCCAGGAAATCCACTCAAGCCCATCTTAGGGAAAACGGAGAGGGACACAGCAGAAGTCCAACAGGGCTGGCACAACAAGATCCGTCACAGGACAGCGCTGGTAGCCCTGTGAGAAGAAAGACAACGTGCACTCTCTCTGTCTCCTTCACACGTGAAAGGGTCTAAACTGTTTTTTTCCAGTCACCACTATCTCTAGACTCCTCTTCCACACCATCCCGTGCACATTGTTTTGTGCTCAGAAAGTCCACTTTTCTGCTACTAGAGTAATTGTAAGGGACACATTCACCCTCTCCTCTCTCTCCTTGCTCTCTCTCTCTCATGCTTGATCTCCCAGAGTCCTTACTGGGAGGTTTGTGTGCCTTCCCCCCGCCCTGTCTCCATGGCTTGGTGAAAGCAGGGCATTATTTAGCAGGATGGTGCAGTTGCCTGGCTCAATGCTGACCCCCTGTGTTTGCTCCTCCAAGGCCATGTGGCAGGATCTGGCTGCGCACTGTCTTGCCACATTGTGTGATGACTGCGGCAGTTCCTCTAATCAGGGATGGAATGCGCGGCCATTGGCCGGGGCTGCTCAGCTGTCATAGTGGGGATCAGGATCATGTCACAATTAAATTCCCCTCTGTCAGTGTTCCCCCCTCTTCCCCCCCTTCCCCGGCCCCCAGGGCCGCAATCGCTCTGCAACACAAGCAGCCTCTAATTAATACCCACCAGGCCCCATGGAGGGGTGAGTGCCAGTCCTGCCGGCCTGGTCAGTGCCACTCTCTCCTGGCCTGGGACCAGGCTGTCACTCCCCTGCCTGACCGCTCCCTGCTACCCTCATCCTCATCACTCACCAGCACATTCACAGCATCATCAGACGGAGATTGCAACCACCTTAGCACCTTTATGACTCTGACAGCACGGTCAAGCACGACCGCACTCCCATTTGGTCAGCTAGCAGACGCTCTAGAGCAACTTAGACGATGCACACAGCAAACTGGTTTGGTTTACAACGACAAAAAAATTATTTTTGAAGAAAACTTTTTGAACACTCCTTTTCCACATATTTTAATATGTTCAGTTCTAAGTTTAATTCTAAATTTCTAATTCTAATTCTGAGTTCTAATTTTAGTTCTAATTCAGATTCCTCTAGGAGATCTATTCATACATATTGGGCATATATACATATCTATTCATACAAATATTATTTTCCAGTCTTGCTGGTCACCTGACATTAATCAGTCCCCCTCCCAACCTTGACAAATGCCCCCCATCCCTTCTCACCTGTGGTTACCTGTTTAAGGGCGTCAAATGCTGGCATATTTTACAGTGACACCTCCACTGTCTGTGGATTACAGCTGGAGAAGGAAACAGAGGCTTAAAGGAGAGAGCTGCCTTTTATTTCATCAGACTCATTGCCAACAACAACAGGACAGACTGAATTGCTTGCTGGGATGAATTTGGCTTTAGAGACCCAAACACATAGAAATTATATCTCAATTCACTTTTTAAATGTAAACACACATATTAACCAGTGGCAGCTGCTCAGAGGAGAGGCAATAAAATAAAAATGTGTAAATATACTTTGACTTGAAATATTTGGTGAAAAGACGCCAACTATTGAACATCTTGAAAACCCCCACTGTCCAGTTCAATTCCTGTCCATGGATGCCAGGGTTCCCACTGAAATCTGTTATAACATGTATTTCAGCTGAAGCCAATGAGATGCTTTACCTGGCTCTGATTGGACAATAGCAGTATTATGAATTGAATTTAGCCCCTGCCGATGTTCACTTGTACACAGCTCACCCTGCAGGGGTGTTTATACGGGACTTTATGATGACCAATACATGAGATGACTTATAGAACCAATCATACATTTTGATGAAACCACCATCACTTAACCCAAAGTTACTTGTACATGCATAGTGAATTAGGTGACTGTTGGATGTGAAGAACAGGATGGAAAATATTGTGGACCAGATTTTATGTAACTTTAAGTATGAAGGAAAAATCACATTAAAACAGAGCATAGACCAAAACCTGCTATTTGTTTGGTTCAAAAGTGAGGATGTAGAAATTGGTCTGTTAAGTCCTGCTTGTATAAGAAGGTAGAGCAGCTTACTGGTAACATGGTTGTTAAGTGAATTGTACTGCTGGCGCAGTCTGTTGACATGATGAAGAACATGATTTGATGATCATGTTCTGATGACCATGTAATTTTGACAGAACTTGTGAAAGGCATGAGAATTTGACAGAGCTCATCAGCAGAAGTGCTCAATTAAGTCTAGTGGGCAAAATGAGAGTTGAGCAGGCATTAGACGAAGAGGCAAAGCAAACAAAACGGTGAGGGAAAACAGGGCAGTTCAGCTTTTGATCAGTGCATCCTCCTTGCTGGGGCAAAAGGAATTGCATTTTAGAGGGTATGCTGAGATCAAAGATTGTGACAATAGTAGTCAACAAGTGATTGCCCAGAATGATGAATGTGGCTGGGCATTGCAAATCACCTGTTTCACAATATGTCAAACACCACTCAGAATGGTCTAATGACCTCCATTTTTGCTCTGGAAGTTATCACAGCTCTTTTTTGCATGCAAGATAGATGAAGCTATTGACATTACCTGCACACCCAGTTCTCCACTATCCTGTGTTATGTAGATGATTGAAGAACATTTCTACAACCATCACATGATACAATTACAACTCATCAACCCCTGAACTGTGTGGTCTTCATATTGTTGTGTTGCCCTGTGGAAATCTGTGTACCAATGTGTTGTAATAATGAAATTATTGTACCAAATATTTACTTAGGGTAGCACTAGTTGTCATGGCACCGTCTGAGAGATAGATGAGTTTTCAGATGTGGTCAGTACATTCCGTTGTTCCTGCAGCTCTACTTCTGTATGTGCTTTAAATTAAATTGTAATATAACACCTGCACAGGGTGGTTATCAGGATTCATCACGTACTATAGCATGCAAACATGAAAGCAATGACATTACATCATAGAGCAGGTGCAGCAGGTGAGGCTGTGGACAGTGAACAGGTGCCACTCTGTTTCCTCAGGTGTAAACGGCCTCTACACATTCAAGAAGAGCAAGGCAGTCTGTCAGCCAAGGTCTGAATCTTTTATCTTACTGGGTCATCTTGTAAATATGTAGTGTTAGATCTTACTAGATTACTTAGATGATCAAGTGGATTGATGCTGTTCTGTACTGATGGGCAGATCCTAGAATGGCATTATTGAAACAGTATTTTAGATCTGAGAATTAATTTCCTTTTTGGAAAAAAAAAATGTTTTAAATGTGATATAATTTATGGTGTGTGAACACAAGGAATTTTTAAAAAATAGTCTGATACATTTTCTACATATTCTTTCCCATATTTTACAGATAGTTGTAACTTTGGTAACTTGTTCTATTTTTAATAATTTAATAATTTATTTATATTATGTAAGATATTAACATTAATTTCATATTAAATACAATGATTTTTGCAGAGACTGATTCAAGACAGATTACTCAGCACTTGATGAATGGTTTCTCAATGCTCAACAAACATTTAGTAAGAACAACAATAAGGCATTACAAGAGCTGTCCTGAAGTGCCTGTTCTTAACATTAACAATATTATCACATTTGTCTTTGAGAGGCACTGTTTGCCCTGTACCATGGATAAACAGGCAGACTGCTTGTGAAGTCATGTCATTCATGAACTACGCTATGCATGCCATCTGAAATGGCAGGTGCTCAGCTTTTAGATAAACATCATTGTCTCCAGCTTTAAAGTTGTTATAATCAAAGATTTTACTTCTTGTCATTTGTACTCTGTGTGTGGATGCATTCCCCTTTGTTTTTGTGTTTTATTTCCAGCTTCTTTTCTCCATTTGCTGTTTCACAGGTGACTCAACTAACCTGTTCCTGCTGAAATAATGAACACTTCTGTGGAAAATTCATCTTCCTCCAGCACATGCATCCCAGAAAACTCCACTGACTGCTCCTTGTATGGCTGTTCTGACTCAAATACTTTCATGCTGATATACTTAGTTCAGACATGCACCACCTTACTGGTGAGCCTGCCACTCAACATGTGGGTGCTCTGGATTACTGCCTTGCGTGCAGGAGGCTTGATGGCTTTTGATATTTTTGCTATTAACCTGCAAGTTATGGAGGTCACCTTTTGTCTTTTCTCCTTTGCATTACTAATCAGTTTTGAATTTAACAACAAAGCCTTACAATATGTTGCACTATTTTCTGATGGGCTCATATTGGTTGGAATACCCTTGTGTCACTGCTGCATTTGTTTTGAGCGTTACCTGGCGGTGGTCTACCCTGTAGTCTTCCTGAAGACTAGGGCACTGAAGTATATGAAGTATAAAATAATGTGTGTGGTTGTTGTCTGGCTGCTAGCACTCGGGTTCTGCTGGATCATTCTGCAACAGCTCCCCAAATTTCCTTTAAATGTGTTCGCTGGGATCTTCATCTTCGTACTTGCAGTGGAAATCTTCTGCAGCTTTTCTATTCTGAGAGCACTGAGACAGCCTGGGCCAGGGGACAGAGCAGGGGAAAGTGTGCATGGTGTCAAGCGCCGATCTTTCAACACAGTCCTCATCATCCTGGTAATGATGATTGTCACGTACTTCCCTTTCATCTGCTTGTTTTTGCTCACAGAAAACCTGTCCTATAGTCAGATGTGCACAAACCTCAGTGTCGCTTTCACCCTCATTATGAGTTGCAGCATTACACATCCTCTGATCTATCTCATCAGAACTGGGAGGCTGTCACGCCCCAGGTGGCTCTGCAAATGCCTGCAGAAAACAGGGTAACACCTCCATCAGGTGTCAGGGCCACACAGAGGGCGTTAAAAGAGCAAATCAGGGAGATCAGTGCTGCTGGGGGAATGGAATCATCGGCAACATCTGGAAGGCATGGAGCCTTTTCAGTGCTTCAGAAGTCAGGTGGCAGATGGAGTTCCTATATGTGCAAGCATAGCTATTTCTCACAATCCTTCTTAATTTGAGACACCCGATTGCTATAGGTGGAGGTAGATTAGAATAAGGCTTTGCATCATTAAGCCTGTTATTTCAGACTTTGCAGAAAATAGTTTCCTTAATCTACAACAGTTAGAATGTTGCTGGTAAGGAAATGGTTTAGAAATGATCTCCAATCTCTCTGCTGGGAAAGTTAATATAAGCTGTACTACACACTCTTGTGGCGATTTCTGAGCTTGCTCTACATATGTAAGGGTAAATGTAGATGTATAGCTGTCACCCACTCAGCACCAACACACAGATACTAGCATGGGTTGTGTTAGAGGCCATGATCAGAAGAATCTGTTGAAGACTCAGAACATGACCTCATCCCTCATAGGGATAGTGGTTCAGACTGAACCTGCTCTCTTATGGGAAGGTGGGATCAATCCTTACCTCTGCAAAATAGACATTCAATGTTCCTTGTTTCATTTATTTCTAGGAAATCTATTGCTATAACTTGAAATTTAAAATTTAAATGCCCACTTCTGAATAGTGTATCATATTTGGAAATGCATGTTTGTCAGCATACTTTTTTCGAGCTCTACTCCACGAGTCCTAATCATAAAAAGTTTAAGGGCTGACTGGTTGATTTTGTATGATTTAATGTGAATACTAATTCATATCTATTTACCGTTACCTTACAGAAGATTTAACGTAGACAGTAACATAGGATGAACGTAATCTTGTCCATTCTGAAAACACAATCTATGGCGACTTTCTCTCAGAAATGTTAAAGTAAATGATTAACTGTACATCAATTGCTATCATGTAATAAAAGGCAAATACATTTAAATCTGTTTGTTTCAGTTGCTTTAGCACATTGCAGTACTGTCTTAACCATGGTGGAAGAGATATTTTCTTATGACTTTGCGAGCTGTGTGTATCTCAGTTCTGGTTATTTAAGTTCTAGACTCATGTACACCTAATATGTGAGGTATTTTGTGTTGTGTTTGTTATAAAGCTTCTGATGCAATAAAGTTACATTTTTTAAAGTGATTTCTGTGTTTCTTCTCTGAGCATTCTGATGATTACATTCATTCAACAACCACCTCAAATTGCACATCTACATACTTTCTCAAATCTCATAATTTTAGAATCCTGTATATTTGTTTGGGATGAATCCTTATAAGAAGGGTTACTAGCTTTGGCTGTGATTGCAAAAAAATATTTTGGAGGTTGGAATATTACCCATGTCATTCCACAAGATGTTTTAAGGTCCTCATTGTGAGTAGTGATGAGGGGCTACAAAGACTTCAGACTATTAAATCCCCAACCCAATCATAATCCCCTGCTGCCAGAGGGAAGGTGTGTGGTGTAATGGTAAGAAAAAGGGGTCAAAACCCAAAAGTTGATGCTCCAAATTCCAAGTGAGGTACTGCTCTTATACCCTTAGCAAGGTGCTCAACAAAAATATCTTCAGTAAACATCAAGATGTATAAATGGAAAATGTGTAAGAAAATTCCAAGCTATGTGAGTTGCACTGAATAAGGAAAAACCTGTTGTAATGGATCCAGTTTAAACTCATCTTCCTTTTAACTGTGTTGTTTTCACAAAGACGTGCTGTATTGCAGAAATTCAGCCACTTGTGTTTTCCAATAATGACTACATTGTAGCAGTTACACAGGGTAGCACTAGTTATCACAGAACTGTGTTAGTGGCCGTTGCATGTTCAGATGTGGTCAGTTGCAGTCAGTATGTTCCATTCTTCCTGCATCTCTTTTAGTTGCAATCTGTATATGCCTTAAATTAAATCCTGACATAAAACCTGAACGCTGCAGTCTTTACATTTCAGTACATACTGTAGCATTCCAAAAGGAAGGAATGACATTACATCATAGAGCAGGTGGAGCAGGTGAGACTGTGGACAGTGAACAGATGCCACTCTGTTTCCTCAGGTGTAGACAGCCTCTACACATTCAAGAAGAGCAAGGCAGTCCATCAGCCAAGGTCTGAATCTTTTATCTAAATGAATCATTTTGCAACTGTTAGATCTTACTGGACCATGTAGAAGTTCTGGTGTTCCAAACTGGTAGAAAATTCCTTGATGGTGTAATTGGCAACATTATTTTAAATATGAAAACAAAAATTTTGGAGTTTATTTAGGAAACCAAAAAATATGTTAAATATTTTAATGCTATGTTGTAAACATGAGGAATAGTTGATCAACAATCTGATGGGATTATCAACATTCATTCTATTCCATATGTTAACAGCTATCTGTAACTTTGTTAACTGTTTCTGTTAAAGCACCATTAATTAACTTTTGATAATACATTATTAGCATCAATTTGTTACTGACATTAATTCATTATTTTTTTACCATCTGTAAACATTAATGACTTTTTGTAGTGCCTCTCATACGGGAAACTACTCAACCCTTCATAAATCATCACACATCATTTAACATGCATGAGATCTCTCTGGAAACTATGGTAAATGTTAATATTACAACACCTACAACACTACAGACAGACAGATATAAAGACAGACAGAGAGGTCATGTCTTTTATGTCATATGACATTTGTCACTTGAAATGACAAGTCTTCAGTGTTTAGGTGCACATCATTTTCATTATTTTTCATGAACTTTGTTAACAAATATTTCAATTCTTGTCATTTTGACTGTGTGAGCATGCATGTACATTCATGCATGCATGCACACAGTCACTCAAGCAGCTCTCTAATGCAGAAATGCCAGTGTATTCATTATCTACATTGTTTTCTTTTGTATCTAGTCAAAGTGTTGGAGGTGATCATGACTGTCAGCTCAAACAAGAATTCTCTTATCCATTTGCTATCTTTGCTGTTACTGCTCATCAAGATCGATACTTCCAGCATCTTTTCCCCTTTCACTGCTCCACAGGTGACTGAACTAACCTGCTCCTGGTGAAATAATGAACACGTCTGTGGAAAATTCATCTTCCTCCAGCCCTTGCATCTCAGACAACTCCACCAACTGCTCCTCGTATAACTGTTTGGACTCACATACCGCCGTGCTGATATACTCAGTTGTGGGGTTGGCCAACTTCTTGCTGGGCCTGCCACTCAACATGTGGGTGCTCTGGATTACTGCCTTGCGTGCAGGAGGCTTGATGGCTTTTGATGTCCTTGTTGTCAACCTGGCAGTTATGGAGGTCACTTTTTGTCTGTCCTCCTTTCTATTAGTATTAAGTATTCATTTCCTGAGCACAGCTGTCACAAAGTTTGCAATGTTTTTTCAGGCATTAGTCCTAGTCGGACGACCCTTGTATCACTGCTGCATTTGTTTTGAGCGTTACCTGGCGGTGGTCTACCCTGTAGTCTTCCTGAAGACTAGAACACCAAGGTTCGTGAAATATAAAATAATGTGTGTGGTTGTTGTCTGGCTGGTAGTTCTCGGGTTCGGCGGGATCATTCTGAAACAGTTCCCTGACATCCCTGTAAATGTGTACGCTATCATCTTCATGTTCGTGCTTGCAGTGGAAATATTCTGCAGCTTTTCTATTCTGAGGGCATTGAGACAGCCTGGGCCAGGGGACAGAGCAGGGGAAAGTGTGCACAGTGTCAAGCGCCAATCTTTCAACACAGTCCTCTTCATCCTGGTAATGATGTTTGTTGTGTACTTCCCTTTCATCTGCGTGTCATTCCTACAATATCTCCTCGGCCATCTTGAGACATGCATAAGCATCAGCGTTGCTTACTCTTTTGCTGTGGGTTGCAGTGTGATTGATCCACTGTTCTACCTCTTCAGAACTGGGAGGATGCCACGCCCCGGGTGGCTCTGCAAATGCCTGCAGAAAACAGGGTAACACCTCCATCAGGTGTCAGGGCCACACAGCGAGCATTGAAAGAGCAGATCAGTGAGATCAGCTCTGCTGGGGGAATGGAATCATTGTGAGCATCTGGAATGCGATTCTCTTAATTAATTTGAGCAAATTTGGGTCTGTTACCGTTTCCTGTGTCAGGTGTCAGATGGGGTTCCTGTGTATACAAGCTTACAGTTAAAAGCAAACCTATTTCTGTAATTTAGCACTATACTCTTCTGGTGTTTTCTGAGCCTGCCCTCCATATGAAAGGACCACTGATAGGCAGGTGGTAGCAAACCTTCTGCTCAGTAGATGTTTGATTACGTTTCATCTGTCATATCTACTTAAAATAAATATTTAAACATTTCATTTCCCAGTCCTGTACTGTATGTCATACTCTTGAGTTGCATGTTTTACACCATGTAATATTTTTACAGATAAATTTAACTGAGTGCATTTTTGTGTTGATTAAGTTGATAATAAACTTCTCTCTTGCTGTGATGTTCATACCACTAAGGCAATGCTTCACAGTGCAACAAAACGATTAAACATATAATTATCTGGAGTAAAATAGTAATATACAATACTTAAATAAATATTTGGTGTGCATTTGAATGTATCCACTTTCTCTGCAATACTCATTTTACTCAATGCTTGGTCACTAGCAGCACAACAGTAGACAGTAAAGGCTGCTCGCCCAATGGAATAAATGTGCTCTAAGTTGGTACGGTGTTACCTGGAGTGTAATACTTATTTATTAATGTATTGTAACAATGTAACAAAGGTTAGCTAACCAGTACATTTATGGCTCTTTTGTGGAATTTCTCCAATGTAATAACACATCACAGTATGTGACTGCTCTTGTGTTCCTTTCTTGCAACCATGACCTGAACATGGCTTCTGTTTAGGTTGTAGTACATTATACAAATGGTGCTTCAATACTATGGGCCTGCTTACAGGACACTGTAAACTACAGCTCACCCCTGTTGGAAAGCCTGGAATTTGCCTTTAATCGGGACTGAGTATTAGAGGATAACAAAGCAAACAGCAAACAGCACTGAAACCAAGGCCTGAGGGGGTGGGGGGTCATTCCTCAGGCAGTTTTTGAATGTTGATGACAGCACATTTGAATTTAATGAAGTGCCAGCATATGCCTCCGTCATCTGATCTGCTCTGGCTCTGTGCAGTATGTTTGCACAGCGCTGTATTGATACAGGCATTTAAAAAAAACAACTCAATACTGGTTTGCTTATCTTTAGAATTACACCCATGAATCACTGTGACTGCTATTATCATTGCCCAGATGGGAGAGAAGAAAAATAAATAACATAATCCTCAGTGAAGTGTGTTATATGTCCAACAGGAGATTTTTTTTGGGACCCTTCCATGTCCCAGTCCAGGGACCGGCTGGAAATGATTATGTGACATCAGTCACGTCCTGGTATTGAATGTGAACATGTTGCAGAGGGTGTACAATGACATATGTTTCGGTCCCTCAGTGGGCTACAATGGAGGCTTTGCAGGTGTAAAACAAACATGTTGAGCTCTTCTCTCTGCTTGACTTTCTCATCTGCATTCTAGCCAATCCAGCTGTATATCTCACTATACCATCTGTTCAGGATGGACCCCTATTATCATGTATTAAATAGCCTATTTGATGAAGGGAACATACATTTCAGAATCTGCATCACTATGACTGAGAGAAAACCAAGAGCCCAACTGGTTTTTGGTGGGAAAAAGAGACAGCACCATGGTATCTGAATAGAGCTTCCTCCAGGTGTAGAGTCACCTCAGGACACCAGTGAAAAGTTCAGCTGTGTCCTTTTACACCTGTAGCTGATTTGTATAATCCTAACTCAGCCCCACAAATTAACCCCACAAAACCTGACTCCATTGTAGGGACAGCCACATTAACCTCATTCTGAGATGCTCTAATAGACTTGCAGGTAAATATCACACACCTGTGTCAATGACATGCACAGCACTTTAAAAATTTGTATTACTGTCAGTGCATTTGAAAATATTGCCAGCTAAGCACAATTTTAATAACACAATAGAGAAGGTTGATGACACACAGTGTCGTCAGAGCTGGTGGTATGTCAGAAAGTAGCATCCCAACCCAACTATGAAAATCACAGTTCCAATACAAACCAGACAACATAGCAATGCTGATGCTGCCTTTAAAAACCTATGATCTATGATGAGTTTCCAGGCATCACACTCAAAAAAGCTGTTCCAAGTAAAAACCTACAAAGTAGGTAAGGGAATAGGACAGGACAAAGCAATGGGAAGTTGAACATCTGGTGTATTTATGTAACATCTAAATCACTTTGTATGGGGGAATCCATATTATTTTAAATATGCTTGACACCCAATGTCTCTTTTTTTGTAAAACTATTGGTTGTATATATATTAGCATATTAATTTGGGCCCCTAAATAAGCCTCTAAACCCCAGTTTGAACATTTAACTGGACAGTATACAATATAACTTCACTTTTTCTAACAAGCAGTATGGAGATTAATTCTTCATATTCATATTCAACTCATATTTTCGATTGCTCTGGTTGAAAATTTGCTGTTTTGCTGTGTCTGTCTATTCAGGAAAATACCCGACAGATACACAACAGTGCAGCAAGTTTACACTCAACAGTTTACACTTTGTATAACCTTGAAATACCCATCTGTCTGCATGTGATATCTTGTACTCGGAATATATACAGTGTTTCATGACAACTGTTACATGAAAACCACTGCCTACTCTTAGACAAACTTACTAACCTTATGTAGTTCTGGTCGTCTAATAATCAGGATCCTGGTCATATACCACTGCTGGGGGAAGCTTTGCTCTGTCCTCAATCTGTCGCTTTCCTAGTAGATAAAATACATCCATTTAGCATTACTGAAACACACCCACCCATTACTACAACCACTGGGTTGTTTCATGTAGTAACAAAATGGATTCAACTTTGTACAAAATCTTACATCTAAAATACAATAAAATTTGTCAATTTAGCCTCAAAAGTTGCCCTAATTGGCAGCTTTGCTGACAGAAATGACCACAAAATTTTAACTTACATTTTTAACAATATTTCAACAAAAACCCTTCAATATTTTCATCTGAAAAGTCATGGCATTCATAAAACCTTATGTATCCCATGTGAGAAATTCTTGTTGTAACACCTTTAAGTTTGTAATTCCATTTTAATTGGATTGTACTTCACCCCATCAATATATGAACACTGGAGACTGGAGTACATCTCTAATCTGCCATTCAATATCACTGGCCATGTCATCAAGCCAGCAAAAAGTCCTTGCCAGCTACACAATTAATTTATTTTTTCTGTATATCTTACCATATTCATCATTATTTGATTAGAAGAAGAGTACCGTGCTGGCTGCTTTGCGGCTGGTGGCCTTAAGGTTGAATTGTGGCGTCTTTAATTGCAATTAAACCTATAGCAGTTCAAAGGTGGCTGGCTACCTAGCACGTGCAGCTAAATTTTGCCGTCTCCCCAGAGAGACAGCTGTGAATTGTTTCATGTAGTGTTGGCTCGCTAATACGGTTTTATTTTTGGCTGCCTAGCTACCTGCCTTAGCTGTGTTCAACTTGGTTCAAGCGTTCAAGCATCAAGCTAATGACCTTAGTAGGACTTCACAGAATATAGGTAATATTCGCCAGTTAGCTAGCTAGCATGGGTAGCTAGTTAGCTAGCTAGCGCTACTAGCGAGCTACTAGCGAAGGAAGAATTGACAGTAGTTACCTAACAAAGCAACATTTTACTATTTTCATATACGTGTGTGTATATATATATATATATATATATATATATATATATATATATATATATATATATATATATATATATATATATATATATATATATACTTGTGTACAGCCATGCAGCCAAACAACTAAAAATAGCCTACTCTCGTCGGACAGCGAGCGACCTTACCTTACACCGGGAGCCGTTACACATTTGTCTGCGTCACATTTGCCGCCAAAATGTCACCCACCTGTACTGATTACTTCACCTCAGACAAATCTACATATGCATACACGCGCATACACTTGCCACATTGCTGCACTTTTATTATCTGACAATGTTTGCGGACGCTTGATAGTAGGCTACCTGTCAACTTGACCGTACTTGCCCAGTGTAATGCAACTAAATGTAATGACCATACCAATAGCTGCAGCAATGTGCGTCATTGTTGTGCTTATACATCTGTATACGTATACTGTGCGTGTTACATGGCCTTTACCTTTACTTTGTGTTGCCCGGATTCACATTCATTAGAGTGGACTGCACCTGGCTTCCCATTCAGTCAGGAGACAGAAAAACAGACTTCGTAGTTCAAAATCACTACAAAAAACTGAGGTTATGATAATTCTGTTATCAAAAACTTTGATCATTAAAAATGTATTACTTGTTTTGAATTAATGAATTGTTTCAATGATAGTTTTTCAGTAACACATTTTTAGACTACACGATAAACGCAGTTTTTTTCGCATTCTTGTACTTATTTGGAAATATAACTAGGACAGAAATACCAAGGTGAATTTATTAGTTTTGTCGAAAATGGTATCAGATGCTCTGTTATGGTGCATGGGAAACTACCAAAGTGCGGCGCACTCGTCGCCATATTAGTTTCTGCAACCTCTGCAGTAGCAATCATCTTCCGGTTCCATTCCGGTTCATGACAGATTGTGATGCTTCGCGCACTACAGTAGAGGGGCGGAGACCAACAGCCATCAGACGGACATGGAGGTATGGTTCACATGGTTCAATACAAAACTTGTGAATACATAACTCTAATGGCGTGACAATAACATTTGCCGTGTGGTTTCGGTTCCCTTTAAAGAGTTAGTGCTTTCCCTTTCCTTTCGGTTCTTTAGATTTTGAATACTAGGGCTATGTAGCAAGCTAAAGGACGAGCTCACTTAACGGTTTTACCGATTAGCAAGCTGTTGTAGCGAGCTAATTATTGCCAACCTGTCATGTTCATAGTTCAAGAGGTAGCTGGCAAGATTGTTTGGTGTTAGCTACAGTGTATTTCCGGAAAACAAATAAACTGAGCGAGTATACATTTACTTGAAAACGCGATTGTTCGTGTGTATACATAGCTTTGAATTAAAATGTCAGGGTACTAATGAGGGCTGAAGCTACGAGCTCATTATGCAGTATACTTTGCTAAGTAAACGGAGAGCGGGTTGTTGTGTTGTACTTCGAACCCATGTTATGCTATGTTCGGAAGAGCATGTGTACACGTGCGTGTGCAGAGCTGCCAGCTTTGTAATTTCCGTCACCAAATCTATATCACTGTACCAAGTGACATTTACCTTAAGTAACTCAGTATCTTCGCTGTCTGGTTAATGTTACCGTTTCACAGCGCCCAGGAATATGTACGTGCAACGTGACTACTCCCAACAAAATGCGTCTTGTGGTGGGAAAACCTGCAACCGTCTGCTCTAAAATTTGTCAGCATTATTTTGGATTGTTGAATTATTTGTGTAACCCTAAATTTATGCGGTGGGTGTGGATGTGTCCATACACTGGTGCGCCAGAGTAGCATAGTTGTTAAGGAGCAGGGCTTGTAACCGAAAAGTTGTTGGTTTGATTCCCCGGTGGGGCACTGCTGCTGTACCCTTGGTCAAGGTACTTAACCCACAGTTGCCTCAGTAAATATCCAGCTGTATAAATGGATAACATTAAAAAAAAAAAAACATGACCAATGTAACCAATGTAAGTCACTCTGGATAAGAGCGTCTGCTAAATGCCAATCATGTAATAAAATGTATGCATGCATTTAGAGCATCCTCAGATGACATGCACAGTACTGAAGTGCCTGTTTCCCTGCAGGCGCAGAGGAAGCTGTTGAACTCCCCGGAGCGCTGTGTGGACGAGGCGCTGTCTGGCATCGTCAGCTGCAATGGAGGGCTGGCTCTGCTCCGGGGCCACAGGGTCGTGCTGCGCTCGGACCTCGGGGCCCTGAAGGGCCGTGTCGCCCTGCTGTCAGGAGGAGGGTCTGGACACGAGCCCGCCCACGCAGGTGAAACAGCAACGCACAAGCGCACATAACTGCAAATAAATCAAATACACACACACACACTCTCTCTCACACACACACACACACACACATTCAGATTAAAGATACAATCACACAAATAAAACAGAGATAGACAAATGCCCCAACATGCACACAAAGGTGAAACACACATATACAGGTACATGTTGAACATGGAGGGGAGAGCTGAGGCACACAGCCTTTATGTGAAGATGGTGCAAATGACAGTGTTCTCAAAAGAGCAGCTTTATGAGCAGACTGGCATTCACATGCTGTCAGAGAACGACCTGAATGCCAATGTGTGCATGCATGCATGAATGCATATGTATAATTACACATATAAACACACACACACACACTTGATATTATACTTTTACTGGAGAGGGTGTCAGAGGCTCTTTAACGGCTCTCATCCAGGACTTACACTTCTGGCAGGGGTATATCCTGTTCTCTCTCAGGTCATGTTGATAGGGGGTGTGTCCTGCTCTCAGGTTACGTGGGCGGGGCTGTGTGTGTGTCCAGCTCTTAGGTTACATGGGCGGGGCTGTGTGTGTGTCCAGCTCTCAGGTTACATGGGCGGGGCTGTGTGTGTGTCATGCTATCAGGTTACGTGGGCGGGGTTGTGTGTCCTGCTCTCAGGTTACGTGGGCGGGGCTGTGTGGTTTCTGCTCTCAGGTTACGTGGGCGCGGGGATGCTTTCGGGCGCTGTGGCGGGGGGTGTGTTCGCGTCCCCTTCCCCGGGCAGTGTGCTGGCAGCCGTCCTCACTCTGTGGCAGGCGGGAGCCTCCGGGGTGCTGCTCATCGTGAAGAACTACACCGGGGACCGCCTGAACTTCGGGCTGGCGCTGGAGCAGGCACGCTCCCGGGGCGTGCGCATCGCCATGGTGATCGTCGCGGACGACTGCGCCTTCACCCACCTCAGCAAGGCCGGGAGGCGGGGCCTGTGTGGCACCGTTCTGGTTCACAAGGTACGGCAGCAGAGAGTGGGTTCCACAGGTCAGAGCCTGAGGGCAGTCTGAGATCACACTCCCAGCCTGGCGTGGTCTTAGCTTAAAAGCCCAGGTAGTCGTGGCTGCCTCTGAAGATGTCATTCAAGGTGCGAAGTGGCATCTCACACCTTCTTTGTAGCTCATTGGAAAGCCAAATAACAGCTTTTGCCAGTCTGGAAATCACAGATCAAGACTTCCATGATCAAACTGTGAGATCGTTCCCTTTTTGTGGGAGAATTGCAGTCTGCATGCGAGTCTGATCGACATGTGTTTCTGATTCTAGTGCGAGAGCTTTTTTTAACTGGTGACACTTTTCTCTACACAGCTGGCTGGGGCCATGGCTGAAAGGGGATGTTCTTTGGATGAGATTGTCGCCAAGGTGACGGAAGCAACCAAAGGCATTGGTGAGGCTGATGGGGATGTACTGTATATAGTGGTATTATGGTAAAGCCGTTTCAGTAATCTGAATCTGAGTTGTTACTGTTGGTTTTCAGGGACTCTGGGTGTCAGTCTGTCTCCCTGCAGTGTCCCTGGCTGCCTGCCTACCTTCCAGCTGCCCCCTGGAGAGATGGAGATGGGCCTAGGTGAGCAAGCCTGTCAGTGAGGGCAAGAGGGAGTGAGTGTGTGAATGAAAAGAGAGGGGATTAGTGAGTCCGTGAATGAGGAAGTGAGTCGTTGATGGAGTGAATCAGTGAGTGAGTCAGTCAGTGAAAAAGAGAGGGATTGAGTGGGTCAGTGAGAGTGAGGGAGTAAAGGAATAAGTCAGCAAGGGAGTGGGTAAGTGAGTGAACCAGTGAGTGACTGAGGGAGTGAGTCAGTAAAAGAGTGAATCAGTGAGTGAATAAAGGGAAGGAGTGACTGAGTCATTGAAAGAGTAAAGGAGTGAGTATGTGATGGAGTGAGTGAGTCAGTGAGGGGCTGAGTTATGGGTGAATGGGTTAGGTACACAAACATGTATAAATCACCAAGGTGTTGGTAATGCAATTAGTCATGTCTGGAATTCCCTGCTGTCTTCTATGATAGATCGTGACACAGTGGGCTGAATGCTTCCAAGTTTTTTTGAGAGCTGTCGAGCTCGATCTGTCAATCTCTTCCACACAGGAATCCATGGAGAGCCGGGCATTAAGAGGTCAAAGGTCAGTGTACGAGGATACTGTATCATGTTTTGCTTTTGTACTGACAGGTTGAGGGTGGTGGCAGTGGGAAATTGATATTTGTATTAATTGATTTCTATTGTAGGTGGCCTCTGCGGATGAGGTGGTGAAGTCCATGATAGATCACATGACCGATCCCTCTAGCCAATCACATCTTTCGCTGAAATCAGGTAGGTCATTTGTGATAAAGTGCTGAACATGCAATTCATTCTGCACTTAGGAGGTCAAGCCTGCTCTACGCTACAGCTGGATAGGGTTGTGTGTAATGTCTTAACACAGTACAGTATGCTACACAGTGTTGTTGTGTTGTGATATAAAGTTTTGTGGCAGTGTGATGTTGTGTTTCAGCATAATGCTGTGTTGCAGTGTGTTGTTGTGTTGCAATAGATGCTGCATTACATTGTGATGTCGTGTCATAGTGTGTTGCTGTGTTTCAGTATGGTGCTGTGCTAAGGTGTGTTGTGTTACAGTGTGATGTTGTACTACAGTAGTCATGTTACAATGTGATGTTGTGTTACAGGGGACAGCGTGGTGCTCTGTGTGAATAACCTGGGTGCCCTTTCCTGCCTGGAGATGGCCGTGGTCGGCAGGGCAGCCATCAGCTGCCTGGGTGAGATGAGAGTGCCTCCCAAGCGTTCTACAGTGGTTCACGCATTACTGTTATTATCATTAGTATTACATTGCTGCGTTTCACATGCTTCTGATCTGTGTGACCGCACCTGTGTTCCTCCTTAATGGAGTGTGCTCATGTATAAATCCCCAGGGAGCCAGCACGGTTCAGGTTTGGTCAGCTGTATCAGAGGCCCCAGTGTGTGGGTGAGGAGACAGACAGGCTGTCAGCAGCAGTGCGGCTGTGTATTTAAAGATGAAACCCAGCGCTGTTTACGAGTTCATGGCTGAGACAGGGAGTGACAGCAGTGCCTGTGGCGTGTGCGGTTGCCATGGTTGCAGAGTCTCGAGGCATGCAGGTGGCGAGGGTGATGTCCGGCTCCTTCATGACCTCGCTGGAGATGGCTGGCATGTCTCTGACGCTCATGCGGGCGGACGAGGAGACGCTGGCGCTTTTCGGTGGGTCCCGTCGCCGCCTCAAACGCAGCGCACCCCCAACCCCCCAGATCCCCTCACACACACCCCTCCCAACCCCCTCATCCCCTCACACGCTTGCACCTTCCTGCAGACCTGACGTTTTCATCGCTGCACATTGGCCCACAGCTGGATATTTACAGATAAAGCACAGGTTCAGACATTCTCTTCAGTTTCCAAGGTCATTTTTCAAACTGTTAATTTAATGTTTTCGAAGATCACATGACACCTGCGGACCTGTTCATCAGCCATGTGGTTAGACCCTCTCTTTCACTCTGTTTCCCACTCTCTGTCTTCCTCTCTCCGCCTCTCTCTCTCTCTCTCTCTCTCTCTCTCTCTCTCTGTCTCTCCCACACTCTCTCTCTCTGTAGATGCTAAAACCACAGCCCCTGCCTGGCCTAACCTCAGCACGGCTGCACTGAGTGGGCGAAACTGCAGCATAGCGCCGCCTGAGAACGTCTCCGCGTCGGAGGAAGCCTCAGACCAGGAAGGTAGAGCTGCATCAGCTGCACGGAGCTCACACACTTTCACAGCGCGGCTCCGGAGCATGTCGGTCACTATGGAGACCACGCCCTCGCACCCCTGAGCTACGCATGTTGTGATTCAGAGGAGTGGTGAGGAGTCAGACTGTTCAGGGGACGGAATGAACAGTGGACAGTGGGAGTGTTTGCCGCGCAGAGCACAGAGCTGCTTATCTTGATGCTGTAGAGAATCTTGTTTCTCCCTGCCAGCACTGAAAGGCCCAAAGTTTCATTCCAAAAAGCAGTGGCTGAATCAGTATTCAAGCTGCAAATAACACAAGGAGCATGCAGCTGGCTTTAGTGTTTTTTCTGATAGGCAGGCTGAGAGCTGTAAATAAAAGAGCAATCAAGTGATAAATTCTGATTATAGTCCAACCGTAATCATGGTTCGTCCTCTGTGGGTTGACGTGTGTGGGTGTTGGTGTTAATACAGTAGATGTTATCATAGTGAGCTCTTAGCTGAAGGAGGTAGCTGAACAATATCGCTGTGGATTGATGCTGCACGTGGGTGGTTGTTGTTGTCGGAGGAGGTCGGCGGGGAGGATCACTGTGGGTTGTTGTCTTGGTGATAACTCTTCTCACTGGCAGGTCCCCTCAGTGATGTGATGCGGAAGGTTCTGGAGGAGATATGTACCAACCTGCTGAAGCAGCAGGAGGAACTAAATGCTCTGGACCGTGCAGCCGGGGATGGAGATTGCGGGAACACGCATGCTCTTGCTGCTCATGGTGAGTGACACATACATACACACTCGCACACGCACGCACACACACACACAGATACACAGATACTTCGACTGGTATGCACACATGCATGCACAGATACACACAGACGCACTCACACAGACATGGGTGCAGAAGCACATACACACAGATATAGACACACATGCACATATATACACTGGCACAGACATATGTATGTATACATGTATGTATGTACAAAATTACCATTCCATGAAATGACCTGTTATCAATTGACCTCTGATAAGTGTCACTTTCCCTTCGCAGCCATTCAGGAGTGGCTGAATAGTCATGTGGTCCCTGGTTGTCCAGGGCAACTGCTGTCTTCTCTCGCGGTATTGGTGCAGGAGCGCATGGGCGGGTCTTCAGGGGCGGTCAGTTCCTTACTCGTAAAGGAGAACCTCTTTTTTAGCTTTTGGAACATTCTGATTGTGTATCTACCAGAGTGTTGACTCTGGGTTCAGCTGTGAGCTGTAGTGAAAAGAAAGCCCTGGCATGCTCAGCTGTGTCTGCTTTACCATAAAGGATGTCTGCAGTGTTGCAGCACGTACTGAATGCTTATTTGCTGTTACTATCATCGACCAAAATATTCATTTTGTAATTAAATTAATTTATTAAATTTATTTATTATTTATTTAAATTTATTAATTAATTATTAATGTTAATAACAAAAATGGATGCCGGCTCTCTGCTCTGTAGTGACAAAATGTCATCGTCTGCAGTGTTTCTGATTACTTAATGAAATCTTTCACATCTGCCTCCATGGTAACCTAACCCCTCCCACAGCTCTATAGTCTCTTCCTGACCGCCGCCGCACTTCCTCTGAGGGGATACAGTCACCCTGCAGCATGGGCGGAAGCAGTGCATGCTGGGACAGAGGCCATGCGCAGGTGAGGGCGTGTGGAACGCACAGCTGCGTGTTCGGCGGCGGTGGCCCTGTGTGCAGCAGGAACACTGTCACCCCCGGTTTGACTCGGACACATCGACTGCGCCGTGTTTTAAAAGGCAGCCGAGGGCAGGAGAGATCACTGAGCTGAGGGAGAGGTTTTAGCAAGTGCTGTGTTGATAGGTGCAAATCTTAGAGCCGCTGCACCCGTGTTTACCTGGCCTTTGTTCCTCTGCAGGTATGGAGGTGCGGAGCCAGGTGACAGGACCATGGTAGGACTGTCCGCAGTTCCCGCTCTCTCTGTCCTCTCTCTGCTCTGTGTCTCTGTCCCCATATCATAGTGTAATCTGTGTCTCTGCTTTGTCCAATCTAAACTTCACAGCTTGATGCCCTGTGTCCAGCAGTAGAGGAACTGAAGAAGCTCTCGTCAGCGCCCTCTGGTGGTACCATGGCAGTGCTTCAGAAAGCTGTGGAGGTACAGTGTGGTATTTCAACTGCAGTCAATCAATGGATCAGCCTTTTTTTAGTACAGCGCTGTTCTCTGTGAACCAGACATTATTTCATATTTATCTTGGCCACATTGAAACTGGGTCACTCGCTCTTTCTTTCTCTCTGTCCTTCACAGAAAGCAGAGCAAGGGGCGGAGTCCACGCGTGACCTCACAGCAAAGGCGGGAAGGGCCAGCTACATTGCAGCCGAACGCGTGACCCTGCCTGACCCTGGCGCCGTGGCGATAGCCACAATCCTGAGGTCGGTGTATGTGGCCCTTGGAGGCAGCAAGTAACGACACGGGTGATGTCTGCATTGGAGCTCACCCCAGCCAATGGGAGCCCTTGCACTACAGCAATAGGGATGTGGCTTTGGACAGGATACCGTTGTATCCTCGGACAGGCTCCTTAAATGAAATGCCCCATAAAAAAAAATTACGTGTATGAACTGATCAAATTTAGGATACATAGTGAGTTACAGCCTAGGTGAGAGCATCTTTTGTAGAAATGAATAATGTGATGTCATGCAGTGATGTCATGATGTGAAGCGTGTTAACATGCTGAAAGGGAACCGTGCTAGCTGTAGAAGCAGTCCCCATATACTCTAACACTAGCAGTAACTAACTACTGGATTAACACGGTCTTGCACCTGAAACTGTGAAAATTAACGTGATTTTTTTAACTAATAAACAAATTTCACTGCCAGTTGTTGTTGGTCTTTATTTGTCTTTATTTGTACCTCTGAATTATTTTTAAATCAAGCCCCGGAAACAGGCTTCATAGGAAGAGGCTTCAGTGGAAAGGTCCACTGTGACACAAATGTTCCGAAGACACACCTGTGTGTGAAGTTAGGACTTTGTCTGTAAAGTCACTTGCACAAAGCCCTTTATCAGCTGAAATCAACTCTTCGGTGGCAAGAACTGTGTTTAGTCTGATATCAAAGCCTAGTTGTGGACGCAGGCATTTACTCATTACATTGCATTATTGTCACTTAGCAGATGCTCTTATCCAGAGTGACTTACACAGGTTACAGTTTTACATATTATTCTTTTATACAGCTGGATGTTTACTAAGGTGATTTTGTATTAGCACTGCCTAAGGGTACAACAGCAGTGTAGGGAATCAAACCGGCAACCTTTCCGTTACGAGCCCTGCTCATTGCCACACCACACAGTGCAGGGAATCAAACCGGCAACCTTTCCGTTACGAGCCCTGCTCATTGCCACACCACACTGCTGCCCAGGCTGCTTCAACACTAGAGCTGTGCTGATGGTGACCTGTGTTTACACATTTTCTTTCTTTATTTATAGTTTTCCGTAGGTGCAGCTTTGCACCACAGTAGCAGACGTGTATTTTGAGATGAGGCCTCCCTCCTGTCTGCTGCTCATGTCGGGCTCCTGCAGCTGCATGTTCTGAGTGGGGATTTCTTTGCAAATGACATTTTCCTCCCTCGCGCGTTCTTCAAAGACCTATGATCAAAAGATACTATTTTCTTAAGTCAGCAGAATAAACCCCAATGCTTATGCCCTCTGGGAGCTTTTGAAGAGTCCCTGCCCTTGCTCTGTCCTCTGTCCTCTGTCTTGTCCTGATCTGGCGGCCGTTCATTCGGCTGGCGAATGTCGGCGTTCTTTTATTTGTTGATTGATTTATTTTTTGTGTTGTGTCTGTCGGTCGTGGGCTGCAGCTGGTCTGTGTTCTCCCCCGGGCACCTCTGCTTTCCTCTGCTGAGCCTCTCGCGGACGCGGCCACTCCTGAGGACTCTTATCTAACGTCTCTGAGTCAAAGTCCGCTTCCTCCCGCCGCAGAGGGACAGCCACCGCTCTGGTGAC
The DNA here is from genome assembly GCA_019176425.1 of Megalops atlanticus. Classification (NCBI taxonomy): domain Eukaryota; kingdom Metazoa; phylum Chordata; class Actinopteri; order Elopiformes; family Megalopidae; genus Megalops; species Megalops atlanticus. The sequence continues at coordinate 28,360,947 of CM032891.1, forward strand.
TAAAAGAAAGAGGAAAGAAAGAGAGAAAACAGACCTCCCACCTGCTTTTTTTTTTCACTCGTGCCTCCCTCACTTCCTGCTCTGGGCCTCACTCGTCGAGAGGCAGCGAAGCGGAGCTCTCTGCGCGACGACGCGACGGACAGACGAACGGACACCTGGCCGCAAGGTCTCAGCCAGCCGAGCAGGTACGAGCGCTTACCGCTGCAGTCGCCGCAGGCTCTTTTGTTATCACAAGAACAGCAAGGGAGGGCAAGCGTGACTCAGGAGGAAGAGATTCAGCCTCTACACCACAGTGCTGTCTGCTGTTGGTCTTTAAACTGGAACCACACTAAACTACGAGTGTGAGGGCAGAATCAGTGTGTGAGGGGACTAGTGTAGACAGAGACAGAACAGAACTTTGGATTGAAGCCGTCTGAACCTGTGAGTGAAAGGCGCAGTCCTGTACTTTAGGCAGTAAGTTTGCTCAATACTAGGAAAACTGCAAAGGAATTTCAGCTTTTTGAAAAATTTCTTTATCATTGTGCATGTAGTCAGAGCTGGAGAAGAGATGTATTGATTAAACCATCTGACAGAGTGCCCAATGGCTGAACACTTTAATTTAGGATGTATTCGCAGTTTAGTCCCTACTTTAACAGTGTTGTTGATCAAGGTGTCAAGATGCTTAATGTATGACAGTATTCATGCCTTGTGTGTGTGTTTTTTTTTATTCTGAGTAGGCAGAAACACTAGTCTGCAAAACAGGATGTTCATATCACCGCTAAATCCAAACAAGCAACAGCTACAAAATGGCAGCGGCCGCATCAGGCACGATCGGATCACTAGCGCGCTCGTGACAACGCACCGGAGCTTCACACACTGTGAAGCTCTGAAAAGAGAGAGGGGTTTCGATCGAGATCCCAGATGGTCCGTGACCATAGTCCCAAAATCTCATTTTCTGGTAGTTGATATTTCCACTGTGACATGTATGTCACTGTAACATGCAAATGGGATGTAATGATCCCTGAGAGTACCAACCTTTTCACTGGCTGTCACTCCCAGAGGTCTCATCTCTACTGACACACACTGTCATTGTTGTGAAGGTCTGTAGTCTCTGCCTCTCCTCTTCAGTCTCACCGCTCCCCCCACTCCTTCTCTCCCTCTCTCCTTCTCTCTGTCCCTCCTTCTCTCTCCCTCTCTCCGTCTGTCTGTCTCTGTTCCCCACTCTGACTGTGTCTCCCCCCCGGACAGATGGAGTTTGCCTGCAGTCACGTGGTATGTAACTGGATGCCTGACAGAACTCCAGGTGAGAGCGGACGGATTCTCACAGCGACGGCAGTGCCGTTGATGGACTGGCCATAGTGCCCGGCCCAGACAGAGGGGGTCAGGGTGATGAGTGCCACACATGAGGGAGATGCTGACACAACCCACAAAACCATGGGGGTGCCAAGCAGTGCCCCAGAACTGCCCTTTCCTCGACTATGGTTAGAACATATAGAGTATGCAAAGTAAGACACACATGTAACAGTGGTGAAAATATCAGACACTCAAGCAATCAGCCTTTGACTGAAGCACAGTTATGTGACAAGGCTGTGATTATCACTGGGATGGGGTAAGAATGCCATCATTGCTGTCGTGAGTGCCACCCCCACCTCTCTCTCCTGAGACAGTGCAGGTTGAGTCCCTTGCTTCAGTTTAATTCAGTATCACTGTGTTTACAGGTTCCAGTTCCATAACTGTTCAGTCATATTGTTGAGGATCACATGACACCTTTGCATGTGTTCACTGGCCATGTGGTTGAGTCTCTCTCTTGTTCTTCCTCTCTCTCTCCCCCTCCCCCTCCCTCCCGCAGGGCTGTACCCATCACTCCCCAGCTCTCTCAGTGGGGGGGCATCCTACAGGGTCTCTGGCAGACCCCAGTCCATCTGTGACCATGACTACGACAACCGCATATCCGTCATTCCTCAGCCAGGTAAAGCACCTGACCTTCACTCAGTCAGGTAAAACACCTGACCAGCGCTTAGCCAAGTAAAGCACCTGACCCTCACTCAGCCAGGTAAGGCACCTTACCTTCACTCAGCCAGGTAAAGAACGTCACTCAGCCAGGTGAAACACTTGACCCTTCCTCAGCCAGGTAAAGTACCTGGCCCTCACCCAGCCAGGTGAAGCACTGAGCGAATTTAAGAGGCCTGTTTGTTTGATTAGCCTGCTTTTCCAGCTCCTCCATACTGCAAAAACTATTCCAATTGCTCTTAAATTGTTTTTGGGGGTGCAGCGTTGGTGGGTTTACTTCTCAGATTTAAAATTCAAATAACATCATAACCTAGTGCATGCTTATAATCCACTGAGAGTGAGGAGGTAAAATTTGCAGTATGAGCTGATTGTATCATCCTATCTATTAAGCAGATCTGTTTTTTTAGAGTACATTTTGCCGAAAGAGACAGGAAGCGGCAAATGTTTATGCGCTCACACATGTTTGTGTGTGTGTGTGTGTGTGTGTGTGTGTGTACCTCCACGAAGCTCTTTACACCTACAAAGGCAGCAGCGGTTTAGTATCCTGCAGTCTGAACACAGGCGCAGACTGCATCTCGCTCCGTCAGAGCTCTCTCACTCACCCAGCTCCTGTTCCCGCCACGGTCGCTGTTTTCCCCCCCCGGCTCAGCTCCTCGTCTCTGCTCGTACTACTGCTTAGCACTCCTCTTTGTCTGCCACCTTTGCATTTAGCAACTCCTTTGTTAAAATAATGCGCTAATGGGGGTGTGTTCCTGTGAACGGAGAGTAAAGGTGTTTCTTCAGCTTGTTTTTCGCAGTGTTGCCCTTTGAACATGTGTTCAGCTGCTTTCACACTTAAGCCTAGTGAGTTGCTCAGTTGCTTGTTGGGCCCCGCTGAACGGCTATTTACTGCAACGGTGAACATCGGTCAGTGTTACTGCAGTTTGAGGGGTTCAAGTTTAATGGGTGTCATTTGTTCAAGGGGCGAAAAATTACTCAAAATAGCATACAGAATCAATGTCAACTTTTATCTTTCTGCTGGAACAAGGGCATTTCCAACAGCCCATATATGTAACAAAGAATAAAGAGGTGATTCTTGTTACAGTGAGTCAAAGTGAGATTAGCGCTCAGAAATCAAAGGGCGGCAGTGTAGCACAGTGGTAAGGAGCAGGGCTTGTAACCAAAAGGTTTCTGGTTTGATTTTGGGGCAACTGGGGGAGCTGCTGCTGTTTCCGTGGGCAAGGTACTTTACCCAGAACTGCTTCAGTAAATATCCAGCTGTATAAATGGGTAGCATATAAAAAATTTAAAGGTCACTCCGGAAAAGGGCGTCTGATAAATGACAATAATGTAATCAATGCAGTCAAACACAAGCTCAGCTGGAGTGAAAACCAGCACATGGGGTTCAGAGGGAGGCAACGCTGCTCTGCTGCTGAAAATGCGCAGCACTGCCAGCCTTGAAGAGTTTGACACGTTCTGGCCCTGACCTCGAATTAAACCACACTTTCAGGCGCACTCATTGGCCCATAGGATCACTTCCTCCTTCAACACGGCCAATCAGTGTTATAAATACCCCCAGGAAGTGCCTTACTCTCTGATCTAATGACGTTAATTCAGCAAGCTTGCCTCAGGGACTGCCTAACGCCCTGTTTACTGAAAGTAGGCCTCAAACAGAGAAACGGCGGTTTGCTGGAGTTAGTGAATCATAAGCAAGGCAAAGTCCACGTGTCAATGACAAACATTGTCATCTGCATTGCCAGACAGCACCAGACACCAGCAAAAATCCCCAGCAATGTGTAGGGATAGACTCAGGACACAGGTTAACAACCTGTCCAAACTAGACACAGTTAGGATTTTTTTTCTATAGACATTAAATTCCACAGAGCATCCTCAGACTGCAGTATCCGGCGATCAGTAGCGTCGGCTGAAAGTTCTCGGTTCCCAGGCGGTTCTTTCCTTGCAGAGGGACTGGTAGATGCTCTGTGGGTGTTTGCTGGTGAGGGGTATGTTGGTATTGTGGGGGTGTGAAACAGTGGTTAGATTCATTTGGAGGGACTTGCCAGTCCTGTGTACACTGAGAGGAGGCGTGGATGGCAGGCAACCCAGCATTTGACTGGCTGGTGAGCTGAATGTTGCAATTGCTTGGCAGGAACATATTACAGGAAACTTCACACATCAGTGGATACTTGGCAGACCCCAGTTTAAATCAGTTCAGCAAAACTTCCTTCTCCTTTAGTCCCAGATCTGAGTTACTTCAAAAAGTCTCAAGGGTGGCAATATTGTTTAAAAAATATGACGGTAAACGTGCATTCCTTCCACAGATCTTATGAAACTGAAACAGAAATAAGCTGTGTAACAGGCTTTATGCAAATGTATGGTGTGGTGTGATAGGGTGCCTAGTGTCAGCGTTATTTTATGCAAGATGAACACTGAAAACGTGACTAAAAGGTTGTGACTGAACACTCAGTGAGGCTCAGAACTGGGCTCCTGAGCAGGGGCTGAGTGGCAGCAAGGACTGAACTAAATCCACATGGTTGATATGTCATGCCTGTTATACCAGCTCACACCAGCAGGGGGTACAATAATATACCAAACCTACTCAGTACGGTCCTCTCTTGTATGACAAAAAGTGTTTCTCGAAATCCCATCATAAAGCAGAATCCTGTTTTTCCACAGTCATATTGTTATTAGCGGTGGTTGTGTTCCAATATTTGCATATTTGTGAGGTAATGTTCACCATTGTGATACATGCAATGGGTCGGGAAAGAGAATGAGTAACGTTCATATCATGGCCTTTATTTATTGTAATGGCTTGACGGCCTCCTGAGGTTTACTGAATGAAGTCAACACAACATATAAAAAAACGCTCCAGCTGCTGTCTGTTAACTTTATTTTTGCTTCCTACTTTTTCACTCTCTTGCCCTCACTCACCAGCCTTTTTCCTTTGTCATAAATCACAATTCCTTGAAAATAACTAATGGCAGAATTTGTATAAATGTTGTAAATGTAGCTTGTTTGCTCACACAGCCTGTTAGGGACTTAACGCAGCATTTCACAACCCTCTCCTCTCCTGGAGGACCCCTTGTCCTGCATGTTTTAGATCGCTCCCCGCTCCAACACAGCTGATTCAAATGATCAACTCGTTGTGAACTCCTGAAGCTGCTTAATAACAAGCTGATCATTTGAATCAGCTGAATCATTTGAAACGCTGACTTAACGAACCAAGTCTGATTGATATATTACACCAGCCGGGGGCAGTAGTTTACAGACATTCCTCACTACAGCACAACTGAGGGGTTCTCCTTCCGCGTATTGTATTGTGTAATCTTGTTGTGTCCTCTTGTCCTTAGATCCACCGCTGGTGCCTCCACCTCTGCCCCCCCGCCAAAACTCATCAAAGAAACAGCCCCGGCCCCGATCCATGCCCCCACCGGTTCCTCCTCGAGGTGAGCATGTCTGAACCAGCTAAATCCTGAACCGACAGCCGACTGCATCACCGCGCTCTGCTTGTGTGACACAGCCAGCAGGGATCTGTGTGTTCCCCCTTCTGTGCCAGTGGGGGTCACCGCAGATATAAAACATGATGACCGTTGGTAGTGTAGCATAGTAGTAAGGAGCAGGGCTTGTAAGCAAAAGGTTGCTGGTTCAATTCCCCGCTGGGGCACTGCTGTTGTACCCTTGGACAAGGTATTTAACCCACAATTGCCTCAGTAAATATCCAGCTGTATAAATAGATAAAACTGTAACATATATAAGTTGCTCTGGAGAAGAGTATCTGCTAAAATGAGTATAATGTAATATAATGTAGTGATCAGTCCACTCACCGGTGGAAGCGGGGAAATGTCTCAGAGCCAGATGTACATATCAGACAGGGTGGAAACAAAGTCTTTGCTCAAACTGATGTCATCGTTTTGCTGGTATGATGGTTCTGCTGCTGTTCTGAAAGGTCAACGGCTGTTCCCTGTTTTGGCTTCCATTGAGGGAGCCATTTCGGGAACCTGGTGATGCTGTGTCTTTGGTTGCGATGCCTTCCTGCACCTGTTCTGTTCTGTGTTCTAATGGGTCTGTGTCTCTGGTGCTGATGCCGCTCCTGTGCTCACCCCCAGGGCAAGAGGCCAGGGGAGAGACGCCGCTCAGGGCCAATGTGAACGTGGTGTCACTCAGCGTGGGCCGGCTGGTGGACATCAGCAGGGGTGAGAGTCAGATTCTAAATCAAATTCAGTCAGTCTTTGGGGGCTCCCAGGTGACTCAGTCCGCAAGCCACAGGCTGAGCCCTATGGCTGGGTCTCTCATTTCTGTGAACAGCCGGAGGGGAACGTGTGGCATACATATGTAGTGTAGCATAGTGGTTAAGGAGCAGGACTCGTAACCGAAAGGTTACTGGTTTGATCCCCGCTGGGGACACTACTGCTGTACCCTCGGGCAAGGTACTTAATCCACAATTGCCTCCGTAAATATCCAGCTGTATAAATGGATAACATTGTAAGGAATGGTAACCTATGTAAGTCGCTTTGGATAAAAGCATCTGCCAAATGAATAAATGTAATGTAAATGTTCATTTTGTTAAAGAGTGTCTCCTATGTTTGGGAAGCCATTTTGGCCTTGTTCTATGGCCAGGCTGCGGTCACTGAGACAATATCTCTCCCCCTCCCTGTTCTTTATTGAGTGTCTCTCTCTCTCTCTCACTATCACACTCTTTCTCTTTCTCTCACCCCCCCTTCTCTCTCCGTCTCTGTTGTATGACCTCTCTTTATCTATCCTTGCCCCTCCATTTCAGCAACCGCGATCCAGTCCTCTCAGAACCCAGTGTACTGTGGAAAGTGCCACGGTGCCATGTCAACGCTGAGCACCCTGAAGAAGATGGTAAGCATTGCCATCACCAGGCTAACGCTCTTTATTTAGTTCAGTGCAGTTTGCTACCGGTGTGTGACTACTGATGGCGTGTTTAGTGTGTGCAGTTAATGATGTACATTGCAACGCACAGCTCATACATATTACACAAATGAATGAATAAATCAATCAATGGATTCCTTAACAACATATCTTGTGTGCAGGAAGTCAAGCTCATATTGTCTAATGTGAAACAATGACTCTCAATATACGGTGGTCACCAAGCATGAACAAACATATGTTTCCATGGCAAAAAAAAATGATGTTCAGCACAGGCGGTTGTAAATATTCAAGGACAAAACATCTGAAAATGTAAAATCATGACCACCAGTAGTCAGGCATACGCAATACCGTATCAGAAACAAAGTGCATTCAGAAAAAAAAGCATAAACCAAAGTTTCTCCATGATTCCCAAGCATTTTGAATACAGACGACCATTTCAGAAACCCCTCTCGGAAATAACTGCTTTTCTGAGAAGTGGAGCAGCTTCAGTGGGAAAGTGAAGCAGCTGCTATGAAGCAATGTTCACCTCCCTTTTTGTCCTCTCCCTAAGCCTGATTGGCATGACAAACATTTGTACACACATGTTGCCAACGCCAAACAAACATTCATACACAGAATATTTGAACTCTAAACAGGAATAACAAAATGCTTACCTCTGTTACCCATTAATAAACAAAGCCATTCTTTCCCCCTCCCCCCTCTTTGCCCTGTCTTCTCTCATTCTCTACCTGGCATTAATACTGAAAGCATACACCACAAAATAAAAGACTGAAAGACAAAGCGCCCTCTCTCTCACTCTCTCACTTCCATTTTGTTCAATGTAATTCAATTTAATTGTGCTGTTAAGGCCAAAGCAGTGCCAGTAAAAGCAATCGCTCACAGTGCAGCGTAGAACATGTACGTTCATACGCACAGATAGATAAAATGTATTTCAGAGAACAGCAATGATCTATGATCTAACAAAATGTTTCCATAAAGCGGAAATATTCAGCACCTCCTTTCTTGCAATACGCAGTCCTCCCCTCAGACTGTAACAACCTGACCGCAGGCTCTCTCTCGTTCTGTCTCACTCTCACTCTCAGTTTTATCTTTGTTTTCTTTAGCTTTTATTCCTTACATTGATGGACAGATGGGCAGTCTGTTGGGCTCCTTGTTGCATTGCCTAAATAAAGGAGGCTGAAAAGTTAAGAAAGTCTCTCTCTCCCTCCCTCCCATGTGTAGGTTTGGTGCTGTGACTTTTGTGGGAAGGAGAACACCATCTCATCCACAGACTCCGGGGTGAAGAGCTCCGCTCGGCGACCCCTCCCCGGGCGGGACGTGCTGTACCTGAGCCAGGAACTGGACGGAGACTACGTCAACCTGGAGGACATGCTGGTGGTCTTCTGTGTGGACATCTCCGGGAGCATGAGTGTCACCTCTGAGGTTATTGTCAGTCTGACTCACTGTCTCTCTGTCTCCCTGTGTCTCTCTGTCTCTCTGTGTCTCACTGTCCGTGTGTCTCACTGTCTCTGTGTCTCTCATTATCTCTCTGTGTCTGTCTGTCTCACTGTGTCTCACTGTTTGTGTGTCTCACTGTCCTTCTGTGTCTCACTGTGTGTCTTAGTGTCGCTCACTCTATCTCATTGTGTTCCAACATTCTCTCAAAGTATTTGTTTCTCTCTCTCTCTCTCTCTCTCTCTCTCTCTCTCTCTCTCTCTCTCTCTCTGTCTGTCTCTCTCTCTCTCTCTACATATATGTATATTATCACTCCTTTCTGTCACATCGTCTGTGCTTGAGTGTGTGTTTCCCTGTCCCTTTCTACATATATCTAAGATCATATGCATTACATTGTGGGTGAGACAGTTAATCTCTGATGGTGTGAGGTTTGGATGTGGATGTGGACTATGGATGTGGCAGTCACTCTGTCAGCTCTGTCCCTAGGTCTCTGCAGGCAGCAGTGTCCGGTCTCCAACATACGTTTCCAGGCTACAGGTAGGTGTCTGTGTGTGTGTGTGTGTGTGTGTGTGTGTGTGTGTGCGCGTGTCGGTGTCTGTGTGTGTGTATGTATGTGTTTGTGCATGTGTTTGTGTGTAAGTGTGTGTGTGTATGAATGTGTACATGTGTGTATGTGTGCATGTGAGTGTGTGCATGTGTGTGTGTTTGTGTGTGTGTGTGTGGGTGTCCTTCAGAAGTGCCTGTCAACAGTGTCAGAAGACGCAGGACACAGGCAGGGCTTGTGTTACCGTGCAGGGCCACAGATCCCAGTCCCCCAGTGGGCTGCTCTTCCCTCTCCTCTCTCTGTGTCCTGTGCAGAGTGTCCAGGATGCCCTTCAGAGGTCCCTGTCCTCGCTGCTGCAGACGTCACCACACCGCAGAGTAGCGCTGGTCACCTTCAATGACGAGGTTAAGACGGCACGCACACACACACACACACTTACACACATATGCACACACACTCTCATACACACGCGCACACACACACACAGCCATACACACCGACACACACACTTAGAAGCACACATACATTAAGACACATACACATTTACACATATACACATGCACACATACATGCATACACTCTCTGTCTCCCTCACACACACACACCCACACACACACACACACACAACCACAGACATTCTCTTCCTTGATGTGAGCCTTATTCTTATAACTGAGAGTACAAAGAACTGCAGTAAATATGAACATACGACTCGGATCAGGTGTGGCGTGTTATGGCTCAAGGTGAAATGTGTCGGCACTGAGATCATTTCTGTTGTGTGTGTGTGACTGGAAAAATTAACCTGGAGGGCTAACACCTGGACTTACCCACATCTGAGTGACATTTGCCCCAGTTTGGACACTTCTCCTGTTACAGTCAAAATACTGGTGTTCACGTGACACAAAAAAATGAAAACATGACCTGGTTTTCCCCATCGCTCTCCTTGCCCTTTGCCCCATATCCTGTCATTCTTCTGCTCCTGCCTTGCAACAGAGGTCTGCATTATTGTTTTACGAATTGTTTGCATGCCTGACGGAGTATTGTGATACTCTCACGGCTTACATTTCCTGCACGTTTTCTCCCAGTACGCTCTCACTAGCCAGCTGAAGGGCCTTCCACTCTTTTCTCTGTGACAAAATAATATAGATATAGATATAAATAAAATACAGTCAAAGGAATACCCCTTAAAAAGTGCAAAGTTGTGTCATTATGTCAAATAATTAAAAGCTACTGTGGCTGCTAAATCTCCAGCCACCTTACAGTGGCTGAATCTCACAGAGGGAATGATGGGATACCTCTGGTACTGTACTGGATATTTCCTGGCCAGCAACTGCCCACCCTGGTTAACAACACCTGAATACATCTGTTTTGTGAGCATAGCTCCTTGAATTTTAGAAAGAAATTTTCAAAAAATGAAAGCTTTTTGTGTGAATTCTGTCTTGTGACAGTAAGTGAAAAGGGGGCTGTCTGACTATGAATGTTATGTGCCCTTTCATCTGAGAACAGGGTGGATTGCAAAGTGGCAGTCTGTGCCTTTATGATGGTGTAGGGCGACCCTTGACACGGCTTCTCCTCCACACAGGTGACAGTGTACGGGGACGGCACAGGTGTCCCCCTCACCTTGAGAGACTGGTCGCTGATGGACTATGATTACCTGAAGAAGCAGGGAGAGAGTTACTCCACACCCCACTGTATCGCCGAGTCCATTCACCCCCTCACCCAGAGAGTCAAGGAGTGAGTCATGTCCGTCCACCTGTCTGTCCGTCTGTCTGTCTGTAAGGAGCCTGTAAGGAGAGGGGGTAACAGTGAGCTGTGGCTGTCACTGTAGAGTATGGAGAGGTGTGTGCTGTCACTGTGCCGGCAGGGAAGCTCTCGGCATAGAGCACAGAGAGGCTGCTGTTTGCTGTTACTGTACTGGCAGGGCCTCTCCTCTCAGAAGTGGGGTGCCCCTGCAGCACCTTATATTACTGGGTGGCGGTGGGGGGGGTAAAGTGGGATCCTGCAAACAATAATCCTGAATCTCTCTCCTGCCATCCCTCTGTGCCACTCCCTCTCTCTCTCCCTCGCTCTCTCTCTCCTTTTCCCATTCAGAACTTGTCCATATTTGAGTAGAGAAAAGATAAATTTAATGTGCCAATATGCGATTTGAATATTTGGGGGTACTTTTTTTGTTTAAATTTTCCTTTCTGACCTTTTTTATTTATGCTGTTAATGACAGCTGGTGAATAAGTCTCTCTCTCCCTCTCTCTCTGTCTCTCTCTCTCTCTCCCTCTCCCTCCCCCAGACTGTGTGAACATGGAGCCACAGCGCTGGGTCCGGCGGCGCTCATCTCCGTAGCGATGGCATCCCGATACATGGGTTCAAAGGTCAGGTCTTTTCCTTCACTCATTGTAAGTCTTTGGACAAGATTTTCTGACAAATGACAAAATGGACAGGCAAGCATCAGCGCTGCTGGCTGGTTGCCAAGCTAATGACAGCTTGCTTGAGTCACAGCACAAACAATACTGATCGACCAAAGAGAGCTTGTTTGAGTCACAGTACACTGAATACCAATTAGCCAATGAGAGCTTGTTTAAGTCACAGTACAATGAATACCGATTGGCCAATGAGAGTTTGCTGGTGTCACGGTACACGGTGTGCACTCACAGTACCCTACACTACCTGATTCCAGGTGATCATCTGCACAGACGGTCGGGCCAACATCGGTCTGGGCGAGCTGGAACAGAGCGCGGGCCAGACCTCCACCCACTCACCCTACTTCTACAGCCAGCTGGCCAAGGAGGCGGCGGACAGCGGGTAAGACCCCGACACCACCTGGGAGAAGAGCTCCGCTGAGGGGCAGGGGTCCCCAGAGACGGGCCAGCTGACTCTGCTCTGTCCTCCTCAGGGTCATAGTGTCCGTGCTGACCTTTGAGGGCACCGACTGCAGGCTGGCGGAGGTGGGGCGGCTGGCCGACCACACAGGAGGGAGGGTGAGTAACAGCCTCTCTGGAGCCATCCTGCCCAGAGAACTGCGCTTCATGCAGTCCGTTCTACAGCCGGGTATCTGAGGCCACAATATTACTACACACTGCGCCGCAATATTATTACCCACTGTACCGCACTACTACATAATATTACTGCATACTACCACACAATGTTATTAACCACCAAACCGCACTACTCTGCAACGCTGTCTGAATCAGGGTCACCGAAGGACACACTCAAGCAGCACTTCGCTCATCTTGCTGTACTTATGGCCCGTATGTTCACACCTTCCCCTCTAATTTTGGAAGTGTGAAGAACTGAAGAGAGTTCACACATACACACACACACGCACAAACACAATCACACATATTCTTACGCGTACGCACACACATGCCAGCACATACATACATATGCTCAGGCGCACATACACACATGCACAGACATGGTTCCCACAGCCCTGAGACCTCTGCCTTGTTCAGTCGGGCATGGCAGTGCAGATTCTGTGATTCAGACACTGTGATACCATCAGGACCGACTCCGTCCCAGTAACCTCACCTCTGGCACCTGCAGCCTCCCATGTGAAGCTGAACGCTGAGAAGTAAATAATAATGAATGAATCAAAGCTGTTCGTTCTGGCTTGGTCACACCTGATTCGTGATATACACTTACTCAATCGACTGCATAACCCGGCTCGCCTCTAGGCTTCCGGCAGATGAAGACAAATGGTTTCACTTCCACGAACCAGCAGCTAGCTGAAATGCATGCAATGCAAAGCTGGGTTTTTCTGGTGTGAACACACCTGATTCATGACTGGTCCACACGTACTCAGTCTCCCAGGTGATGCACCAAAATTGGCAGAAGCAAAAATGTTTACTGATATGCATGAGAAAGAGAAAAACCAGGCTGTTGTGTCTTCATGTTTAGAGCTTTGCTTTATCTGACACAAAGCACAAATTTCAGTGTTAGCAATTGACCTTTCTTTCTTATTATGTATGTTCATCAAAAAGATCCACACTCACCTTTTTTACTAAAGAAGAGGCAGAGATCCAAACACGCCAACATATTGTTTCATCAGTGAATGTTGCTATGTCACATATACCTTTATATACTCAACTTCATATACCCACATACCCCCATCACCACAGCCATATTACATAATCATAAAAGAACTGCCAATCGGAGTGCCTCTATTCTCAGCAACAACTTGTGGCAACACATCCAAAAAATGAAAAAGGAAGTCCACTTCAGGAGAAATGAGTTGCAATCTTTTCTCTAAGCCCTTAAAATAAAACCACAGCCCAAACTTCTGTTTCTACCTTAAACAGTGAAAATGCGCACATTCCATTCATATAATACTGATCATCTCATTGCACAGAAAATATGGCGGTCACATCAACTGCTTTCTGAAGCTTCAGACCCATTGGCAACCTGGAATTATTCTTGTTTCTCAAAACATCAATACAGGAGTGCGCGTGCGCGCACACACACACACACACACACACACACTCACACACACACCATTACAGACACTCAGTTTTGAGCTTGTTGGCCCTTAGCACAAGCAGTTTTCTCCAGGTATATGCATGCAGAAAGCTGGCCTTACTGGCTCATTGAAACTAAACACAATTTTCTTTGAATTAAATATGATTAAACCCTATGTGTCCTCTCACATGTGATGGACATGTCCCCCCTCTCCCTTTTCTACCCCACTAAGGTGAACATAGTGAACATCAGCACCGTTTCCACGGAAATCCAGTCAGTTCTGGCCGACAACATCCTGGCCACCAGCGTCACAGCCACCCTGCTGTCAGCGGAAGGCATGTAAGTCCAGAGACACCTCATGTACAACAGTACATGGCAACAGGCCATCTGCAACTGCGGCTCTGTCTGAGAAATACATTTCCCAGAGCCCTCCTCATTTCATTTCAGTTATTTTGACAACAAAAAATCTCACGTTACCCATTTATACTGCAAGATATTCATTGAGGCAAGTATGGGTAAAGTAGCTTTTCCAAGGGTACAACAGCAACGTTGCAGCAGGGAAACAAACCTTTTGGTTACAAGCCCCGTTGCTTGCTGCAACACCACACTGCTGCCGATATACACAGCAGGCCAGTTGCTTAAAAGCATGTAGTGTCTCTCCTTCTGTCCACTCATCATACCCTACTGCTTCATTCTGTCTCTCTCTCTCTCTCTCTCTCCCCTCAGCTATTTCCCCTATGAGGACGAGTCTTCACACAAGCTGGTAAGGGAGATCGGGAACGTGACGGAAGGAGTGGAGATCACCTTCCAGTTTGCTGTCAAACCGGACAGCATAGAGAGTGAGTACTGAGGATCACATTCTATGACCTATGACCACTTCCATCATCCTGTTTACCCAATGCAACATCGCCGTTCAAGCACTGACAGACCTTCAGAAATGCATAGCATGCACGTTTCATATCGATCAAGCAAGAGAGCGCAGGCGAAGTTGGTGATATGGAGGAAGAACAGGAGCAGGAATAAACAGGTGATGGAAATACCTAAATGTATTGCGAGGTTTATCTGTGACACTTTGCGCTCCCCTTTGCACACAAGTCTTTACCATCGCTACAGTGTTTGTGGATATATTCATTCACAGAGAACTCTAGAACATATCCATGTGAATGGCAAGTGTGCCCTGTTATCTGTATGTTCTCAGTCTGCGGAGCAGCTGCTGTTGTGATCTACCATGCTCTCCCCCCAGAAATAAATTTGTTTCCCTCTGACAAATAAGCTAAGTGGATCATGGAAGGCCAGGGAACTCAGTGATGTGGGATTGCTTTGTGCAAATTATGTACAGAAGATTGCAAGAAACTGAGAATGAGAATTGAGTTGAGCTTTTCAGCTATTATTGCCTTTCAAAGTGAACTTCTTTGATTCTGTTGGCATGTATACTTTGCTGACACTTATTTTTCCTGTTAGAGTATTTTAAGGTAAGAACAACTTTTGGAAAACCCCAATTGTCTTCATTTATATTGTCAATCATATATTGTTTCCTCATTGTTAGACTCAAGACGGATCATGTTTGATTACTCAGTAACCCATTAGACTGGATATTTCCACATGAAAAACAAGGAAACTGACTGTGAGAATTCTGTCACTTGCAAAGAATGCTTCCTGAGCATGGCTCCAAGTCCTCTGGTTAATGCGTATACTGAAAATACTTCCCCTTGGGAGTCATTATATTAGGTATTGTTTTACATCTCTATGGTATCTTAATGATAAATACAGTCAAAAGAAAAAACTTTTCACTTTCTAGTGTCTGGCCTAATTCAATGAAATTATATTCAGATATATAACAATTAACAACAATAGTCTGGCTTACAGTGTGTACATGAAGCCATAATTATCACCTTCACTGGGTTGGCTTGCATATTTTACATATTATGTGTGCAGACAGCTGGATATTTGCTGAAGCAGTTCTGCACTGAGGTATGGTGCAGGTGTGAATCTGGTAGGGTTTTACGTTGGTATTTTACCTGAATGTGTAAAATGCAAACCATTTCATTTGGCCTCACAGAAAGGCCCCTGTAATGAAAAGCAAGTGGAAGGCAATGAGGGCCTACATTTCTGTGGGTTTTCTGCAGAGATGCACTGTCTCTGCATCTCGTAACACATTTCTGTTTGTTCATTCATCTCCTGACTGTCCACCTGTCTGTCTGTCCTGTCAGGTTTCCAGAGGAGAGACAGAATTCCGTTCCAGCTGCAGCTGGACTTTAAGACACGAGAGCTTCAGAAAGTGACTCGCATCATCACAGATCAGAGACGCGTCACAAGCAGCAGGTAATGTAGCCAATCAGAGTACTGGTCCATCATGAGCAGCAGGTAACCCAGCCAATCAGAGACTGTCAGTCTGCCGTAGACCAGAGAAGTGTCACAAGCAACAACTATCACAGCCAGTCAGAAAGTGTCAGTCTATCATGGACTAGAGACGTATCACAAGCATCAGGTATCACAGCCTCGCCTTGAGAGACTAGTCGCTGATGGACTGTGATTACCTGATATGATTACCCAGCACACCATCTGAGATTTTAGAAGGGAGGTGGGATTCAAAGAGCCGAATCTGTCCAAGTGTGTTTGTTATTCACTGCTCTAGCTCATCTGATCTCATGGGGTGTGTCCGTGAGAGAGAGCCTTCTGCACTGATGTTCTTTCACTAGTTTCTCTCCGACCGCATCTCTAACTCCCTCTCCTCTGTCCCCACCTCCTCCCCTCTCACCACCTCTCATCTCTTTAACATCCCAGGCTATCCTACCTTTACCCCCCTATTGTCATTTCAAATTTGGAGTACCCTCTGTACCACCATTTTCAAATTGCCCTCTGGTCATAAGTACTACTGCTTAAGTTCCTAATAGCATAAACATTCTTACTGAAAACCAAAAGGGCTTTGCTTTTGAATGTATAGGTGATTGTTTGCTAATGTGGTTGTGCTGACTGAATTATTAGTTCTCGGTGTTCTGTGTGCTGCGAGAGCCTTTTTGCGCCTGTCTCTTTTTGATTACAAGCTGTGGAAAACTACCGTATTCTCATTCCAGTAAAAAAAAAAAATCATTCCAGAACAAAAATCCTACCTTCCTAAACCCCTCCCCTTTTCCCGCCCCCTTTTTCTGTCCCTTCCTGTGCAGCTGGGTGTGGGCGGGCAGTTTGAACATGGCGGTCCTGGGGGTTCACTGTGCGCAGCTGTGCGCCAGGCTGACCATGGAGGGCAGGATTGTGGAGGCGCAGAAGCAGCTGAAAGCACAGCAGGACCTGCTCAAGGACATCAGGTACCAGGCAGGGGGTCTGACACCACCCAGGGACAGTGTGACATGTCCAGGGGAACCAGCAACATGACACAGTTTAAGTGGATCCATACGTGATATCATGGATGATGCACCTATTAGTAACAAAACTTATTCATAATAGCAATATACTGCCAGCGCTGCTAAGAACAGGTACAGCCAGGCTTTGCAGGAGTGTGTTTGGGCAAACTGATATTTTTATGTGCATCAAGCCATTAACAAAATGGCAGCCAAACATGACAACCTCATATTTCCTAACTGTATACGTGTGTGTGTGTGTGTGTGTGTGTGTGTGTGTGTGTGTGTGTGTGTGTGTGTGTGCGTGTGCGTGTGCATGTGTATGCATGTGTGTGTTCTTCCCACAGTGAACAGAGGCCCAGCCCAAAGGAAGAGAGCATCTATGGGAACTGGATCAGCACCATGAGTGTGATCTGTGATGACCTCACAGGACACAGCCAGGTCTGTATAGGAATCTGCCGATGACAACAACAGTGTCAGCGAAGTCTTTAACGATTCCACCAATCAAACCAATAAGCAGCTCATCCAGCTATTCATCCAAAAAAAGCTAAGTCTCCAGCAGTCTCAGTGACCAGTAGACCGGAGTGTGGACTCGCTCAGGTGGGCTGTGCAGGTAGGGTGCTGAGGAAACTACAAAACCCACAGACCTGGAGGAGGTCATACAGGAGAAAAAAACATTGCCTCACCCACTACGTGCAGAACTATTACCCAGTTCCCACAGCAGGAAATTAAAGTGCTATAACCAGTCTGAGGTGGAAAATTCTGATCAATAACAGCCACTGTGGGAAAGCTCAACTCAGTTAGAATACAGCTGAAGCATTTTTATCCTGGTCACTGCCAGAATATGTGGTCTGGAGTGGGATGGAGACAGATTATACATGTATATGTGTATGTACATACATATACATATATGTTTGTGTAAATTTTGACTATGCACTGGAGATTTTATAGCTGACAACTTCTTATTTGCTAAAATGAGCTACCTACAAATAGTTCATTTTCATCTTGTGTCAGCATTTTGTGTGTCTTGCATTTTCCTCCTGTTGTCAGAATGGGAGGGACTAACTCTCTTGTTCTTTATTATGTTCATAAATTCAGCTTTTTTAATTCAGGCTTAACTTGTTTTTTGATCCACACTTGTTCCACTCAGGGCACAGTGATCTCATGTCACCCAAGAGCCTGACTGTGAGGGGTCACCTTGTCCTTGAGCTTTAAAGCAGCTATGAATGCCACGTTTAGCGGGTTGCACTGATATCAGTATGAACCTCTACAGGCAAGCTGTAGCTCAGGTTAATTTGAATCTGAGTGGTGCTTCTTTCCAGCTGTGTGGCTCCCCTCCGTATCACACACTGGAAAAGGTCACTTCCAGGTGACCTTCGGCGTACCTGGACTTCACAGCAACCCTCACCTTCTGTTTAGTGCCTCTATTATGTCTTAGAAGAACCTCTGTTGCCCTTTCAGAGAAAACAGGACACCAGAGAACTGATGGCCAGTCAATCATCTCCAGTAAAGGTAAGCTAAGAACTGTAAACACACAGAGACACATGAATACAAATACACATACGCATGCAGAGACATAAATACATATGCAGAGACACACAGATAGACACACAGATATGCATGTAGACACACAGATATGCATGTAGAGAAACATAACTACATAAATACACTCACAGACATGCTGTACACCCACAGATACATAAGCATACATACATATGTAGACACAGACATACACACACACACACACACACACACACACACACACACACACACACACACACACACACACACAGACAAATGTTTAATTTCTCCTTATTTCATCAACAACGGAGAGTCCAGTTATGTCAACGCAAATTTCCATTGTACAAATCCTTTTCCTCCGCCCAGGGTCTGTCGGACGAGGCAGCCAAAGTGGTGTACCAGTTGAAGAGGGCCAAGAGCGTGGGAGGGAAGAAGCAGGCGTCCCAGCCGCTGGGCCTGTGAGGTCAGGCCAGCAAAGCGTGGAGCAGCTCGCTCACTGGAGGCCAACTGCTACACTGCACAAACCCAAACTCACAGGCGCTCAGCGCGTATACACGCGGTCAACCAGCCAACCGAGAGAAGCGCACTGCGCGTGTACTTGTCTCCAGTCTCGAGTGTGTGTCTCGAAATAAAGAGGCCAAAGGATGACGAGGTTGGGTGCTTGTGGCATTGTGGCGCACTTGAGTTGTAAGAGGTACGGTGTTTTGATTCTGTGGGTTATAGTCAAGCCAAAGGGTTCCCTCTAGAAACTCATCAGAAGTCATCATTTTTAACCCAGTAATGAGCAAAGAAGTGATGGAATCTCTGAAGTCAAACTTATAAAAAATAACGTGTGTTAGTATGCAAATGAAGAATGGAAAAAGTACATTGAATGTATTTTATACTGTGTGTCAGCATTTGTCATATCAAAATGTACATATCAATAAAAATCGGTTTAAGAATCGTTATCGTATTGTTCAGTTGTCTGTGTTAAAGAATTTTAAAAACCCTTGTTGATTACTGCCTGTTGTTTGGTACTGTTCCAGTACTATCCTCTAGATTTCATAAGCCAGGGACGACTTTGCAACTAAATCTGCTGCCAAACAAATGTAGCACATAAGGTAGCACACAGGTACAAAAAAAACATTCGTCGCTGTGGACCAATGCAACACAGGCATCGTGTGCTGGGTATGTGTGCATACCTGTGCCGTAAGCGTGGGAGACCTGTGCACTTCCGCCAGAGCTGCAGAGTACAGGTACGTTGGCCTGCCTGAAACCCGTTGAACTCGATGGCTGGGATTCCCCCCTTATCTCAGAACCTGAACCGGCCTGAATAGCTCAAGTCGGGCATCACTCATTAATACCTTTCTCTTGACACCACTCTTCCGGTGTCTTACTCCACTTGCATTTCTGAAGGATGCAGACGGTTCCGCACTCAGAACACACAAAGCTCAGCCTCTTCTGATACTCCATTTGGCCCAGGGTCAGGATAATCAAGCAGAGGTCTTTGGCATCTGTGATTCTGGGCAGTGGATTTTCTGGTGTCCTGTCAGGTCCTAAAACTTCAGGCAAACACAAATCATCTACCCACACTGACCACTGCTCAACCATGGCAGTATTTCCTCTATGAGTTTGGTCCTTGTTGGTATGGGGTCTAATTCTGCATTTATACCACAGTCAAAGCATTTATTATGTTTTTTGGATTTTGGTAAATATTTTTCTATATAGCTGTCCATGGTTTGGAATTTATTACACCTTAATATGTATATGTATATTCACTCACCCAAAATTATACTATAAAATATATTAAAAAGTCAAACAATTATAAAAAAAAAAAAAAACTGTTGTTGACAATTTCTCTTGACTAACTAGTATGGTTGGTCTATTTATTGCTAAATCCTGTACAAAGAAAAAGATGACAAAGACTGAAAAAGACTGATTACTTCACAGGCCACAAATATGTCGCTGAATACCAGAGAGTTATTCTTAGAAGATTTGCTTCTGACACAGGAAAGAGCTGACTCATCGTCAGAGGTACAAGGTTACAAACCCTGGTCTCAGTAAGATCAGACATTTTGCAGGCCATCGAAGACATTTTGATAAAAACTAATCCAAACCTGTCATATATGCTTTGATGGTATCACTGCGTTATGGAACAGTGGGTTGGCATGCCTATTCTCAAACATACCATCATAGTTTTTTTCCTCCAAGTGTAACAGTACCGTTTAATGTATATTGTGTACTATGAACTAGAATGACCACAAATAAATTTAAATGTTTCAAGGATCATGAACCAATAGGCTGCAGCTGTACTCCTTAAGACAAGCGAGCCTGCTTTTTTCCAGTTTTTATACTGCCCATTTCAAATGAGCAGTGCCCATTTTACTTTCTCCTGTTGTTATTTTAAATGAATTTGTAGGATTTCACAGGCACCTCTTCAAAGCACAAGATCTCCGATCAAATCACAGGCAGCAGTGTGGTGTGGTAAGGAGCAGGGCTCGTAAATGAAAGGTTGCTTGTTCAATTCACTGTGGCAGTGCTGCTGGACCCTTGGGCAAGGTACTTAACCTATAATTTCCTCAGTAAATATCCAGCTGTAAAAAATGGATAAAATTGTAACCTGCATATGTATAAGTCACTCTGGATAACAGCATCTGATAAATGGGAATAATGTCATTTAAATCACAGCCGTCAGCAGGACCCCCTGCCTGGAACAAGCAGCCCAGAAACGTGGTGTCATCGGGTTCTTTGTGCCCTCCAGCAATCCTGTCACCTTGAATATCAGCAGGATAACATCTCCCCCGCAAACCTATATAACGAAAACAATGCACAGACTCCAGATCAAACCAGCCCTCCCGTCTCATTAAATCAGCGTTTATGTGGCAGGTGCACCTGCTGCGCCCTGTCGTCAGGTACGTGAGAATGTTACGACTTGTTTATCTTGCATTTCGTTTTTCAAAGAGCACAATGCATAGATACCACGCTGCTAATGAGCCAGGCACATCAGGGAGATCGGAACACTCCCCGTCTGCGTGCGCTCATGGGAACGATGCTACCACACAGCGCTTCTGACCAGCAAGTCTTTGTGTTTGACTGTTGTTGTCTCTTTTCACCTCCCGGCACAAGCAGAATCTACATTGCTGTCAATCAATCACTGGCCCATCCGTTGTTCATGGCAGCATTTTTATAAAAGTGTGCATTGAAGATGACAACGCATTTCAGCTTTTCTGCCGCTTGCATATTTCTCAGCTGAAATAAATTCTACATCCTGTAAGATCCCCATTTTGTTGGCATGCTGAACTACATATATTCGACTTTGTGAGTTTCTCTGTGTCTGTGTACCGAGACGCATGCAAAATGTTTAGTACAAAGCTCATTTGTAAGCACTGTATGTTACAAAAATAAGCAACAAACAGCAAGGACTACTGATGCAGAAAAAGCATCTGATGGGGTACTGTGGCCCTTCATTATTGAAGCTTCAAAACATGGCTTTAACTACAATTTCGGTTTTAACGGCATGTTTATTGACTGGTGAAGAACTACACATAAACAACCAGACGAAAGAGTATGAGCAAACATAACACCTTCACAGAAATTCAGACTACCCCCAGGAACAAGACAAAAGGATTCGTTTCCATCATTACAGAGCCATTTCCTGAGAGCCTGCACCAGTTGGCAGGTATTGACTGTGTCCCAATATTTGCAGAACAAAAAAATAGTTTTATATACTGGTACTATTGCTCTATACATACTTAACCTAGTGAATTAAATTAATAAATGTAAAGTGCAAATGTATTAGTAATATTAACAAACATCCTACCAAGACTTCCATTTCTCTACCAGTCCCAAACTCTCTCAAATCTCCATATCTATTATCATGGAGAAAAACTCAAAGCCATATGGACAGGGACAGACAGCAGGTCATCAGCAATATAGAGAGGAAAAGAAATAACTGCACATTCCATCATCAGCACCCAAAGTAACACTGTACAGCCTGCTGTGTTCAAATACAGTAATACTGTGGAAATTAATCTGTAAATGTAAAAGGATTTAAAAAAAACCTGATATTACTGACAAAAGCAGCAGAGGCAGAAAAATGCTTACAGTCTGTATAAGGATGAAAAATTAATCTTCTAATTTCTTGCTGAAAAATATAATCTACCCCATTGGCTTTCATAGTCACTTACAACTTAGAAGCTATCTAACAGATGAGATGGCTGGGAATTTAACAATCACAGATATATCATACAATAGCTTTATAACAGCTATATACTGAGCATTTTATGTATGTTGATTTTGGAGGTTATTTAAATTCAAGTGTTAAATAAAAAGGAAAAAGTAAATCAGAATTGTTCTCGCTATTGAACAATGGGAGAGTATGTCTTTAAATACGCACAAAATTATAACCTCACCTTCATGAGGACAATATTCCTCATAGAAAATATATATTAGAAAAATATATTACATTGTTTGGGATCCTACGAATACAGGCCAAATTTACCATCCACAGCAACTTGCTGGAGACACTATGGAGAAGTGACCGCAACACATGCCCGTATTTTTGGGTCACGAATGGCAGTAAGAGGGTGCTGGGGAAACGTTTTTAAAGGAATCGCACATTTTTGCTGACTAAAGATAATACTGATTTTGAGTCATAATCCATCACAATCCCAAAGCCAATAGATGCATTTTATATGTAATGAGAGTAACAGTCGTGAAACAAAAAGTTGTTAAAATAAGATGCACCAAGGCTTTGGTTAACAAGGCGTATACTGTGGAAAGGTTTCATAATCATAATCACATCAAACTGGGCAGCAGTGTAGACAGCAATGTGCTGTATATAAAGACATGCAGTATATAAAATACAAAGAATTGTAACCTATGAAAATCGCTCTGGAGAAGGGCGTCTGCTAAATGACAATAATGTAGTGTAATAATTGTCTTTCCCGAACTACTATTGTTCTTAATTGGCTCGTTAAGAGCGTGACCCAGTCCATGCCATTACGCATGAGCGCAGGGGTGCCAATGCAGATCACCAGCTTACAGCATCTAAACGGTAAAGAAGAGTCCACGTTAACTTAAAAAAAAGGGATTCTGAGCCAAAGTCGGGCGGGCTCCTGTCGAACAGGTCTGACCACATTGCAGCTACTGAAGTGCACAAGGAGGAGCACCGCGGTGCACGCAGCGAACAGGCGACAAAAGGCGGAACGCGTGCAGCTCCGCCGTCACTTTGCAACTCGGAGTGGCACGAGACATTCGCGCTGCTCGCTGGGCACCTTAGAAACAGACCGCACCAGGGTGCAGAGGGAGACGGCACACCGCACGCAGCCCGGGCCGTGAGGTAGTAACGATGCGTATCCGCGCGGCCGCCGAAAGTCCACTGAAGGGCATCCGACCGGTTTGGTTTACCTTTACCGATGCGTGTTGGGTTGTGCAACCGAAACCGGTGTTCCTTTTTTAGTGCGAGAACTGCACTAAAAAGGCCGATGTTATTTTTATCCTTATGTTTCCGATAGTAGCGGCTTCTTTCATTGTTTCTGTGTGCATGTGTGTGTCAGTGTAGCGTGACGGCTGTTTTGACAGCATTTCCGCACCACATTTCTCATTTGAATGTCAACATGTGTCTGACTGGGCCTTATATTCTCTAGAGTTCATTTTAATGGCACATATTGAGCCATTATATTTTTTATATTTTGCAATGATTTTTTCTTTCTTCCAAACTGAATAAAATTCAAACTTATGATTTTATAATGGGGTATTTATTAAGGCACTGTTTCTGTCAGATGATACACAGCATTATTATTACACGAATTTTCATTCTTGCATGATTATTGTGCTTCAGCTGCTTCCTGAGTTTGTCAGCATTGATAAAAATGAGAGGAAACTCATGAATTCATCTGAATTATTTTTTTTTTAACGGCGTAATCCTGTCAGCTTTCATTCTGACTTAACGAAGATCTACACATTCAAACACATCTTCATTTTTACATCATCATTCTTCATCCTCACCTCCTACTCACCTCAAATGTCAAATTAAGGTGTATTATTATCAGAATGATACTGACTTCTTTTGGGGTTTTTTTTTATAGATTGGTTGTTTTGCCAGGGGGACCCCCGAAATGGCGCTGTCTCGCAGCTTCCTGTCGGAGGAGCAGTTCCAGTGCTCCATCTGCCTGGACGTCTTCACCAACCCGGTGTCCACGCCGTGCGGACACAGCTTCTGCATGGGCTGCATCGGGCGCTACTGGAGTGGCAGCAAGGCCTGCCAGTGCCCGCTGTGCAAGGAGAGCTTCCGCAAGCGGCCGGAGCTGCACGTCAACCGCACCCTGCGGGAGATCACCGAGCAGTTCAAGCGCATGTCCGGCCGCGGCGGGTCCGACCGGCCCCCCGCCAGGCCCGCCGAGCTGTCCTGCACCCTCCTCGACGAGATGAAGCACAAGTTCCAGAAGGTTCCGGCCACCCGGGACCCCCACCTCCCCGCCTCGGTGTCCGCCGCCTCGGGGCCGGGACCCGGCGCCTCCCTGCGGAGGTACACCCTGAGCGGCGCCGCCAACAGCCTGCACGCGCCCCTCTGTCCCAAGCACCAGGGACCCCTGAAGTTCTTCTGCTGCACCGACCGGGACTACATCTGCGGCGAGTGCGTGGAGGAAGAGCACCGGGCCCACGACACCGTCTCCATCGAGAAAGAGTGGCTGGTCAATAAGGTGAGGTCTGCACTGACTGCCCGCAGCTTAACACGGTCGCTTCACCATACCATGACACACCATGCAATGGTGTGGGTAGGGCCTCACAAAAATGCCATCAACCTTCAATTGAGCCATCTGCAAGAAATATACATAGTAGAGAAAAAGTGATACTCCACTTTTTGATAACATTTTAAATTAAACACAAACTTTTTTTCATGTATTTTCCCTCATATTATTACAACTAACTGTCTGTTCCACCAGCTCTGACTTACAGGACTATGTACGTGTGCTTCCCTGCCCTCTCTCCAGTTGAACATGTTCCCTTTTTGTCTGCAGTCTCAGCTGGGCACAAGCAAGGCAGAAATCCAGGAGATGATTGAACGCAGAATAAGGAAAGTGGAGGAGATCCAAACATCATTGGTGGACCTCAAAGTGAGTGTTCCCAATTGGCTGATACCCCCTAAACCCAGCCCCAACACTGACTTTGAAAACGTTGCAAGGCTTCAGCATACACCTGCAAAACAGAATCAGTGTTGTTTGTAGGGAAAATTTGAACTGGCACAAGACATTCACATTAGGTTGAAATCCTATTGGCTCCTCCTATCCTCCTAATATCTGTGAGTGATTTAATAAAGATATGATCCCACATGGGACCTGACAGCACATTTAACTGTAAGTGTTGTCTGGGAACTCCTACCTGTCAGAACACCTCATGCCATAAGTGTTTACTCTGTTTCCTTCAAATGCTGTTGAGCTCTTCACACTGCAAAGTCACAGTTACACATGTGCAGTACAGCGCGTTAGTGATGTGATCTGAAGTTCACACACTCCCATCCCTTATCTCAGTTTATGTACTAATGTTTAAATAAATATGTTTAAACCTGGGTAGAAATGTTTAATATATTATAGGTAGTTAAAATGAACGCAGAATATTAGTACAAACTAAGTAAAATCATATGTAAAACAAAATATCACCCTGCTAAAGGAATATTTTTAATAATATTTTCACAGTGCATCTGTCTTAACAATACAATTATTGAGTCTGTTCCAAAAACGACTGAAAGAGTTGGGATGAACATTTAAGAGGTGGAGGTGGGGTGTTTCTGCAGAAGTGTTTCTGAATTATCACATCTTCCTTTGAGACTCAAACCGCAAGCAAGCATTTAAGCTTATGTATGAGAAGAGATGGAGTTAGGAACAGATCTGAAAGGAGGGTCAGCTGAAGTTAAACTGATACTGAAAGGGAATCTATGGGCAAAGAATAGACAAGTGTTCTAATATTCTACAGTTAGATCCCTAATGAACATTTAAAATCATATGAATGCTTGTTAAGAAAAGTAATAAAAATGATGAAAGTGTACATGATCTTTTCGTTATACCTAAGCAAGATCTGACACTGAGGAGTATTTGCACAGAAGGAACTGCAGGTTCATACAGCACTACAGGGCAGTCCTGACAGTAAACAAACAGGGGAATGCTCATTAATAAAAGTAAGAAAAGTGATGAAAGTGAATATGACCTTTCCATTTAATTTGGCTCATCAAAGTACATTACTAGAGAAAGATCTGACGCTGAGGAGTATTTGCACAGATGGAACTGCAGGTTTATGTAGCACTGCAGGGCAGTCCTGACAGTAAATGGACAGGGGAAGGGACCCCCCCGTGCTGTTTCCCAGCAGTCTGAGCCCCTCTCCGCCCGACTCTCCCAGGCGTTATCGGAGCGGGAGGTGCAGGGCAGCGTGCGCATGTTCGCAGCGCTGGTGAGCGCGGTGGAGCGGAGCCAGGCCGAGCTGCTGGAGGTGATCCAGATGAACCGGGTGGCTGTGGAGCGGCACGCGGAGGGCCTGATCCGCAAGCTGGAGGAGGAGATCGAGATGCTGAGGAGCAGGAGCGACGTCCTCCAGCAGATCTCCCGCTCCAACGACTACGCCCTCTTCCTCAAGGTCAGGGAGGCCGGGGGGCAGACACAGGTGTTTAGGGCTTCATCTGGAGTCAGTGTTATAGATTATGAAAGATTATGGAAGATCATTAAAGAACATCTTTAAGATAAATGACTGACTTCAGGATCTCAAATCTGAATCCATAAATTATATTCATAAGGTATTTTATTTTTAAAATAAACACTACTCTGAACTGAGTTTGAACATTCGTGTGACAAGCAAGATGCTCCACTTGAGTATCAGTGTATGATGTCCATACGATTAGTTAGATCCACAACTCAGGCAGTAGAATGCTCATTTTGAAAATGTTCATATTGAGTGTGTCATTACTAAGAGGTGGCTGTTAAGATTTTTTTTTTGTGGTGTGGGATGTCGTTGCAGAACTTCAACGCCATCTGCACCCCTCCCCAGACAAAGGACTGGTCCGGTGTGTCCGTGAACTCTGACCTCTGCGTGGGTGCCATCTACAGGACAGTGTCGGAACTGGTGGGGCGTTTCCAGGAGGAGCTGCAGAGACTGCCAGGGATGAGTGAGTATCACAAGTTCACTGATATTTTTACTGCTTTCACACTATGGCCAAAAAACAGTAGGGCACCTCAGGGGGTGTGCCTGAGCTCTATCAGGTCCTTGGCTCCATGTGAAGATTTAAAAGTAGCACAGGGATATATTATAGCACATAGCATCAGTCTCTGTGGCGCAATCGGTTAGCGCGTTCGGCTGTTAACCGAAAGGTTGGTGGTTCGAGCCCACCCAGGGACGGAGAATTTTTAAATGAATTCCTCTGGGGGGGGAAAAAAAAGAAGCTCAGTCATCAAAGCTGACTCGTATCTGAGTACTGTAGATCTTTGTGCAGGATGTTTTATACTATAGATAGATTTTATTTTCTGTTGTCCTGGTGTAAAGTTTCAAGAATATCTTGTATGCCAATGGTCTCACCATAGGCTCCCCACCACTTTTTGTCGTGGCCCATTTTGTCCCCACCACTTTTTAAGGTGTGAACACGTCGAACCCGTCATTGTCCCCAGCACTTTTCAAAACAAACTGATGCCTATGGATCTCACAATGTTTGTTGATCAAAGAAGAGTCTTTTTTCCAGTATTGGAATATTGAAAGGTGCCCTTTGTCGTCCTGGGCTCTTTGATATCTGTGTATCTATAAATATATTTATATTTTAGAATATTAGTTCAAACATTTTTTGAGCCAACTGTACTCCTGAACATTTTTGTTTTGATAGACTATTTTTTCAAACTGCTGACATGAATTTCAACAGTATCGTTTATAATTCCTCAATTTGTAAAATGAATGTACCGAAAATCACTTTTGGGACACAGCCCTCCATTCTGCAGGTCTGTATTAGGCAGGCCCCATGACTGCTGCAGTCCCCATGCTGTGAATACCAGGCTATTCCACACATAGCACATAGGTGCATGAAACAGCAACACACCACCCTTCCTCTTCAGATGCATTGGAATTTTGTATTAGAGTGGAGTCCTTTCAGAACAAACCTGATACCAGGATATATTCAGTGTGCTAAGCAAATACATGATTCCATCACTCAGTATGTCTGAATATGAAAAGTCTGGTCAGTGATATGAGCTCATTACCTCAGGACTACAGGACTACTTTCTTTGTTTTCAAACAGGCATTCGGGTTCCAGTGGATCCCTCTCCTATGAAATTACAGCCAAGTAAGTGACAATTTCTTTTGCCATAGCGTTATAGTTTTCAGTCTTATGAGATCTTGAGCCTAACGAGGTTTTAAATATAACATGCTGCCTCCACCTACGTTGTTAGTGATGCTTTAAAACATTTACTGACCTCTTAAATATTTTGTCTTTATTTCAGAGGTAAAGACTATACAAGAGTACGCAGGTTCGTATCACTCCAGTAATAAATGAATTTGTTAATCATCTTGTTCTTGGTATTATAAATGTTGTAGCTGTTATCATTGTTGTAGGCATTTATGTACATTCATAATGTTTCACTGTTACTACATTATTGTAAACTAAAAAAGAACAAGAAATAAATGGGATTAAATCTATTGTTAAATTGACAATATGGTAGATTTTTTTTGTAATGTTTTAAATTGTCTCCCTGCAGCGGATGTGACGCTGGACTCCAACACTGCTCATCCCAGGCTTATCCTGTCCGAGGACAGGAAACAGGTGAGGTGTGGAGACAGGTACCAGCACGTCCCAGATAACTCGGAGAGGTTCGACCGTGTGGTTTGCGTCCTGGGCCAGGAGGGTTTCACTGGCGGAAGGCACTACTGGGAGGTGGAGGTGGGGGGCAAGACAGACTGGGATCTGGGAGTGGCCAGCCACTCGGTCAGCAGGAAGGGAAAGATCACCATCAACCCCAGCCATGGCTTCTGGTTCCTCAGCTTCAGAGACAGCAATAGCTACGCCTTCCGGACAGATCCCTCCATCTCCCTCGGGCTGAACCTAAAACCCCATAAAATAGGGGTGTTTCTGGACTATGAGAAAGGGCAGGTCTCCTTCTACAATGTCGACACCAAGCTACACATCTACACTTTCATGGACACTTTCAGTGAAACCATCTACCCTTTCTTCAGCCCCTGCACCAACAAGTCAGGTAGAAACGAGGCCCCCCTAGTCATTTCACCTGTCATGCTGCCCGACTGAGATGCCATGTCCTTGGCTTTTGCTTATTCAGAGAGATATGTTAAACTGTATAGCACATGAGCAGCAGTGTGGTGTAGTGGTAAGGAGCAGGTCTTGTAACCAAAAGGTTGCTGGTTCGATTCCCCACTGGGGGCACTGCTGCTGTAACCAAGGTACTTAACCCACAGTTACTTTAGTAAAAATGTCCAGCTGTATAAATGGATAAAATGTAAAAACTAACCTATGTAGGGTTATCTGGATAAGAATGTCTGCTAAATGACATGAGTAAGGGGGGATTTCTGTGGGAGCATTAATGATGAGCATCCTTACTCAAGGGTAAAACAGTAAGGCTCACACATGTTATACTTCCTAGAGCCAGTTTTAGTTCCCTATATAACCAGTCCGTTCCATTACCCCCAATTAACACTATAAGCTGACATAACCTTTCAGCAATGTAAAAGAGCTAAAAATATACTAATCTTAATGTTTGGAAAAAACTTATATTTGCATAAAATGTTAAATTTACATCAAAACAATTTAGATCAGTTGTCAATAATATAAGAATTGTGAATATATATTTGATGTATATATACAGTATGAATGTTTCTTGTTGTGAATATATGTATATTTAATAAGAAGATATTCAGCTCAGGGATCCATCTAGACCTCAAAAAGCATGGGTATTTAAATTTTACCTTAACTTTACCTTCAACATAATTAGTATTTTGTGACTGAAAATTCTGCAGAATATGATACAATGTACTCTGCACAATGAAATTTCAGTACACGTTGCATATTATAACAATTTTGTAAAGTTTCATTATTTCAATAAAATATGTGTCATTTTCAGTTCCATTTCTTTGGTACACAATTTTTTACCAGTCCGACCAGAAGCAAAAGCTTGTAACTACATTTAATTGAATGTCCTGATTGAATTATAACAAAGCACACTCCTTTATGATGTGATGACAACAGCTCAACAGTGAGGCAAAAAAAAATACTCCAAATAAGACCTGGCATCATTCCACTTTGACAAGCCTAAGAAGCAATGAGCACCAGACAAATGGCTTCTTTCGAAGTTGATGCCTCAGATAAGGTTCTTGTCCTACTTGGGAGCCACATACAGACAATGGAAATTTTCACAATATAAACTGAAACCAGCATAACCAACAGACTATCACACACTGGGAACAATGAAACACTGTGGGGAGGGTTAGCACTGTGCTCTCTCCTTCTGTAAACCCTCCCGCCCAGCTTATAACTGAATTCAGCTCCATCTCCTACAAACTGCAGGAGAAACACCTTCCTGAGAAATGAATGGTGAATGAATGATCAGTTCTCTAACATCTTGGTACAGGGTTAGCAGTATGACTAATGTTAATGCATACTAGGTCAAACTCCATTCCCATTGGTTTGGACAAAATGCCAAAAGCTCATTCGGTACACTACAGTCAGCATCCTTCCAAAAAGTGTTTTTCACTGCCAATGTCGCTATGCCAGTCTTTCAAACGAGTCGTCATTGTTCTCAGGATATTATTATTATTAATTATTAAATTAAATGAAGTGGCATTAAAGCCAGCTTCAGGGATCCAGAAATTGTACAACAGTTAAATTCCGGTTCAATGATCTATGGCAAAAACACAAAAATTACAGAAAAATCATAGTGCAAAGAACTATCTAGCCACACCGGAATATCAAATGGTAAAATACCACTTTACCACCAGCAGAGGTCCCTATATTCACATAATACAAATAATAACTAGAGGGGTTGCGACAACGTAATAGTTTCAATCCTTAACATATTAGACTACATTTAAAAATATACATACAAGACATACAATCTGTAGGTATATGTAAACTGCAAGTCGTATCAGAGTTCCGTTTGCTAAGAGGCTAAATATGCTGCACAAAATTTGAGCATGAGTGGCGCATGATAAATACGTCATATATAACCGACTGAACCGTGTGCTATTTGTCAAATTAAAATGCTTCCCGCAGTTACCGGCTTCATTTGTGTTATTTATATCAACCTGATGATCGCTGTCATTTACAAGGGGCAGAATTAGCTAGCCAGCTAGCTAGATCACTGCGAAAAAACTGACAGCGGGGAGTTCTTTCTCCATCGTATTCGCTCTTGAGGTGAGGATTTTATGTGAAACCTCATTTTCTGTGTCCCAGTAATGGCATGCTAAACCAGCTGAACGATGCTCCTGCTGTATTCGGTGTAGCCAATTACCTTTAATATTGCTGTCATTTCGAAATGCACTAAAATATTGTCTAGAGACGTTGGCACCTTGTGTAGTGTTAGAATGCATGTAATTTTTATGCTGGTGCTGTCATTGACCTTCATTTAAGGTCTCCAGTAGGTTGTTACCTATGGCCAGTTGGTTCACTCGTAAAGTTGATGCATTGAATCATAGCTCGTGAAATAACATTTTCTAAAGTGTAATTAACTATTCTTTCACGACAGACAGCCCCTGATATCGAATATTAGGGATTGTGTGCCACCACGCTCCTAAACGTCTTCCTTATGGTGTGTGTACGCACGCGCGCACACACCTCATTCATAAGCGCGAGAATCAAACTATTTTAACACTTTGGTCGTATATCAGTGGGAGCGATTAGCAAATAACTTAGTGACATGTTGCAGTGCTGGCTACTAGTGAAACCTTAAGATGAAACTCATGCATTCTTTTTCAATGATCAGCTACAAAGACTCGTGCCTGTCTCTCTCCAACAGGGTTCTCTTCCACAATGTTGTTGCACAGCCTGGTTGGGCGAGTGATGACGGCGTCGCAGCTCTTGTGCCAAAGTGGCCGATTTGCACTGAAACCGCAGGTTGTGAGCGTCGCGCACGCTCACTTCTCCTGCGAGCGCAGGGATTCGCTGCAGCCCGCGGCTGTAGCCGCTCTGCAGCGTCGCCGCTGTTTAAATTCTGCGCTGCCGTGGCGAAGAGCGCTAAGCACCAGCGCGGCCAGGCCTGGCTGGTACGAGAGCGTGGCGGACTCTACGCCGGTGCACCTGACCGAGCAGCTGCTGGTGACAGTGCAGCAGACCACGGGGATGCCGTGGTGGGCCTGCGTGGTCTGCACCACCCTGGCCCTGAGAACCGCCATCACTCTGCCGCTGGGCGCCTACCAGATGGTCATTATCGCAAAGGTCTGTGTTGAGTTGAGAGTCATATGGAACACGTGTGTAGCCTTGCAGTATAATAGGCATCAATCTGGTTTGTGACATAAGTAGGCTTCTTCAGTGTTTTAAGTTTCTGTAGTGTTTTTCAGACCACAAAAGGCATAGAATGGTGCGGTTTCCCCACTGAGCTTGTCACTTTTAAATGGAAATATTCATCAGAAACACCCATGCACCTGCATATTACAGAGTTTTTTCATGAATTAGATGTTTAGCAGTGGTCCAGCTTCATCTTCCTGAAAGTATGACCCAATACAGTAATACCACTATAATTAAGATATCTTGCAGATGTGGCTAACATTAGTGAAAGTTCTAATCTCAGTGCAAATCAAAGAAACATCTATTAACTTTGGGCTGAAATGACTGTGGGTGCACCCAATGATTTGTAACACTCTGTAATGTGTGTTTTTTCATCTTATGTTGTTATGGTGAACCTGACTTTGAGACTCATAGGGTGTTTTGCTGTTCATTTTGGGAAAATGGATCTAAGCTGAATCTGAATGCTGTTTTTTCCTTCGTTGATAAATTAGATTAAAATTGATTCAGCATGTACTCCAGTGAGTCACTATGTGTGAAGTTAAAGACGCCTGCAGCCAGCAGCACCGTGAGGTAAAATGGGTAATGCTGGTGTCATGGCAACCACCCAGAGGGTCAGACTGGGCTGAAGACCAGCAAGTCCCCTTGCTGTGCCTTCAGAGCAGCTTATCTAGTAGCCCCACGTTTACATGTTTGCAGGCTCGAGTATGAACAGCATGTAAAGAGTCCGCCCAGCTGTGGGCCATGTTTTTGTTGCGGAAGAGGCCTCCCCCTCACTCACAGCATGGAAACAGCAGCCTCAGCAGATTGCCGGGCCTCTCCTACAGTCCTGTCCTCTCTGTAAACACTCACACAGCCACGGACCGGGTGCACTAACACACCCACCACACCAAGCGCTGATTATCGCTGTGCTCAGAAAAAAAGCAGTCACATTCCATTAGTGTCACCCCATGCCATGCAGATGAGGTTGTTCTCATCTGTCTCCGGTTTTGCTGTGAAAATGTACCTAAACTTTTGGTTCATTCTGAGTTTCAAAATGAGTCAGTGACCGTTAAACCTAATTGTTTCCACAACATCCCAGTGTAACTCCTCTTGCTAAAATGTCATCCAGCTTGGTGTGAAAAAACACACACTTTTATCAGGGGAAAAAAAACAATAGAACATGCCCTTCTATGCCTTTCCCTACCTCCGGTGAGAGTCATGTGTGACTGACAAGACAATAATCAGTCAGACACCTTACATAAAATGCATGTATGGAGTGCAAATGCTAACACCGCAGCCGTTTCCAGACAAAGGTGTGCTGTCTTTTGACATTAGCAGGGCTGGTGTGAGACTAGCACAGGCAGCTCAGTCATAATGACTTGCACCTGTTTTGAATTCCGATGCTGATGTTTCGAGTCCTTGGGCTGTGATTGGACTGTGTTTGTGCTCCAGTGATACTGATTGACCTTCATATGGGCTGTGGGTAAAAGCGTTTTCTCTTACTGCGCTGCCCTGATCACTGCTCTGTCCCAGACGGGAACTCCCCAATTGTTGGGGGACTTTGAAAGTGTTTTTAAAGTGCAGTTATCTATGTTTTTAGTGTTTTTTTCTTTCTTAAAGTAGGACAGGATTCTCTTTCACAAAGTAAAAAAAAAGGCCTTTGACTGAATTTTGTCCCAATTTATTTCAAGAAATGTGAAATATGTGAATATGTGTATGTGAATTGTAAAACATGTTGGCAATGTATTTTGGTGTTTGGGGACTTGAAGGAAGGGTTTGTCGGGGTGAATAACCGCCTGCTCCCTTTCCTTCAGCTAGGTTGAGGCCCTGCAAGTGGAGATTGCAGAGCTGGCCAAGAGGTTGAGCTACGAGGTCTCGGTGCGTGGCAAACAGCAGGGCTGGTCTGAAAAAGTCTGCCGGTAAGAGCTGACCTTTGACCTCCAAAAAACAGACCCGGGTCATTTATTCTAACTCATCTGAAAGCTAAGTGTAGAGTAGAAGTCAATAACAAATATAAATTGTCAAATGTCATCTTTGTCCATTGTTAGCGTGAATGTTCATTAGCCTTGCTATGATGTGGAATTTTAATCATTGCCACCATTGCAGCACAGTGTGACAGTGTGCAGTAGTCGTGTTTAGTTTTACCCCTATGTTTTCAATTTCCAAACTTTGAATGGTTTCTCCTGCCTGTGAATGCAACTCCATGAAGCCGTCATGGCTGAGGGTGGCCTGTGCCTTTGCCTGTGCTGAACCTCTCTGCCCTGTGTGCCGGCAGGCACCACTTCAGAAGGAACATGCGGAGGATCGTGTCGGAGCTGTACGTGCGGGACAACTGCCACCCCTTCAAGGCCAGTCTGCTGGTGTGGGTGCAGCTGCCCATGTGGGTGTTCCTCTCCTTGGCCCTGCGCAACGTCAGCCTGGGCCTGGCAGACTCCACCATGGGTAATCACTGTAGATCCGTGGGCAATAACCACTCTACCATGGGTAATCACTGCAGGACAGGAGGGTAATGTAGTGCTATGGGTAAAGGCATGGCCACTGGTAATCACCACTTCACCCTGTATAATCCCATCATTCATCTAAAATGGCTTGACAACTGATATTGATTTTGGGGGCCTGTACAGGAAACACTCTTCTTCTTTAAACACACCAAAGCTGCGTCCCTCTCTCTCTCTGCTCTCAGCTCTGCAGCGGGAGCTGGCAGTAGGGGGCGCTCTCTGGTTCCCTGACCTCACGCTGCCCGACTCCACCTGGATCATGCCCGTCAGCCTGGGGCTGGTTAACCTGCTGATCGTGGAGGTGAGTCACCTGCCACACCTCCTGCGGGACGCACTGTCTGCACTCGCAGTGAAAGCTTGACACTCAGGGTGCCTTTTGTGTATTGTAACAATTAATTAGTCCAGCCTCACCCACATCAGCACTTTGATCCTCCCTAATCAACCATTATTTCTCACGGCAGGGGGATTAGGTCTCCAAGGCGTAGTCTGTTAACACCCACTTGTGAAAAGTACTCGAGGGGATGTAATTTGTGTGTGTGTGTGTGTGTGTGTGTGTGCGCACGCACGTGTTTGTGCCCTTTTTTTCCCATATTGTTAGATATTTGCTCTGCGGAGGATAGAGGCCTCAAAATTCCAGAAGTACGTGACCAACTTCATCCGTGGAATCTCCCTGCTCATGATACCGCTGGCTGCTACTGTTCCCTCAGTAAGTGCCACATACCTGTCTCACTGAAGGCATGAGGGTGTTTGTGTGTGTGCGTGTGTGTGTGAGCACGCGTGTGAGTGTACATGAGCATGCATCTGCATGTATGTACGTGAGTATGTTTGCGTTTTGATTTGCAGGTAGGGGGACGCTCTTATCAGTATGCCGATTTCAAAACAATAAGGAATCCAGTGTATTTTAATTTCTGTTTTTCACTCATGTGCCGCACTTTCTGGCCAGAGAAAACTAACTGTATTTGAAGTAGTAATTATTTATAGTAGACTGTGAAGTCATGTCTCCTTGTTTATCTTTTACAGATATTCATAGCCTTTTACTTTCAGATCATATGTTGGAAAAATGAATGAAAGGACTAGCAGTTACAGCATGAAGGTGTTAGGCATGCTACACTTTGGCCAAATATTTCCACCCTGCAAAGAAACAACAACTGATAATTTCATCTGTAGGAAAAGACTCAGCAGATTCAGCACAGTGACAGATGCTGCATTATCTCAGACGTCTCATTCTCACACACACACACACACACACACACACACACGCCACACCTGTGTCCAGAGGAGCAGTCATTGTAGCGTACCCGGTGAGGATGTTTTCCTCTGCTGGAGCAATAGTCCCAGCAGACCCACAGATACAGACAGAGGCATCATGCGTTTATCTGAGCGTGGAGGTTGAACGTTTGACTTGCAGCCAGCAGCCTTTGCAGCAGGTTCTTTCCTTACCGCCTGCTCATGAAAACCTCATTACCATCAAAGCGCAGGCCTTGCTATCTCTTGTGCCCAGGTACAATGACACTGCTCATCCCCGCACAGACACCACAAACTCTCTCTCTCTCTCTCTCACACACACACACACACACACACACACACACACACACACACATACCAGGTTAATCTGCCCAGTGATCAGCATATGGCCAATGTTGTGTCTCCGTTTTAGAAACTGTCTCTGTTCCTTTTCACCAGCTGTAGCTGCAGGATTCTGCACGTTTCCACATGGCTATGTATGCCAGTGGACACTGAATGAATCATCTGAGAACATGTTTCCACCCGGTCTGTTGGAACAGGCTGCTGTTACCTGTTTGTTGTGGTTACCTGTATTCTGTGCCTCACTCTCAGCCTCTGTAGGTGTGCACTAGCGATGGAACAGGATAGAGGAAAACTTCTCAAAGAATGAGGCTGAGAGCCGTCTGTAGTTTACGCTAAACATTTGATGGAGTAGAATCATACCTCATAAACCTTTTGGTTTTAATATGCATAAATACCAGTCTGTTTGTTCTACCTGCTCAGTCTGCTGTTGTTGAAGCTGTGAGTTTTGACTTGCTGTTTCCTTATGAACATTCTTAAAGAGATGTGGCCTATAACAGGACATCCACAGTCAGCATAGGAATGCAGACAGCACCACAGACTCCTGTAACCAACCAGGAACTCCCAAGATGGAGGCTGGAAGGAGGACAGGAGCAGGATATCTTGTCATGACCTCTGCGGTCTGTGGAGGTGAAAGCAGACACAGCTGACCTCTGACCTCTGACCTCCTTTGCCCCTCCCCTCCTCTCTCCCAGTCCATGGCGCTGTACTGGCTGAGCTCCAGCTGTGTGGGACTGGGTCACAACCTGCTCCTGCGCTCGCCCCGGTTCCGCAGAATCTGCCGGATCCCTCCCACCCGCTCCGATTCTGACACACCCTACAGGGACATCGCTGCTGCCTTCGTGGCCAAATACCTCAAGTAGGACCCCCTCCAGAGCACAGCACCGGTCAGGAGCCTGGGACACGTTTGTGAGAGGGGATTGCAGGTTTGAATCTCCAGCTGGAACAATACTGCTGTGCCTTTGAGCCCAGCACCTGAGCTGGGCTGCTCCAGGTAACGGCCCATAGTATAAATGGGCTCTTTGCTGTGTGAAACACAGACCATGGGAGGAGAAGGTTACCGCCGTCACACACGACTCGCCTGTGTCATCGCATTGTCCTGACTCGTGACTGCAGCATACCCCGCTGGCCATTGGCCATGCAGTTCCACCCCTGTCCAGCAGAGGTCCTCATGTAAGACTTTCCTGCCTGACTCGGAAGTTTGCTTGGGACGAGCGATCGGCCAGTCATGTTGGTCCACCGTCACCTCTGTGCAAAAGGCTGACTCTCTGCAGGTTCGTCAGGTTGGTTCCACGGACTCCTCGTCTAACGGGAGGTGAGATGTGGAGCAGACTCAGTTTCTTGTTCTCATAGGCATCAGTCTTCTTTCCAGCAAGGAAGAGCCACTCAGTAACGATGAAGACGAGGTTGCTGCACAACGTGGCATGTAATGTGGCTTTTGAATAAAAACTCTTGTAAGACTTTGAAATGTTTACCCATCTATGGATCTGTTGTCCATTCACAAGTCAACCAACCCCACAATGGGAAAATGCCTTCACACTGTTATTTTACAGGGATTCTTGTTGGTTGTCATCAAATAATTTGTTAGTATAAGTCTTCTCATATTAAAGAGAAGAGAGTATCTGTAGAAGGTCAAACAGACAGCACCATCACATATGCAGTGCAACAAATGCACAATTTCTGCATCAAAGCTGTTTGTTCCAAAAAAAAAAAAGATTTTTCCCCACTCTCTTGTACAAAGACATGTACAAATTATTTCAAGAATTATTGGAAGTGTAGTTAATGTGGACTCAATATTCTTGTCTTTTTTCTATTAGTGTTAACTGAGCCATAAAGAATGTGTTGCTCAACAAATTAGTTTGAATATGGTATACAATACTATTTTGAGACTCTCTGCAGACTAATAGAAATGAAATATGAAAACGTTTTCGATTCTTATGCTTAACAACAAAAAACTTAGTTCCCAAAAATTCACAGGTTACATCTTAGTAACCATAGAGAAGGCGGTAGGAGAGGCAGGGAAATTCTGTGGGCGGAGTCGAGCCTCAATAAAACTACCATGAGGAGATGCGATACTGTAGGTACCGTGAATAACTAAGTAACTGTCAAGCTTAGAGGCTACCTGACACCACAAGATGTTGCGGTTTTTTGCTTTAGTGGCGACTCTTTCATACCTGACAGCTGCATCGGACCGCGTCCCTCTCAGCTGTGGCACTTGCGACCCCAGCCTCTGCGATCCCCTCCCCGCCGACGGCTGCCAGTTCGGCACGGTGCAGGACTCCTGCGGATGCTGCTCGCAGTGCGCTGCTGGCCCGGGCGAGCCCTGCGGTGGACGCGGGTCCGCGGCGAAGCGCTGCGCCTCCGGACTCGAGTGCGTGAAGAATGACAAAGTGAAAAAGAGTAAACTCGGTGTTTGCATCTGCAAGAGTGACTACGAAGTGTGCGGGACTGACGGTGTGACGTACAAAACCGGCTGTGATTTGAAAGCCGCCAGTTTAAAAGCCGTGAACCAGGACCAACCTGAAATTAAAGTCCAAAATAAAGGGAAATGCGCGCAAGGTGAGATTATTTTTAAACACATATCTTTTTATCCTTAATGATGTTGCTGCAAGAGGATGTGACTGAAGCAGAGTAAAGATGCTAAGTAAACAATATTTAAGAACATGAATATAATTTATATTTATGCTTTTAAATAGGATAACTTGTATAGCTAAATATATACCGAGGCGCAGATTTGTTACAGTTTTCAATGAGGCTATATTTAAGAGGCTATATTTGATGTATTACCATCGCTTCGTCCAAGACTTGGACTCCAAGTTCTATATCTGACCGTGAACTGATTTTAGAACTGCATTTCGTAAATCGTAAACCCTGTCCCAGGAGACAGGAATAGGCTACACCAATTATAATTCGCCTTCTCCTTCAAAAGGTCAGATGTGCATTTGCGTGATAGCAAACGAACCCTCACCCTTAGATGCGCCCGCGGCCGGACACGGCTGCTGATAAGCATCCTTCGATGAATCTCGTGCGTTATTGGAAGTGCGCGATGAAAGTTCGAAGCAACGTTTATAACGCTGTGGACGAGAGGAAATCCGCCACCAGCCACAAATACTTAAACACCAATGCAGATGTGTGTACTTATAAGCCGGGAGATGTATGTCTGTTAAGAAAGTTTTTAATGACCGGATTTCGAGCAGTAGTTTTTTTCTTCTTCATATGGCGGTGTATTGATGCCAAGGATCGGGGAGTAATTATTTTCTTTTATTTTATTATTAAGAATAAGATGGTAAAATAGCAGGATTATAGATTAGCATAATGGCCAGAGTAGAATATGGTAAGAATAAAATGGTCAAAAATAAGATGGCCCACACATGGATCTGGAGAGATTGGCAGGGCTTCAAGTCTCCTCTCCCTCCCACTACAGCACTGACCCAGGGTCTGTCCCCAGAGTGGGGGACATGTACATCCAAACAGGCCCCATTATCCTCAGAGCCTGCACATCTCTGCTATCAGGCTATGCTGTCTTTACATTACATTACATTACATTATATTTAGCAGATGCTCTTATCCAGAGTGCCTTCAAGCACAAGATGATAGAAGTACATCCATCCAAGTTATATTAGCCACAGGGTCAGATCCAGTTAACAACACTCCCAGACCAATGTGATGTCATACAATGTCTACACAGAGTGAATATAAAGTTCAGTGGTTCTCAGATAGTGTGGTGCCTGTGTAACTCGCCAGCCCTGGGGAGGAATTCCAGCCACAGGGATGGGGTGGTGGGGGGATTTCAAGGCCTGAATGGAGGTGATCTCTGATCAAACAGCCGGGTCGTTGTTATGGACACACAGACCGGGCTGTTTTCTCAAAGCAGAGCCGGCCTGTGTAGCGCAGTGAAGCCTTACATGATTAAATCAAACTGTGTGCCAGCGTGGGATTAACCAGTGAATGGGGTCTGTTAATCAAAAAAATATCTCACATTAGCAGAATGGCATACCTTGGAATTGCTCAGGTGCCACCTAATCCGCTCGTATCCAGCGAGGCTGGAGTCAGTCCTCTACTGGCCTCAGCAAGACTCAGACACAGAACAAATGAGGCAGAACCTTCACAGC
Source organism: Megalops atlanticus (assembly GCA_019176425.1). NCBI lineage: Eukaryota > Metazoa > Chordata > Actinopteri > Elopiformes > Megalopidae > Megalops > Megalops atlanticus. The sequence continues at coordinate 28,401,719 of CM032891.1, forward strand.
TTTTGACAAGTTAAAGAGTCCACATTTTCCTCTCTTCTGGGTATTGCTGTAGATTTTTATGAGGGCTGGTTTAGATGGCATTTTCTTTGGTGGTGACTTCTAAAGGTTTGGAAAGACCTTGGGCACAAAAAAAAAAAAAAAAATCTGCCACAGGTATGAGCAGTAGGAAAAGAAGATTTAAAAAGATTCAGCAATGAAACAGCTCCAAGTTAAAAGTCTTACAACATCCCTTTGATGTATTGAGGAAAATTGACGGGGCTTAATATGAAATATGTCCAGCTGCCATGGCAATTTCACATTTTTGTTTATGAGTGCTGTCTAACGGGGCCCCAGTCAAATGAACTGTGAGGGTTAAGAGTTCAAATCTATTTATGAATCTGTACATATGAGGTTGTGCTGTTTGTGTAGCACTGAGCAGGAAACGGAAAATAAACTTTCAAAGCACAGGAATCATTGTGAAGTGAGTTGTTTGGTCTATGTCTACTTGCTTATATACATATTTAAATGTTTTTGTACAAACATATCACAGGTGAATCTTTTACGGGAATGGACTGTCCTTTAAAGAACAACTTAAGTACGTTCCACGTACAGCCATGCGTCGCGTAACGTCCACGATACGTTCTGTGAAATAGGACGTTATGTGATTTGGACGTTGTGCGAACACCATACTATATACAGTATATGGTATACTATGTGCTGTACCATTATACGCCTGGCAGAGCAATCGCTTTATTTCCATGAGACATGAGATACACATGTTGCGTGCGTGAAGCGTTGCCTTCACTACGTCCGGTTACGTCCGCTACGTCCCGTTCTGCAATCGGGATTTTTAAACTTTATTACAACCTTATGGGACTACGGACGTATATGCGAACGGACGTTGTCCGAATGAACGTTAACCGGCGCATGTATAGTTATGATACATTCTCTGATTTTCCTGCAACTGAAATAGTATTTATTTTAATAACTTTGAACAGTTAACATGGATTAATTCACATGTCTATAGCGGAGCTATGTTTTGTGTTTTGGTCCTACAAAAATGCCTTCATTACAGTGCACTCAGTGTTTCTTCTCCATTCACCCCCAAGGGGAGTATCTGACAAATCAGAGGTGATTTACACCATAGTCACTCAGAACAACCGAGAGTTCATCAGTGTACATACATTTACCTCTGACAGCTGCTGGATTGGGACAACATCGGATCATATCTCCACTGCGAGTCTGTGACAGTGAAGCAGATGGGAGTAATCATATCCCCAAGGCATTGAGCAGCATCTCTATCTTTGGCTGTTGAAACATGACTGGAAAGGCGTGGTTGTCCAACAGCGATAGTGTTACACTTTCTCTAACCTGTGGCTACCTGTTGCAGAAGGAGGGCGTGATGTCACGTATATCCTCAATGATGATGTTGAATTATTGAGACTTGGCCTTGTTAAAGCCCTCTCACCCCAAGCATTTTTGAATTTATAAAGTGGAATTTCTGAGCAATGATCATCCCTGTGGTAATTTCTGCCAGTTATGTGGAGTACTGATTCCAGGAGCTCAGCTTTGTCACTCTCTGGTATATTTTAGAGAGTGGGAGTACACACCCCTTGCCCTGTGCCAAACTAAAGAACGTAAATCAACCAAAAAAGCAATATTACAACACAGTGTTAACATTCCTGCCTGGGAGGAGGCCCGGTTTGAGCCGGCTCCTTTGCGCTCCCCTCTGCAGATAGATTGATGCGCTCCTTCTCCCTGCAGCTCCAGTCATTGTCACCGCACCTGCGGAGGTGTGGAACGTCACCGGCTCCCAGGTCTACCTGAGCTGCGAGGTCAGCGGTATCCCCACCCCTGTGCTTACCTGGAAGAAGGTATGTGACGGGGTGCAGTACAGAATGAGCGTGGCCCCTTTGACAAACACCTCAGTACCTGTGTACACCTGTGTAGATACCTGTCCGCCTTTGGCATCGCCTGTTACATTCGATCAAGCAGTCTGCTTCCTGACATGAAAGTAACTTATCTTTAAAGGCTTGATATTTTAATGAAGATCAATATATGTTATTAAAGACATTGTCTTTAATGACACTGGCTGCTCAGAGGAGTTTTTTTTTAATATTTCACCTTTTTTCTTTCTGCATAAGGAAAAATGCGCCCATATAAATCAGATGTGCTTAAGGCTGTCATTTTAACTTGCACACACTTGGCAACATAGCACCAACTATCAAATTCTTTTTCAGTTTTCCATTTTCCATTGAAAGCTATGTGAAACATTAATTTCAATTAAAGGCAATGGAATGCTTTGTCTAGCTCTGATTGGACTATAACATTATTATGATGTGAATTTAGCCTTGGCCAAAACCTCAGCTTCACGTCTACTTGTACAGAGGTCATCTTGCAGGGGTGTTAACACAAGACCAAATGATGACAAACTGATGGTAGCCCAAGTTCAGATGCCCTATAGACAACCGATCATACCTTTTGATTAATACTACCTCCATCGTTTAATCCCCAGTTCCCTGTGGTTTTATGTGGTTTAGTGGTTTAAGATATTTTATGTTCATACTATGTGTTAAATCCTGTGTTACTATCCTCCTTTGTCCTTGGCGGAAGGGTGTTTCTCTTTGCCCCTGGTATCTTGGTCTTGCTTGCATGAACATTAAGCACATGTTAGTTATATTTGATTGGAACTGTAGGCAACGGGCTTTCCCATTACAGATTTAATACTTGTAGCCTCAGCCTCTTCAGGTTTACAGCCCACCAGCTGCCACTGGTCAAAACATGATCATAGTGTATGAACAACATCATAAATATTACAGACGCTATACCACTGGGAGCAGTGAGGATTGGGAGGACATGAAATAAACATTCCACCACACACTGTTGCTGTGATACCACACACTGTGATACTGTTGCTGTTTTTACTTATATTGATGTTTGAATTTTTTTTATATTTGCAATAAAAATGGGCCCTCTTTTGGAGGCCATAAATAAAATGTTTGGGTCACACAGGCTCTTTAGAAAAGGCACAGGAAGAGGTGGGAGTGAGAGATGTCTGTCTTTGGGAGCTGGATCTGAGGGGCTGGGTTCTCACGGCCGGAAAACCGCAGAGTCAGATAGAGATTAAGGAACAAAGCAGGCCCATGCAGAAGCAGGATGACTGGCCCCATTGAATCAGACCAAAGTGCAGAAGCGATCACAGCTGGACTATATCTGACTAGCAGCACAGGATCAGGGAAAAATGGGAGACATACACTGTATGCTGGCCTAACCACAACAATACTGCAAGGCTCTGTTGTACCAAGAAAGCATCATGATCTTACACTGGGGGTACAGTAAAGGTTGGAATGTGTGTAACTGGAGAATATAAACAGAGTTTCGTGCTGAAATTCTGCTGGAAGTGTTTTCTTAGTAAAGACAGGCACGTGCAGAAATCAAGGAAAATTGGTTAATGATTAATGAGGCGGCAGTCTCCCTAGTCTTAGTCCCCTTTGGTATTTTGCCTTGATATGTGCTCCTATTACTCATAAGCAGACTGATTTTACCCATTCCTGTGCCTGGGGCTACGGCTGTTGGGACCATCTGGAAGGCTGCAGCCAGCTCCCAGGTTGTCCTTTACCCTTGGGAATGACAGAGAGAGAGAGGCACTGAAGGAGAGACCTCACAGTTGTACCCAAGCCATGACCCATCAAACCATGGGTACTGAGTCATAATTCTAACAGGGCTTATGTACAGCTCCAGCGCTGCCCCCAGCTGAACATCTTTCATTGACAAACCACCAAAGTTGGAAGAGAAGGAAAGAGAGGCTTGCAGAAGGAAGGCCAGGTCATGACAGTGCCAGCGTGAGGTTGTGCCATATTTAACAGCCAAGATGAAAGGGAAAGTTGAAATTGCGGAGACATCGAGTGACAGCAATAAAATACCACGTTTCCAGGCTGGACTGCTATATATACCGTCCATGTAATGATAAAGTTGAGGTGCGTCATGAGATGCATACAGTAATTACAGGCAGACAAAAGCTACTTTGACAGTGCTTGGTCAAAAGGAGGACTCCTGGCCATGGTGTGAACAGTATTGAGTCATTGGGCTGTTCATGAATGTTTATGTTAAATCTACTGCGCATGGCCCCATGACCTTTAAAACAAAGGGTACACTGTGTGGGCATGGTCTTGCTCATTGTTAGTATGGTGTGTGCTCAAATGGCTGTAAATACGTGGCAAACATCATACAACTCTCACTTGTCATCAGTGAGTCTGGAAATAATAATTCCTGAAGAAATAACATTCCTGAAGAAAAAGGCTGTTGGTAGATATGAAAGATACAAGTGGGTAAGCACATTTGTGTTTCTCCCGTTAGTTATTGTCTCATGTGTGTAATGTCATGGCATTGGTACGGATAGATAGGCAGTAAAATGGACATTTCTCATGTTTCTTCTTGAGAGTAGATCATTCTTGTAAAGGCAAAACAGCTGCTGACTTGAATTTGTTTTGTCCTTTTTTTTAAAAAATAAGATTGTATAAATAATTTTCTATTGTTCAGTTAATCCCTATGCTGACTGCTCCAGGTCTCCAGCACCAAAGGCAGGGCAGACATGCTCCCAGGAGACAAGGATAACCTGGCCATCCAGACCCGCGGAGGCCCAGAGAAACATGAGGTCACCGGCTGGGTGCTGGTGAGTGCTGTCTGTCTCTCTCTTTCTCACACGCACACACACACACACACACTCACACACACACACACACACTCACGCACCTCACAGCTCACACACACACGCGCATATACTCTTCACAACTCACAAATGCACGCGCATGTCTCACACACAGAAACACACCCAAACATACACTCCTCACACTCACAACACAAATGCATCCCTTGTGCACTGACGTACACCTCACATCAGAAATAATCCCCTGCTCACATTGTCATACACCACACCTAATGAAACTCCAGCAATGATCTCCACTCTGAATGCTCTACACCAGTGTTTCCCAACCCTACTCCTGGAGGCACACTGTCCTGCATATCTTCCATCTATCCTTGCTCTACCTACCTGACTGAACTCATCAGTGGCACATTTGATTAGCTGAGCACACCTGATGTAATCAAGCAGCAAGGATAAATAGAAGATATGCAGGACAGGGTGCCGCCAGGAGTAGGGTTGGGAAACACTGCTCTACACATACAAATGACGGTATGTTGAGGAGTTGCACGTTACAGACCGAACAACTCATGCCTGATCTCTTTAAAGCAGAATTTTGTTCTGTTATACAAAAATCGCTCATGAATATTTCATTTTGAGCTATTTTTGTTTTCCTCCAGAGAAGTCAACTGCAGTTACAGGCCACATTCCTTTACCAACAGAAAGTAAACGACCCTGGAGGTCATGGTACTCCAGCACAGAGATATAATCTCTTTTTTATAAACTTATTTGTTTTTGCTCATATTTATTACCCTGTGTAATAAATTGCACCTGCGCCAATCGAGACAGTTTCAGACTTTGTGGTGGAAGCAGTTTTTCCAGGTGTTTGTCCTTAAAAAACTGTCCTCTGCACAAGCCTTGTATGGGAGTGTGTACTCTTGATAGGAATGCTTCCAAACCACCAGTATAAACTATCAAAACACATTCCCAAGCAATCTGAAGTGTCTTTGAAACCACAGCCATTTTGTGTGAGGAAGTATAGGGGACACTATCTCTCCCTCATGCAAAATCCACCCCTCTGTACTTTCATCTTTATGGAGACCCCCTTTCTAACACAATGGTATCTTTATGGAGCAAAATGAAGAAGGAGTGATAAAATCAACATTTTTTTGCTTTTTTTTTCCTCCAGATTTCGCCCCTCACCGAGTCAGACGAGGGGACGTACGAGTGCCACGCTGCCAACTCCAAGGGAGAGGCGTCGGCCGTGGGCACCATCCACGTGGTGGCCTCCATCGAGGACATCCCCACCAAGAAAGGTGGGTTCTGTGGGCCTCACCCCCTCCCCTCCCCCACCACCCCTGCACCCTGCGCTGGCCCCCATCACACTCACCCTAATCTGCTCCATCTGCACATCTGCCTGCATGTGTGTGTATGTGTATGCGTGTATGTGCGAGTGTGTGTGTATGTGTGTGTGTGTGTGTGCATGTGTCCATCATCCCGCTGACGCAACCGTCTTGCTGAAACAGGCAGTGGCAGACTCCTCAGGTGTGTTGCTCCGCGATCAGCTGTCTGTCAGCAGGCAGATCGCTGCCGTGACCAGGCCTGCACGGCTGGGCGTTATTCCTGCAAGCATTGACACATACACAGCCCCTACAGCAGGGAGCAGGGGGAACATGGAGTACCAGGCCATAAATCTAACGAAAAACGCTGAACACACCCAGGGCTGTGTCTATCACTGTCCTTCAGACGTCACATTAAGACTATGTTAGAGCATCAGCAGAACACGTGCCCTCTCAGTCCAAAACACACTCACACCATTCTCACACACACCACTCTCAGTGCACTTCTTTGCGCATTAACTGTATGTAACCGCTGTTACAATGTGGAAATGCTTTTGAGCAGCCAGTGACCATGGGAGTGATTCCTGTCTGTCTGTCTGTGTCCCCAGTCCCTGCAGCCAAGGATGAGGAGCTGTGAGGTGTTTGCTGAGCGCCCCCTGGTGGTGACTGTGGAGAGGAACACTCCCCCCATCACACCTGCACTGTAACGAGTCCCAGCTGCTGTTTCCCTTATGCTTCCCTGCTCTGGTCTTTGGTTTTTTATTTTTATTTAGAGAAAAAGCTGAATTATTTCCTTAAAAATGTGCCTGTGTAACTGCTTACTGTGGAAGAGGTCAGAACACCTGATCAGAACACTCAAGTGGCCCAACTGACAAAAGCGTGTCAATTTGTGCTTCATGGAAGAGTTTTGTACTTAGGAGGCCATGTTCATCACTTTTCATGTACACCAGCTGTGAGAGAATGAGATTAAATATGAATTCATTACACAGTAACACCTCAAGTAAGTACGCAGAGGTTTAACTCCTTAGTTGCCAGTGTAAGCACATAACCACTGAGGGGATGCCTTGTGCTCTACCAAAGCAATTGCACAGAAGTGACTTCAGCTGGTCTTTATATGTGAAGAGGGACACAAGCATATGACCTCATAACCCCACAGTACACACAACACAACACACAACACACCATTAGCTACAGAAATATGACAAGTTGAGGATATGCAATAATATGGAACATTTTAATGGCCGGATGTGTAAGATGGTTAAAGCTGGGATTTGTGTTCGAGGGCACAAAAATTCTTGAAGGGAAATCAGTGTGTGACACTTGTATTCTGCAAGGGATTCTGGGTAATCTTTGTTCCTTTTCCAGCATATTCCATTCTAAGCATTTAGGAATAAATCTCTATTTTAAATAGTCACTGAATGCCAATAATCCGGTACAATAAATTGAAAGCAATTTTAACTGACCCTGAACATATCCTGAACTAATGGTGCTAATACTGTTTACCTGTGACATCAGAGTTCACAGAAAGGTTGTACTCAGTGCTTGTGTAGGTTGTTACTCATTTTAACTGAAGATGAGGGATTCAGCCATGGCTTTTAAAATACCAAAAATAAAGATAAATGAGAACTGTACCCATGTGTAATCATGCTTGATGTATGGACTACTAATAAAGTTCTTTTTTTTTATGATGTAATGCATATACTTTTTTCCACTAATAAATTAAAAAATTACTCTAGACGTGACCTGAGTATTAACTGGGGAACTGAAACTGAACTGAAAAGTGAATTCTTCAGCTTGCAGTATCAATTCCAAATAAACCCAAATGAATGTTTTTCATGCTCCAACAACACATTCAATGCAGGGATTATTTGTGTAAGTCATGTCACTAAGCATGTCACCTACATAAGCATCCAGACAACCAACGAAAAGCGACGACAAAAAAAAAAAAAAATCACTGAATACAATAACGGAAGCCATGGCAACACATTAAAAATTAACACTCACTTTATTCATTTCTCTCATATTACAAAACATCAAGAGGCATCCTCTTTTTTGTTCTCCAAAACAGTGATCACAACAAAAACAATGGGCTACTGACAGCAGCTATGGTATCAGATACACAGCACTGGCTTCCATTTTAAACCTGTCGCCTGCTGTTCGTTCTGCCTCCTTCTTTAGAAGTAACATCATCATCGTTTGTCCTCTGAGCCTTCTGGCAGGGAAACGAAGGGATCTTTAACTGGTCATCATGCGCGGAGCGATGCTCATGGACATCAGCTCCTGGAACAGAAGCTTGCAGGCGTACGGCATCCGGACCAGAGAGATCTGAAACACATCACATTACATGCATTTAGCAGACGCTCTTATCCAGAACGACTTCCAGCGCAATAGAACATACGTGTGTCCATTCAAGTTAAATGAGCAACAGTGTCAGACCAGGCTAACACTCACAGATCAGTGAGTGCGAACATAACACTGTTAAAGCCCTACCACAAGTTAACTTGTGCAATCTGACTAGGCAACGGAAGCCAAGTATGCTACAATACATCAGTCACTAGAACACAGAATCCAAAATACACCGCAATACTACACACAAAATAAACAGCAAGTACTAAGGGTAGCAGGTGTTAGGAGGCAGAAATTGAGGTGGAACCGAGATGCAGTCTGAAGAGGTGGGTTTCCAGTCTGCGTCGGAAGATGGAAACAGGAGAAACACAGGCCTGCTGAGGCTCTGTCCTCAGCGGTGTGGCCTTTGTAGGCGTGGCCAGGGGGGTTCACTCCGTTCCACGCAGCTGAAGCAGCCGGGAGACTCACCTGTGTTTTGTTGCGGCAGCCCCTGCACTCGTAGGTGTGAGTGCGGGTGTTGGCGATGGCCATCAGGCCGCACAGGTTGCAGACGTGCACCTGGTAGGGGTCGGACGCCTCGAACAGACGCTCCCGGAGAAACTGCGCCGCTCCGTGGGCGATCTGACAGTCCCGCTCCATCTCCCCGAAACGCAGGCCTCCATCACTGCGCAACACACAGACAGACACGTGAGCACTCTCTCTCGCTCCCTCTCTCTCTCTCTCACACATACACACACACCAACACTAGCAGCTAGTAACTAGGGGCTGCACACGCTAGGGCACAGGAAGTTTCCAGAAGACCCCCACACACTCAGTAGGGCTCTGCGCCCCGAGTCTCACCGAGATCGCCCCTCCATGGGCTGCCTGTTGAGGATCTGAACCGGCCCGCGGGCCCTGGAGTGGATCTTGTCGTCCACCATGTGCTTCAGGCGCTGGTAGTAGGTGGGGCCGATGAAGATCTGTGAGGTCAGCTTGCGGCCGGTGAAACCATTGTACAGCACCTGAGGAGCGAGAGGGAGAGTGCGGTCCACGTTACCAGCCTGAATGAGGCTCCCGCAGCCAGAGTTACTGCCTGCATTAAAACAGCTGGATGCACCGCAGGAACTGGGGGGTGTGGAAAGTGAGGCGTTAACGTCTTTACCTCGTTGCCTCTCAGGTGGTACCCGTACTCGGACAGCAGGTTGGACACTTTCTGCACATTCACGGCGTCGTTGAAGGGCGTGGCGTCACCAATCTCACCTTTGTTGGCAGACACCTGGACAGGTAAAGAAAGGACTGTAAGGCTCCACCGCTGTCCCAGATATGGTGTGATACGGTCACTGAGTTGAAGAGTCAGGGTGGCAGTTTGGGCTGAGAATCTCTCACTTAACACTTGTACACATTCCAGTATGCATTACGAGCACATTTTCCCTGTCAGGATTCAGTCACTTCCTCCATTCCACCTCCTTTTTTTGAGTTTCGGTTAGCAATGTTTAAGCTTTTACTTCTGCATATTTGAATAGCAGTAACTTTCTAGTTCCCTGGTGTTTACAGACATTCCTGCAGTTACTGTTTGACTGGCTTGGCAGTTTCCCCGACCGCACCGATTTGCTTAAATCCAGTACTTCCTTTTTCCTTATATGATATTAATGCAAATATGCAGAAACGTGACTGCAGCACTGCAGCATGCAGAGAGGTAGAGAGAGCAGCAGAGGGGACAGTGGTACCTTGCCCTGCAGACACTCGATCAAGTGGCCAACTGTCATTCGAGACGGGATGGCGTGAGGATTGATGATGATGTCGGGCGTGATCCCCTCACACGTGAAGGGCATGTCCTGAGAAAGAGAGGGGGACAGGGAGAGAGAGAGAGAGAGAGTGAAAGAGAGAGAGAGAGAGAGAGTAAGAAAGTAAGAGAGACTCCACACTTATTTTCACCGAAAAACGAGTGGAAGCACATTTAAGGTAAGGACTTCGTGGTCCTCTTTGCAGGGACATTTGCATAGGTTCAATCCTGAGCCAGCTGCTGTAGGTGGTATGACCCCTTCCTCAAACTCAACAGGAAGTCGGAGAGACACAGGAATGCATTTATTTACAAAAAAAAGAACCTCCTGTTAACAGCAGCTCGGATGTACTTACACTCACTAAACTAATCTAAACACCATCTGGCCCGAGGTTCCCAAAAGCACTGCTATCAGCAACTAACGAATGTTTTAAAATGTTTCCACTTCATGTCAAAGGTTCCAGTTTATAATGAGTAAGAAAGAGCAGATTCATTTAATCCGAGTTAAAAAGTCAGCACACAAACTAAACAGACTGCACAGTGTGGAAAGGTTAACAAGTTTCCCTTTATTTTCTTACCTCTTGTCTGTACTGGATACCACAGGTACCCTTCTGTCCGTGCCGACTGGCGAACTTATCTCCGATCTGGGGGATACGGACCGACCGCACCTGCAGGAGACGAGGGAGAGATGTTCCCTGAAGGAATGCCTTTTACATGAAAGCAGAGCAGCTCTCGTATCTAGGAAACCATCTCACATAAACATCTAGGTGAAAATAAACCGATAAGCCTTACTGTCAGTGTTCAGCCTGAGGAGAGCGAATGTGTCAAAACCGCTAAAACGTTGTGCCTTACGTTACAGCACAGATATATGAGATTAAGTGCCTTCTTTGCCTCATTATTATTAGATTTTTTTTAACATTTACTTCACTTGGAAGGTCATCTCTTTATTGCAGGCATGACGTGGGGAATTGCAGTGAGGCAGGTGAGGACCAATTAAGTGCAGGGGGAATGATCAGGCAACCAGATGTGGAGAGTTGTTTTGGGAATTTTACCAGGACACAAATTCCCAAAACAACTCTGTAATTGCCCAAAACAGCTGCTCTATAAGCAGCTCTAAGTGTTATGAGACCTTCAATGCCCACGCCGGGTCAGGGCCTTCTTTCAGAGCACACTTTTATATAGCAAAGAGCACCCACTTCAGCAGCTTAGAGAATTCTGTTGGTTCAGAGGGAGCAGTGCCCCCTACTGGCCTCCAATACCACTTCTAGTTGCAACCCACTTTTCCCCAAGAGGTCTCCCAACCAAGTACTTACCGAGCCCAACCTCTCTATATATATATAAACAATTCTTGGCAACCTGAAACATATCTCTCAGCCCTGCTTAATTTCAGTGAAAGAACCCAGCCCACGAGCATTGATAACTGTGCACCGGTATGTGTGACAGTCAGGGAGTTACGAGTCCGACATGGTTCCCTTCGGCCTGCCCGGCAACACCCACCCTGATCTTGCAGAACTTGTAGCCCTCCTGGTTGAGCGTGACCATGACCTGGTCGACGATGCCGGTCTCGCTGGTGCGCAGGAAGGTGCTGCAGTCCCGCTTGGTGTAGCGGCGGTTGGTGCTGTCCAGCTCGTCGTCGTTCTCCGGCAGTGTCACCGTCTTGCCGATGATGACGTCCTCGCCGGACACGCGCACTCCCGGCGCAATCAGGCCGTCGTCGTCCAGCTTGTCATAGATCGCGTGACGCATGCCTGGGGGGGGGGGGCAAGGTTTAGATTTCAGCAAAATTTAATTAATCTTCACCCAGATTTTTTGCAAAAATGAGGGGTGGATTTTTATAGCTGTGCATGTGGGAACGCATCTGCCACGCACTACGATGTTCAAATGTTTCTAAATGATATAGTGATCTTGTGCAGGTTCTCTCTAGCAGAGGACTACCGTACGATACAAAACTGAACAACCTCATATAACAGGATTCTGTTGACTCACCTTGACAAGTTTCACGAGTGGGTTTTTCAAAAATCTCCTCCTGGTCAAAGCCTTTCTTTGACTCCTGCTCTTTATAAGAGCGATAGAACACAGACCTGGAATCACAGGACAGCTAGCTTTAATACTACCCAGAATACACTGGTGCAGTTTCCACAATCCTGAGCCTGTTCACTGGAAACAGAGTCGAAGACCAGCGCTTCCTCTTTACAGGCACATCAACATTCCAGCACTCTTGCATTTTCCCATCTCAACAGGGCTCAGCCACACCAACATGATGGAGACACACAAAATCCTATGCTATTATAAATGTAGGCTTGTCCTACATGAGGCAACGGCCTACAAAACAGACCGAGTCATTTTGCATAATTTCTCACACATTGTCACACCTGTATATCAAACGCAGACATGCTAATCTAAAATCATAAAACCCAAGAGGTGTGCCCTCACCTGAAGAACCCACGGTCCACAGCTGAGCGGTTCATGATGACAGAGTCCTCCTGGTTATACCCTGTGTAGGACGCAATGGCCACGATGGAGTTGATACCTGAAAAGCGAAACAAAACGTTAGAAACCCTCAAACTACAGTCTGCAGCGAGAAGGGACATTGGCCACCAGTTCTGCACAGCTTCAGCCCCACCTGCTGGAAGCTCCCTGAAGCGCAGGTACTCCATGGAACGCGTGGTGACTAGGGGCTTCTGTGGGTAGTACAGCACGTGGGCCAGGGTGTCCATGCGCACATGGAAGTTTGTGATGTACACGCCCATGGCTTGTTTGCCCATAGCAGACTGGTACGTGTTCCTTGGAGACTATGCAAGGGGACAGGAGAAAGGAGAGCAGTCGTTTAAAGGATGGAATTTTGGTGGGTTAATGAAAACAGCAGGTATGCAATATAAATACTATGCAGGCAACCATATTATTGTGTTTACCACAAAAGAACTACAAGAGTAGTTTGTTACATTATTCTTTGCTACATTACATTATTCACATGAATCAATGTTACCAACTCACTCAATATATATCTAATATAGCCAGCAGTATACCAGTAATAAAAGTAACAGACAGATAATCTGACTGACAGATGGGAAGGGGTGGCGCTGCACCTGGTTGTGATCAGGGAAGGGGATAATGGAGGCGCAGACTCCCAGGATCATGGAGGGGTGGATCTCGCAGTGGGTGTAGGTGGAGCAATAGGCCACGCCCTTCTCCTGCAGGTCATCGGGGGTCATGGCCAGCATCACCGTCTCCTCCTCCAGAGTGTCGATGTACTCCACCACACCGCTGGCCACGAGGTCCTGCCAGCTACAGCCAGGAACACAGCCGAGTCAGACACCAAATCCAGCAGTACACAGTCAGACACCATTACCAACAACAGGGTCAAACCACAGGGAGAGCAGATACACTCAGACACCATTACCAACAACAATGTCAGAGCATAAGGACACCAAATGCACCCAGGCACCATAACAAATGTCTAACATAGCCTCTCACCAAGTGATCTAGAAGCACTAAAACACTGAGGTGGATACCCTCAGATATTGCTGAAGGTAAGATGGCCCTTGCATACCCCAGTTTCCAGGCGAGGGCAGTAAAGCTCACCTGTAGTTGTTGTACTCCCTCTCCTTCAGCTGGTCGATGTGCCGCCGTTTGAGCAGCAGCTTCTGCTTCTCCACGATCAGCAGGGGCCGACAGATCCTCCCGGCGTCGGTGTAGATGCGGATCTCCCTCTCCCGGATGTCTCTGATCATGGACACCTGGAACACGAGAGAACGAGAGGGAGAGCTCTCAAACACAGCCCACCAGCGTGCAACCAGCACCAGCCAGTCACGCCAATCACTGCCAGGCCTTCAGGTAAACACTCATATCTTTACGACTGAAGTATTACTACAGAGTGATCACCCACATAAAACATGCAAACTCCCAAACAGACAGTAAACATGCAAATTGGGCTGAGGTGACATTCAAACAATCCCAGTTATTGGCGGACAGCCCGCAGATAGGGTGGCCTGGCTCCTTACCTCAGACACGATGATGTCCATCTGTCTCCTCAGTTTCCTCAGAGTATTCATCAGCTGCTCTGGGTCTTTGTGGATCCCCACCCAGCAGCCATTCACAAAGATCTTGGTGGCACTGATAGCAGAGGAGGAAAAAACTCTTTAAATTCTGCCTTCAAACACTAACAGCTTGGCATCACTGCTCTGTCTGACAACTAACTCAGAAGTATATATTGCTGTATGTGTTAGTCCCATAATTATTTGTTCTTGCCAATTCAAATCACACTACTACTGTACTTGTTTTTGTTTTAATAGAGGAAAAAAATATATACAGATGCTGCCCCCTGCTGGCCAGGTCTGAACTCACTCAGCAATGGCTGCTGGGGAGATTTCCTCCAGGTTCTCCATGCTCCACTCCTCCAAGAACTCCAGGATCGGGGAGGGCTGTGAGCCCACAGAGATGTAGGCCATAAGGGCCAGGTTCTTCACCAGCCCCACAGCGTGTCCCTGTGGGAAACATCAGCAGAGCTCCTTAGCATCTAGCTCTGAACGTCACACAAGGCCTGTTACCCCAAAACACTGCCATTACGTGAAGCCACCTCACGGAGTCATGCATTACTGGGAATACTCTATCATTACGGTAGTCGCAAAATTACACATCACCAAGCCATTCAATGGTCAGACTGGCCATGACTGGGTGGCAAAACCGAAGATTATCTGAGGCTGAGGCCATGGCGTTTTCCCAGCATACCTCTGGGGTCTCGGCAGGACACACCATCCCCCACAGCGTGTTGTGCAGCTGTCTGGGCTTGGCCAGCTTGCCGTCTCGACCAATGGGAGAGTTCACTCTTCTGAGGTGGGACAGGGTGGAGGCGAAGGTCAAGCGGTTCAACACCTGCAGGAAGAGAGACAGCGTGAACGCGTTTTAACAGTAACTGACCAACCAGAGCAGTACAACTTGTATTAAAAAGGGAATGGCCTATGACAGTATGTAGAGTCATAGGACTGGAATGTACTTACATTAGTTACATATACTATCACAGTAATAATTAAAACCTTTATTTTTATTGCACCTTAAATACAATGAAACTGTACGTCAACCAAGAATAACACTCAATATTAGTTATAATATTAATAAATTATAAATATAAATTAATGACAGAACACACAAATGATATCTAAAGTGATAAAAATAATGATCAATAAAACAAATTAAATGATTTTAGGATCATGTTTACAGAAAAGAAAAACAAAACAAAATAAAAAAAAACAGAAAACAGCTCTCCACAATCAGATTGTTGCCAGGGATCTTCATAGTGTACCATTTTCAAAGGGAAAAAAAACTTAAGAATAAAAAAAAAGAAGAAACAGAAAAGGTCTGAGTGAAACTAAAAGGGAAGAGCTGCCCCAATATCAGCAGGTCCAGGTGATACAGTCTGCCTCAGTGCTGAGAGAGGGTGGAGGGACTCCCAAGAGTGCTGCAGTGTTACAGACTGAGACCCCCCATGCTACCCTGCCCCCCCTCCTGTTACAGGTCCTACCTGAGACACCCCGGCTCTGGCCTGGTGGGCCTTCTTCACATCACCCCAGTTCCCGGTGGCCAGAGAGTACTTCAGCCCGTCAGAGATGATGCGGGTCTTAATGGCCAGCTCCAGGTTGAAGTCTTTCCCTCGGTCGATGAACTTCTGGGCGTATATCCTGATCTCCTTCAGCAGATTCTTAAACATTCTGAAATGAAGGAGAGCAGAGTTTCAAGTAAATCAAGCTGTCCACGAGAGAAAAACAAAACGGACAAAAACCTTCCCTTGTAGCACAGCCAACACATTAGCTCCACAAAAACAGCTCAACGTTTCTATCATGTAGATTTTGAGAAATTTTCAGAAATCTCAATGAGACAGACACTCAGGCTGAACCTCCATGTTTAAGTTTAAGGGAAAGTGGGTGTGACCCTGAGCTGGCACTCACCCGCGGAACAGGAAGGCCAGCAGAGGCCCGGCCAGGTCCAGCCTCTTGTTGCCATAGTGATCTCTGTCGTCCAGCTCTCTCCTGCCCAGAGCAGCCAGCAACAGTCTGTGCACCATGTACCTGCAGGAACAGAGCAGGGTTACCACTGTTCCCAACGCTCTCCCTTAACAACAGCGCTGCCACAACAAACACAATGCACATTCCCTGTGACTCTTCAGCTGCGTTTCAAGGACAAATGCATGACTTCACAGCATTATTCTTATTATCATTCTCTGTGAAGGTAAGCCACATCACCATTCCGGACACATTATTTTAAAAATATTTTGCGTTTATGCGGCTACATGCTTACTGACACCCTCAGCAGGAAATATCTGTCACCAATGAATTTTGGTAGTGGGCACAACGTAGAAGTAATTAAACCAGTTAATAATTACCAATACAACTACGCAAACATTGCTGGACTGAATGAAATCAAGCCAGTGAGATGGCAAAAAGATGGACATATTTTGCTTACCAAAAAGGAAAAAATTAAATCTCACAATTATAAATGTCACAATGTTATGAAACAAGTGTGTGCAAGCATGTTTGTGCCTTTGATAAAACCCCACTGCTGGCTTGTCCCCGAGTCACACGTTACTACTTCTGCTTGAGCCAGAGTTATTTGATCCCGTCAGTTTCAGCCTCACCCTAAGAAGTAGGCCTTCTTGGTCTCACAGAAGTCGCTGACTCCCACGTGGGGCAGCACCTCCTTCTGCAGCACCTCCTTGGCGTATTTGATCCTCTTCTCCTTAGTTACACCAGGCTTGGCACCTCGAGAGCCAATGAAGTTCAGGGCTACGTTCTGCTCCTGGATCACAAAGGCCTCGTCCAGGGACGGCTTCACCTGCACAGGTAGGGGGGGCAAGGTCAGGCACAATCACCTCAAACACAGACCCCTTCTGCAGACAACTGATAACCATGATATAATTGCTCTAGGTGCATCTAAATCCCTCTACCAAGCAGCAGGTAAAGTGACAGAGAATAGACGCGACAGTGTAGATCAGTACACGGAGCCAGTTACCATCTCCATCATCTCGGGATCGTCGAAGTCGTAGATGATGTGCTCCAGGATGTCTCTGTCGGACACGAAGCCCAGAGCCCGGAACACGATGATGATGGGCACTTCCTGTCTGATGTACGGCAGCGTGGAGACAATCCTCTGACCAATGGCGCTCTTCTTCACACCCTGAGAGTCCAGAGCAGAGGAGAAGAATGTAGGTTCTCTCAGCGCAACTTATGTAACTTATGCAGACGCCTATACCAGATGTATGTTTACTACCGGAAACTCAAACACGGAAATGAATAAAAAGCTGTTTTAGTAGCAGTAAAAACAGATTATAGCACATATTTAGTGTCTATCCAACATTGACTACTTACAGTCTTACGTCAAACCTATCTAAAGTACTATTTACTGTACTTTAATTGCATCCAAGCCTAAAGAGATGCACACAGAGCCGTTGGTTCTCTGTCAGGCCTCCAAAGGACTCACCTGACCCCCCCTGGCCATCATGCTGACCCAGATGGAGCTGGTGGGGCGGGAGGAGTTCTCCAGGCAGGAGCGGCACTCCCCTGTGTAGGCGTACTTGGAGTCCTTCTTGGCAAACACATACACTGTGTTGGTGGCCATCTTCTCCTGAGCGATCAGCACCTGCAGCCAAAATTCCACAAAGCTCGGTTACCACGGAAACACAGCTGCAGCCAGCCTTGCTGGGAGACAAACAGCTGCCTGCCGCACAGTGTTATCAGTCATCGCCTTTGCAGGATGGTGGAAGCTGTCTGTTGATGACATCTATCTGTCTAAGATGTGGGGAACTGATAGGTAAATTTTTGTGCTTGGGCACACACTGTAGCATTACTTTGTGTATGTGGAAACTAGTGATTACAACACCACATGAAAGGCAAGCCCACAGTGGAAACAGAGTACAGGATGCTACCCTTTTTAGAAGTAGCTGAGAGAAAATAAGAAAAACAGATGTACTGCTGTCTACAACATACAGGCAATCCAAAGACTGGGAACCATCGCCACCGTAACCATTTACTCTCAGGCCAACCCCATATTGAATCCCACCCGCTTTTTCCTTCTACATTTTACCAGCGAGTGCTTGTGACGTCTATGGTAGACCGGTGCAGTGCACTGTGGGAAGGTGGCGGGCTCACCTTCTCGGAGCCGTTGATGATGAAGTAGCCGCCGGGGTCCAGCGGGCACTCGTTGAGCTCACACAGGTCACGGTCCGTCAGGCCGCTCAGCAGGCAGTACGTGGAGCGGAGCATGATGGGAATCTTCCCGATGAAAGTCTTCTGGTGCTGCGTCTGCAGCTGTTCCTCCCCCTCCTTTATGATGGTTTTGGTGATGTCAACGTACAGGGGGGCAGAGTACCTGCGCGCCGATGGGACGACAGAGCCAACATTTCATTATCGTCATTTGGCAGACGCTCCTATCCAGAATCAACATACATAGATTACAATTTTTACATGCTATTCATTTATAATTCTGAATATTTACTGAGGTAATTCTGGGTTAAGTACCTTGCCCAAGGGGACAGCACCAGTGTGGATCCAAACCAGCAACCTTTCGATTACAAGCTCCTTACCACCATGCTACACCATCAACCCATCTACAACACAGTCTGTCCCCTTTTACTGCTTCAGGGCATAGGTATTTTACTTGGGCCAGAGGGAGGAAAAGTCCTTACTGGGTACCCTAGACCACTTCCAGCAGCAATGACCACTTGATGACACACAAGCATGAAACACAAGGCTGAGGAGGCTTAGAATTCAGGAAGCCAAACTCTGAGATATGTTCCTCGAGTAACGAACAAACAGAGAAAGAAAGTCCAGAAGCAGTCGGTCTTACGTGAGATTCCGCAGTCTGGCTTCATTGGGCATCATGGGAGAGGGAGCTCCGTCTCTCTCCCAGTGGGTGGGCTTGGACAGGTAAATCTGCTCGAACTTCAGCAGGTACCGTGGCTGGGAGGCGGGGTGAAAACACAAAGGTATTACGGTGAGAACGTTTTCTAAAAACAGAAATGGGGAAAGCCTGGCTGGCAGGCTGCAGTAATACACGCCGTCCCCGAGTTCTCTCTCTGTTCATCCCCCCTCTCTCCGGGCGAGACTCACCGGCTCCTCGACCTCGCCGGACGTGTGCTGAGCCTCGGCCTGCAGGTCGATGGGCGGGGCGTCCTCCACGATCCTCTGCACCGACATCTGGATGAACTCATCGAAGGAGTCCAGCTGCTGGCGCACCAAGCCCTTCTCATCAAAATAAGAGCTGGGAGAAACACAAGGTCCACAGGGGCTTCAGAATGTGACTTACAGGATCATTAAATCTATCACAAAACACCCTCAGTAACTGCATGTGGCATACAGGACCAGTAACAGACTTTATCTGACATATTTTTACTCCATACACAGTTTTGCATTGTAGTGGGGGGTCATACTTCTGCTGACTGTGTGGGTGATTACTGAGTAACAGTTATTGAGTTAAAAAGTACTGTCGCTTTATGTTACAATCCTTTACAAAGATGAAGCAAACAGGCGTTAGCTCGACAAGACCAGCAGAGAAGTTTCTGCACAAGAAGACGGCCATATCACCTGATGACAATCCAGCAGGCTTCCTGCCACAAATCCGGGGTGATCTCGTCATCATCTTCATCGTACTGGATATCTGCAATAAGACATCTTGTGTGATTACCACCATAGCAACTATTGCGCTAACTGTGGTTAACCTGGCTCTTACTAGTTTGCTAGGTAAGGCTCACTATGTTATTATCTATAACTCAACCTGTTGGGTTAATTAGCCCGCATGCTAACTCTACTGAAATGCTACGTCGCTTTGTGTTATACTGAAGCAAGTTGCCTAGGTTTTGCATGACGACACACTACAACTCGTCAGATTGCATTAGCAAGGCTAACGTAACACAGACATAAATAACCCGGCAATGGTGAAGCCATCAATGCGATCGCTGGCTAAAGACGTTATGATTACGCTGTGGCGCCATGCTAGCTAAAGCTGCACTGTAGCCAGTCTATTGTACTTTGCCATGAAGCTGGCTAGCACAAAATACTCACAAAACCAGCCACACTTACCCTCGTCTTGATCATACATGATTGCCCCTTATAACGATTTGACTACACAATTAAATCCAGGGACACCTCTGTGCGTGCCTAGCCAAAGTAAATACTAATGCGCTCGCCTTATTTTCAGCGCTCTGTGCCGCCAGGCCATCCGGCACAGAATAACGAGTTTAGACTTCTATGGTTCAGTACGTCACTTCCTATACGTTTTCAGTAAATATCTTGGTTAGCGTGTAACAATACCGATATATTTCGAATCTGAATTATTAAAAGTGTTGCTAGTATATTTATATGGTATAAAACGAAAAATAAGCTATATATCTTATGTACTGAAACAGTAACCAACGCCAATAAAACGTTGTGACCCTACGTAATTTCCGGTGACGTACATAGAGGGAAGGTCATGGGTGCATGCTGTCGGGACTCACATGTGTTAATTTATCATACGTGTTCAGGGTTGTATGACATTGAACCTCTTAATATGTAACGGAAATTTTCATAGCTGGATGAGTTACAGTAGGCAGCAACAATGCAGAGACTGTTACAAGTTACCTTGAGAAAATTCGCTACTTGCAGCTGCTCACGACGTCTGCCCGTGTGTGGTGTCCGGCTGCAGAACGCAAACAGATTTGATGGTTCGATCACATTCCGTCCGGGGAACACACCGCGCTTTCGAGCTTTGGACAGCGCCTGGACATCAACGCTTAGATCCTACAGCGGCGAAGCGGGAGCGCCGCGGGAGCGCAGAAAGAATGCGAGGACGTCAGGCAGGTATACTTCGGTAGAACCAGAGAGAGAGGAGGAATTTGTCTTTCTAGACTGTGTAAATCCAGAGAAACCCACGGAACCCGCGGACAGCTTGGTCGAGAAGCAGATCCACGAGATTGTGGATGTCACGAGGACCAAAGAGAAAATGCCGGGGTGGGCAAGCGCTGAGGTGCAGCACAGGACGTTGGAATTGCAGCTGCAGTCTTTACAAAATGCTTTGAAAGAAGAGACCGACCCAGACTCGTGCATTGACTTTCATGATGAGGGCTTCCCCGTAAAACGACAACGTAATAAGAAACGGCGAAAGGAGCAGAAGGTCTACGGCACTCCGGATGCTGAGGTTGCTGTTAGTGACCACTGCTGCACGGGATGTGGAGCAGTGATGCACTGCACCGTTCCGGATTTGCCTGGCTATCTACCGAGCGAGAAATACAAAAGCTTGACCGAGGAGAACACGCTACATAAAGCGATTTGCCAGCGCTGTCATTTGCTCATTCATCACCAAAAGGCGTTGAATGTCCAGATGTCGAAAGAGGAGTATCGGCAGATTGTCCGTAGGGTGCGAAAGGAGAAGGCTTTGGTGTTGTTTATCGTGGACCTCCTAGACATCCCTGACTCTATCATCCCAGACCTCTTGGACCTGATAGGGAAAAATAAACACATTGTGGTGTTGGGAAATAAAGTTGACTTGCTGCCTAGTGACTCTGAGAATTATCTAAAACGGATAAAAGGTCAGCTTTTACAGTATTGTGCGGAAATGGGAATTTCCTCCGACAAAAACATCAAAGATGTCCACCTCATAAGTGCCAAAACTGGGTATGGGATCGAAAAGCTCATTACCAGTCTTCAGAGCTCCTGGAAGTATAAAGGAGACGTATACCTGGTGGGAACTACAAACGCAGGGAAATCCACGCTGTTTAACACTTTACTGGAGTCAGACTACTGCAAATCCAAAGCCTCGGACGTAATCCGCAAAGCTACAATATCCCCCTGGCCAGGTATGAATCGCCCGTCCAGGGGCTTTCATGCACAGGGGCTGGGAAAAGAATTGTGGGGATTCCAAGCGCAAGATTTTACTATCTGATAGGATTTTAGAAGGCACTATGTTGCACTCAGACACACTTGAAATTGTTACAACAAGCCTTACTGAATGCAAGACTTAATTTTCCTTTTTGATAACATTAATTTGTAGAGCAGACCATTGCAGAAGCCCAGATAACATCCATTACTAAAGATCTGGTTCTGAAGTCTAGATTTTAAATATAGCACATATAATTCAGCTATCACAAACAGTTTAGTAGTTAAGAACTGAATTAATGAATGTAGATGATACTGTCTGGAAGCTTCCACTCCAGTGGGGCTGTTGTGTTTTGAATTCTGGCATTATTCCCTGCAGGAACCACCCTGAACCTGCTGAAGTTCCCCATCATCAATCCCACTCCGTACCGCATGCTGAGGAGGGCGGAGAGGCTGAAGAGCAACGCTGCACAGAAGGAGAAGGAGCTAGACCCACAGGAGCTGAGGAGACTGCAGCACCTCAGCAAGCAGGGGTACTTAGTAGGTGAGAGCAATGAAGATGATTGCCTTCTGCAGCAACAATGAAGATGATGAGGATGAAGACGAAGACTGCAGTTACTTTGTGGTACCTTTGGGAAAAGCATCTTTACACACACAGCAATGGGAATAGCCTGCCCAGTGCAGAGCAGTTTGAATCATTCATTGAGTTTACTAGAAGCAAGTTAGTGTACCACCAATAGGAAGCTTCCACTCGGTACACTAAGCTGCTTGTAGTAAAACCTGGAATTGCTCAAACTGCTGCGCATTGGTAGTGAGGCACAGGTTTTTGAAAGATATGCTTTTCATTCCAGCTTGGCTTTGGTTAGCACTTGTGGTCCATGCCTGTCTAAAGAATTGATTATTAATGAAAGGGGTCCATTCATTTTGAATTAAATCTTATACTCATGTAGTCATATTATCACTTTGTCTGAAAATTGGAGTTGGATTTAAGAAAGTTTATTGTAGTCAGCTGAACAATGACAGTATAGGTGACTAAAATTGGAACTGACTGCTTTTTAGCCCCGTTGCTGTAGAGTGTATTGTCAGGGGGTGAATTCAAGACACAGCCTCCCAATGTTCTGTGCCCCACATTTTGTAGTGTCTGCTGTGTCTTGCTCCGTAAGTCTCACTGGGGCGACTGCAGGCGGACGATATGTAAACGTCCTGTTTTAAGGTCGCGTTGGAAGAACGTTTCGGGTGGACGCACAGGCGGCCGGAGGTCGAGATGCTTTGGAGTTCGACCCTGAAAGCCTCAGCTTTGGGGAGCTGGAGGAGGAGTCAGGGGGCCGCCACTCCCAGCCCTCTCACCCGGTGGAGTTCAGTCACAACGAGCTGAAGGACGCCCACTGGCTGTACGACACGCCCGGCATCACCAAGGAGCAGGACGTGAGTCTCCCCCGGTGGCACCTGTACCAAATTTACGAGTCGACACTGACAGACATATGACAGTGCATGGCATAGCTTGCAGAATGGCGTTACAGCTCTGTGTCTGTGTGCACAGTGGGGCTGTGTGTGCAGCCACCCTTTACTGCCAACATTATCATTTTCCATTCTGATGCAAGGCTGGTTTCAGCGGTACACCGATGCCAAGAATCGTCACCATGGTGTCCCCCTAAGGGATGGCCATGCTAAAACAGATTACTTTGAACCGCCCGTGGAGGCTGTGTGTACCACAGTGAGATGTAATTAACACTGGGGCCCTGGTTTTGGCTGATACGGTACACCTGCCAGAGCAGTTTTAAACCTGAGACTGAGCAACAAGCACGCGGTCCTTGCAGTTGCTGAACTGGCATGTAGGTTGATATATGACGGCTTTTTTAATGGCATGTGGAAGATAACAGAAAAGCTATGGGGGTGTTTTTTGGACTTTACCGAGGAGTCATGCGCATACAAATCACAGTGACCCTGTCACCTTTGCCCTTGGGTTGCAGATGCTGAGTCTGTTGACGGAACAGGAGCTGAAGATTGTGGTGCCCACTCAAGCCATCACACCGAGGACGTTTGTGCTGAAGCCAGGAACAGTGCTCTTCTTGGGAGCTCTGGGGCGAATCGACTATCTGGAGGTAAACACACTGTTGTACACTAGCCGGATGCGTTTAGTGTTACAGACTAAATGAAATGAAAGGTTGACAGCCCATCTTTGTCACACCAGCCATCTTGGGTCTTTATTTAGTTTTTTCCCTAAAGATGCACAGGATTATATCATGGTCGACCTTTTCTTTAACCAAAAATGTCAGCTGAGAACTGCTTTACTCTCTACCTTTGCTGTCTTGATAAGTGCCACAGGATCTTTAATGAGTCAGCAGCTTGGATTTAGTGACTCATTTGAAAGGCAACATTACATTACATTTACATTACATTAGCAGAATTTAGGAGACACTCTTATGCAGAGCAACTTACATAGGTTACTATTTGGGGCTCACGTTGGTAGTTTTTCTGTTGGTGTTGAACTAACCATTCTTAAGAGGTCAAATTGCCAAACAGATTATCTCTTATTACTTTACACTACTACCATTTAGCAGATGCTCTTATCCAGAGCAACTTACAGTAGGTCACAGTTTTATCTATTTATACAGCTGGATATTTGCTGATGCACTTATAGGTTAAGTACCTTGCCCTCTTAGTTATGAGCCCTGCTCCTTACCACCGTGCTACACCGCCAACCCATCTACAACACACAGTCTGTCCCCTTTTACTGCACTGGGGCATAGGTATTTTACTTGGTCCAGAGGGAGGAAGGGTCCTTACAAGCTAACCAAGACCTTTTCCAGCAGCAGCCTAGTCTTCCGAAGAGATCTACCATCCAAGCACTAAACAAGCCCCCAGCTGGCTTCTGCCATCAGGAAGGAGAAGGCTACAGGGCGATATGGCTGCAGGCATGCGGTACTAATTGTTTGCTGTTTTTTTTTTTGTACAGGGAGAGAAGTCATGCTGGTTCACAGTCATTGCGTCCAATCTGCTCCCAGTTCACATTACCAGCCTGGACAAGGCCGACGCCGTCTACCGGAAGCATGCTGGGAACACTTTGCTTGGGGTGAGAGAGGGCATGCTGTTAAATCTTATCTTTTTCACATACCTAAAGCATGAGACTGTGGACAGAGGGGTACATGACATGTGAAAGAAATGGAGTGACCTCTCCCTGTACGCAGAGCATATATACACATTTGTTAACTTTAACAACCACATGGGCAATTTGTATTATTAATGTAAGATGTTATTAATGTAGATGTGATAATATTAATGTAAGAGAAAAGCCGTGATGAGGGAATTTACAGATGTATCAGATTTGTGGAGTGAAAGACTGAAAAATAAGTGGCAGGATATTGCGTAATGTGGTTAAAGCAACGTTCGCAGGGCGGCACATGGCTTGCATGTGCAGGAGAACTGTACAAAGAATCCCCTCTGCAAGGACACCTCCATTTCCAGCTTTCAGGGAGAGAAAAAAAACACACACAGTTCCTGCCCAGTTTCAAAGGGAGTATTATTCTGTGTGGTTGACGCCCTGGAGACTGTGTGTGCATGTGTGTGCATGTGTGTGCATGTGTGTGCATGTGTGTGCTTGTGTGTGCGTGTGTGTGCGTGTGTGTGTGTTCAGGTGCTGCGTCCCAGCACGAGCTCACAAGCGCTAATAAGGAGTCAGTGTTTCTCACCAGCCTGGGTGGCACGTGCTAATGTAAGCCCCAGAGGACCCCTAGGAGCTGAGCTGGCTCTAATGGCACTCTGTAACGGCGCTCTGTGTGCATCTATAGGGCCGGCTCTAACGGCACTCTGTAACAGCGCTCTGTGCATCTATAGGGCCGGCTCTAACGGCACGCTGTAACGGCGCTCTGTGTGCATCTATAGGGCCGGCTCTAACGGCACTCTGTAACGGCGCTCTGTGTGCATCTATAGGGCCGGCTCTAACGGCACTCTGTAACGGCGCTCTGTGTGCATCTGTAGGGCCGGCTCTAACGGCGCTCTGTGTGCATCTATAGGGCTGGCTCTAACGGCACGCTGTAACGGCACGCTGTAACGGCGCTCTGTGTGCGTCTGTAGGGCCGGCTCTAACTGCACGCTGTAACGGCGCTCTGTGTGCGTCTGTAGGGCTGGCTGTAACGGCACGCTGTAACGGCGCTCTGTAACGGCGCTCTGTGTGTGTCTGTAGGTACCCCTCGGCGGGGAGGAGCGCATGAGGGCGTTCCCTCCCCTGCTTCCACGGTACTTCCAGCTCACAGGCCAGGGGTACCAGCGGGCGTCGGCCGACATCAAGTTCTCCTCCACAGGTAAGCGCGTCTCCCTTCTCCCTGCTCCCCTCTCATCCCTGGGCAGTGAGGGGGTAATGTAGCAGCAGTAAGGAGCAGGGCCAGTTAGGTTTTAAAATAAACAGGAAACCCTTGGCGAGTCTGAGCGTAATTCAGCTCAAATGAAGCATCAAGGGGTTCGATGTTCAGACTTCCAGGGTAAAATAAACATGTGAGCAGGTGTGGAACGTAGTGCAAACATTCAAGAGGGCACTGCTGTAGATTAATTACATTACCTCACATTATTGTCATTGTCATTATTCATCATCGTCATTTAGCAGATGCTCCAGAGTGACATACATATATTATCCATTTATACAGAAGCTATTTATTTATTTACTGAAGCAATTCTGGGTTAAGTATCTTGCCCAAGGGTACAGCAGCAGTGCCCCAGCAGGGAATCAAACCGGCAACCAAGTCCTGCTCCTTACCACTATGCTATACTGCCCCCTTTAATTAATTAAATACTTCCATGCAACAGGTTTTTTTTTCTTTTTTTGGAAGATAAAACTTTGACAAGTCGGTATTTCCGCAGAGGGGTGACACTGTCCTCCTTCTTTCCTAGGCTGGGTGGCGGTGACCGGTAACGATGGGAACCACATCGTGCTCAGAGCATACGCCCCCGAGGGGGTGGGGCTCCAGCTCAGAACTCCGCCCCTGCTGCCCTTTGTGGTCACCCTGAAGGGGGAGCGCATCAAAAAGAGCCCCGCCTACAAGACCAAAAAGCCCCAGGGGCTGCTGCTGGGGGGGCTGTCCGCCGAGGGGGCCGAGAAGCTGAGGGTTCAGGGGAGGAAGTGAAGCGTCCATGTGAATCTGCTCGTGTCCTGGAGGATCTTGCATTCTTCATGCCTCAGGTCACCCCATCCCCGGTCAGCTGGCACGGGGCCAACACAGGAACATACTGAGCTTAAAGAGCTGGAGTTTAATTTTTGACCCTGGCGAACCAGTATTGTTGGTTATTAATAAGTGAGAGAAGGGAAACAGTCCTTGGAAATGCTCCACACCTCCTTGTGAATTGTCACAGGAAGGGCCGCGTGTTCCGGCTTCCCCCGGAATCCACTGCGTGTGGGTCCTTCATGGAGTGCCATGCAGTCATGGTCACAGGAAAAAGAGGCTTGGGCTGTACTTCTTTTACTTTGTGATCGTTGTTTGCGATGCGTTGTGTAGCTGACATCTCTTAATACAGGAAATGACATATGCTTTGAGCTCACATATGCAATTCCAGTGGGAATTCAATGAAATATATACATTGATACTGATGCTTATGCTATTGATTTTTTTATTGCTGTTCATAACCCAAAGCTTTGTGCACTTAAAATATTTCATATCTTCTAATATGTAATAAATATTACATTTAAAAAAGTGCATTCAAATTCTACTTGGTTGGGTTCACTCAAGATTAGTACTAATATTACTTTGGTGTGACAGTGCAAGAGAGAAACACATTAACAACATAATAAGCCTCAATTTTTATTGAGATTTTCTAATTTATCTACAGAACAGTACATATACACAAAGTGGATCAAACTACTTGATATCCCTTTCTTACTTAGAATTGCACAAAATTGTGTGAAGCCAATTATTGTCATATTGATGTCCACTCTTAGAGAAAAGGTCACCCTTTTCATAATTCAGCTTCTCAAACGACCCATCCATTACATTTTTTTCCCACACAAGAAAAAATGGATATGGTTTCATTACATATGGGAGACAGTAAATAGCAAAACGACAAATTAGGAGTACAATAATGCAAAAATTCAAAGAAGTTACATCGGCCATGAAATACAAATGCAGCATGGAGTGCACGCACGTCACTAAGTGAACACAGAACGTGCTCTCTGACACACGCAAAACAAAGGGTGCGAATCTATTTCCCAGAATCCGCCTGTGTAAGAAGAGTGCAGTCTCCTGTGTGACCCAGAGCACTCGTTGTTGTTGCCATTGCTGGGAGAGCTGAAACATTAGCCCTCGCAGTGCTACGGCTTCTCACTTTGGCATCACACCCACACACCGGTCATTATTGCACATAATCTGCTGAAGTGTTCATTTGTGCGTGTGTTTGGGTTGTGAAATGTGAACAACCAGTACAGGTCCAGACATTAGAGGCAAACTATTCTGGGGTGAAACGTGTGAGCAGGGGCCAGGTAAAAACCAAACCAAGAGTGTGTTTGCTTTTAATTCGAAAAGTAAAAACTTGCAGACACATTTCCAATCGGCTTTTACTCACTACGCCAGGTAAAAGCATTCACACACACGTCTGACATTGCAGTGCCCTGCTTACATTGGAGTTGTGCAGTGGCTGCTTATCCAACCCACTCAAACTCGTTTTCATACAAATAATCAAACTGCCTTGGAGGAGAGCACACTTAAGTCTGAGCTTTGGAAGAGGGCCATGCCTGTACGTACTTTAAACAAGTGCTTGCTAAGCTGGACTTTGCATAAAACAGGCTGCAGGCTTTGAGCAGGTCTGTTTAGAAGAGTCCCGTACAGTCCATTCAAACACCGAGCGCTTCAAGCTGACGCAAAGGAATGGTCCAACAACTTTCACGTGTGTGAACGTGACGTGACGCGAAGTCCGCTCGGTGACCAACTGCATCCTGCAAGGTGTCGTATTCGAGTGACTGCACCACCTGTGCAGGTGTATCACACAAGCCTGCCCTGCTCAAAAACAAGCCCAACACCACAGACAATTCACAGCATGATTGTCAAAGGCACCTAAGAGCAAATGCAAAAAAAGGTGTAGTGTGTGTCTTTATTCTGCTCTATCACTGTATATATAAAATATAATAATTAAAAAAATCTTTGGACTCTTTCCATAACATAGTAAAATCCAAACCCGCTACACCTAAAGATAACAGGATAATAGGATATTCATCTGTTCGTAACTATCCCATGATTTCAGGGTGTTCTTTTTGTCTACTTAACGGACACACAAGAGGGAGACAGTGGAGTCATTTACCCAGTAGCAGTTCATCTGCCCATCTATAACCTCTTATTTTACACAGAAAGTGCCACAATCTTTGTTGGCCTAGTAGACCATCTTGATTCACCTCACTTTTTTGACAGGTTATCGTTAATAAACCTCAGTCAGAAACTCCCAACTACCACCAGTCACAAATGAGACATTCACTACAGTGTCTTGGAATTGCTTATTATGTAGGCATTTGTCAATATTGTCAAAATGTCAAAGAGTTCATGAGTGGCAGCTTAGCCTAAAGCTAAAAGCACCTGGGCTTAGGTGTAATTCGTTCTGAACTGACATGCTGAAGTTTCCAACAATGTAAGAAATAGGAGGTATGGGGCTTGAGGAACCACTGACCTCTCTGATGTCTGTGCACATACCACCCACACTTCACATTACAAACTGCTATCTGACGTGCACAATAAGAGCTCGCAGGGGAGGCAAAACAAAAACGCTCTCATTTTCGTTCCTCTTTGTAGGATTCCTGTGCTCCGCAACCCTTCTAGGAAACTGATTCTGTAACAATCTGACGTAACCAAAAAAAAAATCAGAGGGGCTAAAAGTGCACTTTCAGAAGAGGACAGGATGAGCCCTCTCCACGCAGAAGGCACTTTCCGGAGCTGTGAAAGGAACGTGAGCCGGCTTTGAGCACGCATCGCTGTCCCCCTTTTGGAGGCTGATTCAGTCGCTGGCGCACCAGAGGAGTGGACTGACACAAAAGAAGTGAGAAGTGCATTGTTCTCACAGCCGCGGGCCCTGGACCACCTGGGTCCGTCTAATTTAGCGTCCCTGCGGGAGTGTAGGGCAGTCTTTGGTTCCTCATTTAGAAGTGTTACGCTTGCTTTCATGGCGGAATCACTATTGTTCATCTATTGTTCATTGTATCATTATAGTGACTTTTTATCCCCTCCAGATTTAATCTTTTTTTTTGTACAGCTGAGCTCCTGATAGATTCCTCCACTGCATGTCCTAGTGCTTTTAGGTTTTATGTATGCAACACAAACCATATGTCTTCCAAATTTGCGCCATAGAGGCAATGGTGTCTTAAATACTATTCTCATCATGAACACCATGCCTTTTTAATGCAGTGGATCTGAACTGCCCAACTTTGTCATGATTTAAAGGAATCTGAATGAACAAAAATGAGTATAAAGACAGGAAACATTAGAAACCTGGCACTGAGCCAATAACGAGAGGCGCAGACTGTTACAATCCATGACTCCTAGTCAAATCTAAGCTGTTCCCATTCTAGATGGCATTTTAAAAGTGTACAGGCTCCACAAACCTAGTGTAATGGTGGATTTCAGGTAATCAAATAAAGCTTTACGCTACAAAAATGAATCTTCATGTCCCACTGTGCAGTGGCCATTTTGACAGTACATGGATAGTATGATTTAACCATTCAATCACTCTTCCGCTGCAACAAGGTGAGGAAAAAGTCCAAACACATAATATGCAAAACAGTGAATTACAAGTGTAAGATATATATGTATATGTATATGTATATGTATATATTAAGACAAAATTCATATAGTAAAGCAATAGATGCACCACTGGTGTCTGGTATCCAAGATACAAAGTTACAGTAAATTAGAAAATAAAAGTGAAAATGTGTAGTCCCGGCCTCCTGACGCTAGGGTTCACTGTTCCCCCTGGGCAGCGCTCTCCAGGTAATACACGTTCACCAGGTGGCGGTTCAGGTGCCGGCGGTACTCCGCCTCTACTGAGAACGTGCGGTCGCAGAAGATGCAGGTGTGGCTCTGAGGTTTCGGGGGGGCGGGAGGTTCCTCGGAAGGGGTTCCCGGCTCGGCCGGTTTCGCTGCCGCGCCCCCGCTGAGGCCGGAGTCGTCGCTGCCCTCGGAGATGCTGTCGCTGATGTCGCTGCCGTCGTGGCTGTGGATGCCCTCGTCCTCCTCCGTGTCAGCGGGCTTGCCGGCAGGAGCCGCGGGGAGCTCCAGAGGGGAGTGGGGCTCCTTCCCTCCCACCCCGCCCTCCGAGCCTGCCTCACCCCTCTCGGCTGTTTCCTTTGGTTCGCTCGGGGCCTTCCTCTGGTCCACCTCGGTCCTTTCCGCTTCGGCAGGGGGTTTGTCCCGTTTTTGAGGAGCTTCCACCTTCTCAGGTTCCCCTGCAGTGGTGCTCTCTGCAGCAGCAGAAGAGCCGGTCGCCCCAACAGACACCTGGAGCTCTGTGACTGGGTGACAAGGGGAGTCTCCCTCGCTGCCTCTCTCTTGGCTCTCGCTGGCCCCTGTCAGGCTTGGTTTCGGCTTGCTCTCTGTCTTTTTGGTTCTCTTCTTCATGCCGACCCCCACGGGCTGGTCAATCTCCTTGCTCACTTTGCCTTTGGGTCCCTGACAACGCGTGAGGGCGTTGCGTCTGCCTCGAAGGGCATTCGCCCTCTGTGGCTGCGTGTCACTGTCCTCGGCTTTCTGGCTGCTGCAGGGAGAGGGCCTCTCCTTCTCAAGGGAGGAAGACTCTAAGATGTCTGCTTTTCTCTTCCTACAGGTGGTTACGGCTGTCTTGCTCTGGGTTTCTTCTGGGGGTTTATGACGTCTTCCTCTGCCCATTCTCTCAAGGTTGTTCTCTTCTTTTGCTGGTCTCTTGAATCCACTCTTAACAGGTTTCTCCATGATTTCGCTCTCTTTTTCCTTTGCCATCCTCTCACTCTCCTTCCTCTCCAGCTCAAGCTTCTCCTGCTCCGCTCTCTCTCGCTCTAGCTGCTCCTGTTCCACCCTCTCCCTCTCTATCCGCTCCTGTTCCACCCTCTCCCTCTCTGCTTTCTCCTGTTCTAGCCGCTCCTGTTCCACTCTCTCCTTCTCCACCTTTTCCTGTTTCACTCTCTCCTGTTCTATCCGCTCCTGTTCCACCCTCTCCCTCTCTAGCCGTTCCTGATCCAATCTTTCCCGCTCTAGTCTATCCTGTTCCACCCTCTCCTTCTCCACTCTCTCCCTCTCTATCCGCACCTGTTCCCCCCTCTCCCTCTCTGCTTTCTCCTGTTCTAGCCGCTCCTGTTCCACTTTCTCCCTCTCTAGCCGTTCCTGTTTCACTCTTTCCCGCTCTCTTTGTTCCTGTTCTGCTCTCTCCCTCTCCACTCTCTGCTGCTCTAGCTGCTCCTGTTCCACTCTCTCCCTCTCCACCCTTTCCTTCTCCGCTTTCTCCCGTTCTAGGCGTTCCTGTTCCACCCTTTCCTTCTCCGCTCTCTCCCGTTCTAGGCGTTCCTGTTCCACCCTCTCCTTCTCCACTCTCTCACGCTCTAGCTGTTCCTTCTCCGCTCTCTCTTTTTCTGCTCTCTCTTTCTCCACTCTTTCCTTCTTTAGCCGCTCCTGCTCCACTGCCTCCCTTTCAGTTCCCTCCTTCTCCACCCTCTCCTCCTCGGCTCTCTTTTGCTCCTCTGAGCTCGCTGTTTTTCGAGACTTCCGTTCTCGTTTCGGCTGTGTCCTTGCAACAGTCTCCACAGCCTTGGTGGCTTTGCCTGTCCTCTTGGCCTCTTTGTCTTTCTTCTTGTCCGGCTGCTGCTGGCCACTGTCTGCCTGTTTCCTGCTGTTTTCTGCTTTCTCTGTGCTTTTTGCTGACCGGCTGCTGCTCCTCTCTGTCCTCTCACTCCTCTCTGCTTTCTGAGCACTCTGTTTCTCTGCTTTCTTCTCCTCTGCCGCGCCCTTCTGTGTCTTCCTCCCGTTATCCTTCTCGAGCGTCTCCTCCGTTTTCTTAGGGGTTTTGTCTCTTTGCTCCTTCTTCGCAGCCAGTGACGGGGCTGGCTTGCTGGCTTTTTTGGTGGACAGGTTGATCGGGTCTGACTTAGTGTGCTTGTCCACTTCACCGTTCTCTCGCCTGTCCGTCTTCTTCTCCTGTGCCTCTTTCCCTTCCCTGATTCCTGTCAGCACGTACTGGGAGTTCCTGTCCATGTTGTAGTAGGTGGCGCTGGATTCAGGCTTCTTGACTCTGAGCTTCACCTTGGACACGTCCATGGTAATCTCGGAGCAGTCAGGATGACGGGATTTGATGTGGTACTGCAGGTTGCACTTCTTGGAGGCTGCATAGCTGCAGACCGGACAGAGGAACTGCCTGGGGTTGACGTGCAGCTCCACGTGCTTCTTGTAGTTGCTGCGGTCTGCTGTCTTGTATTGGCAGTGAGGGCAACTCAGGGGCTTTGGCCCGTTGTGCACCTGTCTGGCGTGTCGTGTCACCTCATGCTGATTGGCTGCCAGGTAGCTGCAGCTCTCACACTTAAAGGGCCTCTCGCCTGCGTAGAAAAACCAATGAGGAAATGCTTCATCCTTATTGTCAAAATATATTAACTCTTTCTATTCCGGATCATTTAGGACAGGGAAAATAAGGACTGACAAGACAACTGGTGAACCCACAATAATAACCAGTCAAAGGAACTTTGAAAAAACACACAATACATACCAGTCTACCGTTATCCAAAACCAACTGCTCCATGGAATGCAGTGAATGCAATAAAAAATGGGGGTTAACACTGTGATGAGGAGTCTGAAGAGAGTTCAGGCTATATGCAGTTTATGCTCAAAATGCACACTCAATACAAACTTTCTGCAATTTCCATCTATTTCTTTTCATCCACTTGCTAGATCTGTAAAAATATTGTGCTGATAGCCATGCAATCAGGCTTTCTATGTATTTTGCATATGAACTCACATAAGGTGCCATTGACATCTTCGCCAACGTTCGCCAATATTCTCCAAAGCAGAGGTTCCATGGCAGAAACTCACCTGAGTGTGTCCTCATGTGCCTGGTCAGGTGTGTTTTCTGAGAGCTTGAGTATTTGCAATAGGGACACCGGAAAGGACGTTCACCTGGCAAGAGAAAAAACAAGCTATATCTCTGGAACCGTTACAGTGCCATTTGAACATACCAACGGACCTTTTGTGCGTTGAACCTTCCAGAAGCAAGGGGCCGTACCTGTGTGGGTACGGATGTGCTGCACGTAGTTGTTCTTGCGGTCGGAGAAGTAGCAGCACTGGGCGCAGGTGTACAGCTTGCTGGGGAAGTGGTTCCTCAGGTGCTTCTTCCAGTGGTACTGGCTGACGGTGGTGTAGGTGCAGATGGTGCACTTGTAGACCCTCTGGCTCTCCCCCTCCTTGCTGTGGTGCTTGAGGTGGGCCATGTAGTGGTCGTAGCGGTTGGTGTTGTAGCCGCAGCGCTCGCACCGGATCACCCCTTTGGTGTAGGCCACGCCCTCTCCGCTCTCCGGGGCCGCCTCCGTCTCCGCCCCCTTGGCCTGCTCCTCCCCCTCCGCCCGCCCCACCACGATCAGCTTCTTGGCGCTGTGGACGCGGATGTGGTGGACGAACTCCTCCTCGCATTCCGCCTGGTACTGACAGGGCTTGCAGTGGAAGGGCTTCTTCTTCCTGGGGGCCTCTGCCAGACGCGGGTTCCGTTTACGCTTGGCCGCCACCGCCGCAGGGGCGTTCTGGACCTCTGTGGGGGTGGGCAGGCTCTCCTCTCTTTCTCCCTCCCCCTCCGCTTCTCGGTCCTCCTGTCCTTGGCAGCTGGTGACCTGCGGGGTTTCTGGGTAGGCGTCGCCGGGCACGCCAGTGTGGCTGTCATAGTCGCAGGACGCCGGGCCTTCGTCCTCGCTGTCCGAGTAGCTGCTGCTGCCCACCGTCTTCAGCTCCACCATCTGCTTCTCCTCGATCATGTAGTCACAGCCGGAGCCCTCTGAGGTCAACGCCACGTTGGCCAGCATCACCAGCTGTGGGGCAGCCAGGTCGGTCCGGGAGAGCTCCGGCACCCCGTGCCCCTCGCTGCCAAGGGGCATTCCCACCAGCGGGGTGAACATGACCACGCCCATGGGGTACACCGTCTGAGCGGCCATGATGGACGCGCTGGGGACCAATCAACACACAGCTTCATCAGTGTAATCCATTTCCCATGCAAGCCAACATAGTGATACATCCTCTGCTTATGGACCAGACCACATAGCTGTCTCTGTCTGGCTAGTCTGCATAGGAATCTATTCCAGACTACTTCATAGTCTCATTTGAAGACTATTCATCATTTCATACCAAACCCATGCAACTAGCTAGCTAGTATGGGAGAAAATCCTGCTTTCCCTATGACTTACTACCACCAGATTCACTGAATGCATGCAGACAATGTAGTGTTCATAGTTATAGCTTGCTATCCAGCAAGTATCAAGTGTAGACTCTCACATTAAGTCACTGATAATTGACAGGGGAGAAGCTAAGGTACATATACACATTAACTAGCTATTTTGTCTTGATCTTGCTAGCTCGGGCTGTAAACGGCACCATTTTTTTAAGGCTACTGTCCTTACTTCCTCCTTGGCTTGGTAGTTAATGTGCAAGCTGCATTTTAGGGACAGTGTGTATTCACCCACTACGTTACCTAGCATTCCTCATTCACAGTATCCCTTGCTTGCTGTCAGGCAGACAATGTTATTACAGCACAGTTACTGGGGGCATATAACGACCCTCTTTAGTGGGTATGCTAGGGACACTGTTCACAGAGGTGACAGGCTGCAGACCCACAACTGCCCCAGGAATCTCAAATCCTGTTTGATTAGCCAAAAACGTGCAACTAAAATGTTTCTATTTTAAATTAAGTTAATGTCCCTTACAAAAAAACCACGAGTCTGTTGACACACCGATGTTGTTTGGTTAATAGCAAGCACTACTCTGTCAAGCTTGAGGAGCAGCTACAATAGAGGGGTGGACCAGGTTGACCCGTCAGTGCTGGAAGGGATGGCAAGCTCATGTATACCTTCAGAAAGGTAGTGAACGACCCCAAGCTGGCAAAATATGCTCCTTCTACCCCCCCACTGTGGCCATCAAGGAGGCCAGCATGAACAGGTTTTTAATGTTTGCTAACAGATAAAAACTTTGGGCTCAAACCATTACAAAAGGTATAGCCTAATATCCAGAAGGTTCCCATTAGCAGCTTTGCTGGGTGGGGCTTCCAGATGCCGATAAGATTGCAATGCAGCCATGAGACCCATTAAGTCAATAATGCTGCCTGCAAGTCCAGTTCTTTCACCTTCCCGAAATTAGCCTGGATCCAAGCAGTAAAGTACAGCTTTACGACCAGGGCAATATACTGCTGCTTTCAAAACAGGGAGCCAATGGAGTCAATTCACTCCTTTTGCCAGTGTGTAAAACCTCACCAGATGCCCTCACAACCATTTATTTTTTGGTGAGGTGAAAAAAAGAGCTGTTAATTGAAAGTGGTTTAAAAAAAAAGTTCCAGTTTTAACGATAATCTTATTTAAATATCTCCATATGAAGTTATTTCTGGGTGTTCTAAAAGCGCGTCTGTAACGGTTTTGCGGGGGGTTAATGAAGACCACATCAAAGGTACCTTTGCCTTCTCTCTTAACAGGCACAGGCATGAAGGTACAGGAAGTACTTTCAGTGGTCGTTACTCAAAAACAACCAGGCATGGCTGAGAACCAATCTACAAATTCCCCAAAGTGACAGCAAACATGCGCATACGCAACCATACATACAAGTTGAAATTTATAAACACAAACACATAATTGTAAATACAAAGACCTCCCACAACCTGCTCTGCCCATTACCTCTGCTGGCTGTATGGACACAGTTTGGCCTAAGAGGGTTTATTTACCCTGGCTCTGGAAGGCCACAGTAAATAAGCTGCCTCACAGCCCCCTGGAGTGCCCTCCCCATGCAGACACTGAACAGATTCAGGGAAGGACACATTGGTCCTGTCTGCCCAGGTTTATTTTGTACTGTGAAGAATGAATCACTGGTCACCCAGAATCACCCGTGCTGGCTCGTTAGGGGTCCTAGAGTAAGTGTGTGTACAGATCTTAAGGAATGAAATAACTTTATTACATTTTTATAAAGGCAACCATGTCATTTACACTTTCCGTTTCAGGAGAAGAAGTGGCATGGGGAGCAGGCACAAGCTCGTAAATGCTAATGGAGAAGCACTCTTTCAAGTTGCCAGAACAAAGAACTAACGTTTGCCCACTTATGTCCTAATTATGCGACCTCCAAGTGGTCAATGGCAAACATAATCCTGGCCACTGAGGCAGAAAAGAGTCCTTTGAACTGGGACTTAGGCTTTGGAGCCACTGAAAATAAAACCAACTCTGGTATGGGCTGCATCTTTTCCATTTAAATTCTCAAAGACAAGACAGCCTTAGATGATCTATGACATACAGTGAACCACACAATACGCTTGAAAGCTTCACAGGATGATCCTGGATTGCGACCACTCCAGCAAAACTAGAAGTGATGTTAAAAACATGGGCTCGTGTTGGCAGTGTCTCCAAATTATTTTCTTTTGGTGTTGACATGAGGTCATACTGCCAAACAAATTATGTCATTACATTACTCTCACTTAGCAGACACTCTTATCCACATCAGCTTACAGTTTTATCCATTTCCCCAGCTGGATATTTACTGAGGACATTGTGAGTTAAGTACCCTGCCCACAGCTACAACAGCAGTGCCCCAGCAGGGAATCAAACCAGCAACCTTTCAGTTACAAACCCTACTCCTTACCACCACACCACACTGCTGACACCTCTCTCCCCTACTACTGAAGGGTTTGTGCAGTGGTTTGGAGGAAAGGATGACATATCATACAGTAGTCATACAGTGATGTGAGTGTATTAGGTATCTGACTCAACTAGGTCTTCTCACATACGCTCTTGGTCACAGACACGGTACACCGGCAACAGCCATCTGCAACTACCATGAGTCAACAGCTGACTATTCTTCCTGCGTCTGTTTTTATGCTTTTAATATATTCAGATACATACAGTAGAAAGAAAATGGCAATGTGGTACAAAGAAGTGCTAGTATAACTAAAACCCTTCCTTTGATATTTAAAACTATCAATGGTGTCAGATATACAACTGCCCTAATTACACACAATCCAAGGAATGAAAAATGTCCCATTAAAAACAGATTAGAGAAAATAATTATTTAAAAAACTCCTTGTTATCAAAAGGTATGTACATTTTAGCAACATAAAACAGATTCAGTTGACTCAGTGGTAACACGTAGCAAAAACTATTAGTCTATACTGGCATTAACTATGAAGAACCATTGCTTCAATAATTTATAAATCATTTTCT
The DNA here is from genome assembly GCA_019176425.1 of Megalops atlanticus. Lineage (NCBI taxonomy): Eukaryota > Metazoa > Chordata > Actinopteri > Elopiformes > Megalopidae > Megalops > Megalops atlanticus. The sequence goes on from CM032891.1 coordinate 28,439,988, forward strand.
TTGTCTAGTACAGGCTGGAATTGGTGCTAATGTGTCTATTCTTATTTATACATGTTGCCAATATTTATACACCAGTTATACACTCTCCCATCGTGTAAATCAAAAAGGTCCATTCCAAGCAAGTTTTAATCATTTTAATATTCCGTCTACGCTGCAACACGTTGCCAAATATTAACGATAACTCAGAAAAACAGTAATAGCCACATGCCTGCAATAACCTCTGACGACACACTCCATGCAAAAACAAATACACACACCAAAAAGGGATATTTGAAGAAAAATTTCAGTTAAAAGGCTGCGCTGCTAGTTTACTATCTAACTAACAGTTATGTCTAACTAATCTAAATTTACTGTCCGGATAAACTCCGGCCTCGGCGTCTGCGTGCTTGCAAATTTGTGTGCGGCCATTTTAAAACAGCTCGACCAGCTTGTGCGCTGTATACCAGTACCACTTAGCTAAGTTAGCGAAGTTAACCTTATGAAGTTCTTCGGTTTTGCAGAACGGTAAAGTTAGCTTGCATGCCTAACTCTGCTGACGGTTAAATAACTAAGACAGCGAACTTTTCAACAACTGTTTCGAGTTCAGCTTCATTTTCGGCAGCTTGTTTTAACGACTTCAAACAACAGGAAGAGCACAATTATGCAAGTAAAATGTTGTTAGCAAGTCAAATGTTGCTGGCTAACTAGTTATAGCTACATTTGAAACGTAAGTGAAGTCAAATGTGCCTAGCTCTTCGGGGGTTTAACTTAGTAAAGCTTGCTAGTTAAAGGTAGCTAGATAAAAGTATCCTAAGTGTGGCTAAGTAAGTTAGCTGCCTATCTTGTTCATCGCCAACTAATATACGACAAAATACGGTGTTAATAGTGTTAAGTTAATGAAAACAAAAACTTAACTTTGCGAGAACGACGGACTCCCATAAGTAGTGAATGTTTACCAAACAAACTGGCAAATTACTTTGTACTGATCAGTAACTTTTAGCAAGCTATACTTTCTGCATGTAAGGCACAAGTGGAAAAAATCGCTGTCCAGCTACTCGAGAAACTATCACTGCACTTTCTGTAGCCTGCTAAAAACTGCCAAGACCAGCAGCAAAACTTGAGGCTACAGCCCGTTTGCGTAAAAGAGCAGACAAGACACGCATTCTGCGATGTTTTACTCCTTGGAGGCATACATGCGTGAGAATGACACACAACCAATGCTTAATTTGTACAGATCAACTGATTTCTCCTGGTTATCTCGGCATGTTTTTGTTTTCAACTTTCTGGGAAGCGTTTATGTTAGTTAACGTTAGCTAAATGTGTGTTAGCCGTGGTCCTGATCTCCGTGCTGAAATCCCGATCTTTGCGCACTGTCGGATCAGCCCTGGACAGCGCCTCTCTCCCCTTCTCTCCAGAAAAGAATCCCCCTCCATTTTTTGATAGCTGCAGTTCTTCAGAAAAGTTTTTCCAATCCGTGATTTACCACCGGCACACCGAGCGACTGCTTCATTTTCCAGTTTCTGTCAACTTACCGTCGAGCAGTGTCCTGTTTTCAACTACTTTTAAACACGAACTTCAGGACTTATTGGATAGGCAGTTTTGTTCCAGGAGGTGCAAGTCCCCACACATTCCAACACATAGCTCCGTTCACGGCGATCGCTGACGTCAGCGCGCTCCCGTGTCACTGCCATGGGCTGAGTTTAAACTCGGCCCAATGTGCAAGTTTTAATTAGATCTGCCTGTGTTTAAGTCCTTTTTAATGCTCAATGTCGTCGCCTTTAACATTTAGATAGATATCTTTACGGAACGAGAGGATATTTCAGCGAATATACCAATTATACCAATAGACCACAATATGCGTACATTGTCATTAGGACATGAGGAAATAATGACGTTATGCAGTTACATCATGTTGACTAGGCTTTTGTGTAACAGGGCTCTTCATTACTTCATGCGAGCTATCAATTGATAAGAACACAGCTGTCTTGTAGAAGCATAATTTATCTCTTAGCAATATGCCGTCTATAACTGCAGCTGATTATTATTACTCATTCTTCACTATAGCCAATCTTTTTTTTTTCAAAATCTGTCCATTTGATATTGAAGACCCTTGAATAAACATACTAGTGAGAAACATGTCTTTAACTTTGCCTATATGCCATTTATTAAGGTTCATTGAGGTCGTGTATTCAGGAGAATTACCTGTTAAAGTAAATTCAGCAGCAATTCAACAAAACAAATGATTGCAGTTGCAATCTATTGATTAAATTAGAATTGAACTGATATTGTATAGGCCTGTATCGTAATATACTCCTCATACATCGAAGTCTTGAACTAGTTAGCTCACTGTATACTAAGTAGACGAAGAACTAATTTTTGCATCAGCGTACCGTAGGCTTCATATTACCAGAATATTAATTTGCTGTAGGCCATATTTCTCACAATCATTGAGAAGCCCACTTGGTCTATATGTATAAATAGGTACAGTATTTACTAGTCTGTTATTATTTACTAAAATTATTTAATGAATGCATGAGTTTATATGCTGTATCTCACTGCCTTTATCTGACTTCACTATAAACTGAAACGATTGTGCACTAGAATAGATCCTTAAGAATGCAGTCTGTGGTTGTTCTCTGGTTGCAAAGACCAGTTCATTAGATTCTATTAAACATAAACCTAATTGGCACTTAATAGGGCCTTTTGATTTAAAGTTCTCTGCTGACATGAAGTATACGTGATGATTAAATGACATTCTCTATTTACTCATCAAAATTCTTTTAATAAATAATCTGGCTACATCCCAAATCGTCCGACCACCGCCCGCATCAGTCCCTTCTGCTATCTGATCTGTATGCTAAGTGATGCTAAGCATGTCGTGTGAAGTGCTTACTGGCTGCTGACTAATCTGAGATTAGAGGGAATCAAAGAAGAAGGGAGCATATTCGAGAGCAGCCTTAGTGCTCTTCATTCGATTCATTGGTAAATTACAAACTGTCTCATCAAAGCGCATTCGGATAAAGAATAAATGCTAAAATTGAAAAAAAGGCACCGAATCAACCAATTAAGTCACAGGAATGAGTAGGTGTCCATGACTTAAACGTAAGATGGTAAAACTACACAATATTATCATGCTGTCCACTCCTAACAGCGCCTTTGCCAAACGGTTGGGTTCTAATTTTGCGAATTATGTAATATCACCAGCAGAAGTCTCCAGCCTGAATCTTGCTTGGTTCTGTGTGGATTTAATTACTTGCTTGCATGCCAGTTTTCTCGTGGGTGGCATGCTTTCTTGCGCGCAGTTGCTGTCCCGCGTAGTTTCTTCGATCTGTGTTGTAAAATGACCAGTGACATCTTACAGTGCTTGAATATTTCGTTCGATGCAACCAATGAAAATAGCCTTTAATGATTAAGAAGATTCAAAACTGGTCTCTGCAATTTGAGCGGTACGAACTTTTATTCAAGCCGAGACGGGTAACTGCTGCTGCTGAATTCACAGGAAACTGACGCAATGAATTTAGCCACTCAGGATGGAGTTACTTATCTGTTGGCTGTGCCAAAATCACATTGAAAGAGAGAAGCGCGTCTTTATGAGAAATTTAAATTGAAGTATTCGGAAAAAAAGTTCTTCTTAGCGTATTCGTTCTGTCTGTATGGCGTGTCAGTGTCTGTGTTGAACCGCATGCGGTCAGGGAGTTCGCTACGGGGAGCGGTGCATTGAACCCGTTTGACAACGTGTGAAAGGCATGCGCTGATGAGTGTTGGACAGCTCCGCTATTGTTAATTGTTCTTCTCCAGACGCGTCAGGTTGACGTCTGCGCCAGGGTTTGTTTTATAGCGCCCGCGCATGAACCTAACCCCTGTGGTTGGTATTACAGTTTCATATTAATCAGCTTCTTTCGAATTTACCATGCAGTTAGTAAACTGTAAGGCAGCAGTACAGTGTGAAACTATAAATTACGAATGTGAAATAATGAAAATACGCCACTGGATCGCTCCTTCTTCCCTTGTATTTTGAATTGCGTTAGTAGCATTTGTGCGTGAAAATATGTTCATTTTAATTGTGTCACGCAATTTTTTTTCATTGTGTTACAGTCCACATTATTTTTTTCACAATGCAGTTCATTTAGCTTTATTGTATGGAGTAATCTGTAAGTCGTGCTGAATAGAAGCGTCTGATAATTGACGCACGTATATATCCTAAAGCGGAACGTGTATCCGCCTGTAACGTCAAAGGTTCGGCACCACTGACTTTTGTTTGCCTTGAGAGCAGGTTACCAATGGTCAATGGCCACTTATTGCTCAAACGTGAAGTCGGGCTGAGATTGTGTAATATCTTACAACAATCAAACCATGTTGTGATAGATTCAGTACAGAAGGAAATACATCTGGCTTGGGCTATCTGTACCCTTCTATCGAATAAATAATATCATTTGTCTATCTCATTCTATATGAAATGCAAGGGAAGAGACGTAGAGAAAACCCCTCTTGTACCACAGGTCATATATTGTTAAAAAGCCTAATTTTCAGTAGGCATATCTGTTGGTCTACAAAATGATTAGGATTGTGAAACTGTAATTTATCTAATGAGTGTTTTCCAACAGAATTTAACTAAGTCTAACAAATTTACAAAGGTACATTATCGCCGCTCTCAGTCAGGCACAATTACAGCCGTGAAAAGGTGCGAAACAGAGGAGAAGCCATGAGAAATTTCAGTTGTTGGAAGTGGGGTAAGAAAGTTTCTTTCCGCGGGCTACATAAGATATATTAGATGCAGCTGTACTTAATTCGATTAAATGTTACCACCATTTTTGTCGTCATTTATGCATAGCCTACTGGGATATGTTTAACTCATAAGTTTAAGCGTATTTATTCCACCTGAATTGCAGGTTGTCAGTGGTTTAGACATTACATGTGTTCAGTATTGTTTTTATTCGTTTCCCACACATTTGCTCTTTCCGAATAATTATCTTATTGAATGTCGACGGCATATTATTGGCATTGCATAGCCTATGTCGTGGAAATCCGATGTTTATTCATGTGTTGGACATTTTCAGACGAATTTCAAGATTTGTATTTGTTTATTACTTTTTTATTTTTATTTTTATCAATTAGCCGTGTCGTCATTTCGTTGCTCCCCTTAGTGTTGTAAATACTCACATCCCATATGTAGCCTACATGTCTCTCATTGTGGAGGATTTCAGCAGGAAGGTTATCTTTGCTCTAAAAAATGTTAGTATCTGAACATAAAACAGGTTAAGGGAATGTGTAGCAATATGGGCACGGATTTCCGCCCTTTTCATCTTTTGACTGAAAAGTCAACAAACCACGTGATTCAGCGCGTTGGCACCGGCGTCAACGCCGCTTCAAAGCATTTCCCTGCGTCAGATGAAGTACGCCCTGAACTTCGTGTATTGTAATTGCCAGCAGGCTATCAGATGCGCGCCTCAGTCCACCACTTGGGTGTGCTGTCGCCTGGCAGTGATTACGTGTTTCCAAAAATGTAAGGATGCAGTTTAACGCGTAACATGCTTTTTTTTTACACAGCGGACATCAACATATGAGATAGTATCTCATATCAACATACGATCTTGTTTTTTTAAATGACTCTTTAAATGAAATAATTTTGCCTAATTAGCCTAACTAATAAAATACATTACTGTCAGTTCGTATTCAAATGGTGGATTGCAGCTTGCTTACTAGTTGCTTTCTAGTTACTTTGCCCATTGAGTTTTGTAGATAGGCTTAGAAATAATAAATATATTGGTCTAAACCTCTGTCCTGTATGTGTGTAGCCAGATAGACTCAAATGACATGTAGTTAGACACGTAGTAAACTGCTCACCATTGCAATATAATCTTCAAGGCAAAGACAGTGGGTAACTGGTCTCTAATAATGACGGTGTGGGTTCCAATGTATCAAAGATCTTGTTGCACACTGTGAACGGAGCATGAAAAGTGAATTTGTGCAGCAGAATTTACCTGACTCGATCTCGTGTGTAACAACGTGTGCAACGTCCGGATCTCATATGTGCTACTTTTTTCACACAACAAACTCTACCGCCGGCCAAGGGTCTCCGTCCTGATCAGTGGTCATAACGATCAGTCTCCTCTATGACGAATGGTATATGCTGCTCTCCTCTTATCTTAAATTAACATGAAGTATGCATGTTAATAGTTTGCTCCCCCACCCCTTTTCCCAGCCCTTCACCGAAACCCGGAAGACGCGAATTCCAGCCTACTAGAAACATGGGACCGTGCGGGTAGTTAGCGGTAGTGTCGCCGCAAGAGGACAGAAGGAAACGTTGAAGTTGTTGCTGTAATAAGTTGTCTAGATAACCAGGTAGTCTAAATTCTGTGATCCGCTAGGTTAAGAATACAACATCACCTGGAGTCGTCTTGTTTTTATTAGTTTTTCCTACGTTTACTGTGCTACTTCGAAGACGTGCGGGGAAGGTTCAATTCAGACGAATGAACAGGCTAGTTAGCCATCAAGCTAATTCAGATAAACTCGGACAGAGATACTATTGGCACACTAAAATGTCTATGTAGCTTTCTGACAAACTGGATAGCGACTAGTTTTAAGTAATTAGCCGTAGGTTTTTTTCGGAAGAGTTTACAACTTTCTTTGGTAGCTTGCGGTAAGCTAGCTAACAACCTACTTTACGTGCTGGAAAGTTTGGTGTCTGGACTAGCCCTGTTAGCTAGCTAGCTGTCTAGCGTATCTCTACACTTTTAAGGACGTGTCTAAAATCTATTTCGTCATTTAGATATCGATTAAATATGTGTCTTACTCCGTGCTGTTATTGTACAATGGAATGGCGAACTAGCTAGTTTAGATGTATAGGCTATTTGTGTTGTTTGCTTATATGTTTTTTAATTAGGTAGCAAATTGTCTTTTCAGTTTTAAAAGGAAGTATCATGCGCGACTCAAGTGTAAATTTTAGCTTTCTTCATAAAACATGCACACTGGTTGTGCTTCTCTGCTTTCTTCATATTTCAGTTACTGTATTTTATTACGTAAAATCTCTCGATTTGCGTGTAACGTTTGTGCAAAATCAGCAATCACGTTTACAGAAGCAAAGCCAAATTAGGGTAACGTTAAACAACACGTTAAAGGAGAAGAAAGTGGACACGGTTGAAAAAAAGACTGACTTTCCACCAAGCACTCCGGGAGGCATCAAAGAACTTGAGAAATGTCCCGATACATCGCCGCTCCTCGGTAAGCACAGAAACCTCACACAGATTCTGGAAATGGGAAATTTGGGTGATTAGTTTAACTTTTTTTTCAGGTGGAGGGCCGGGTCGAATGCAGCGTAAAATAAGAACTGAGAAATGGTGTTCATTGACAATTTTTGGGAAAGTACTACGTGTACATAAGTGTTAAAGCAATAGCGCCTTTTTAAAAGTTTCTGTGTTGTTTTTATTATTAGGATCATCCAGTTTTGTGAATTATTTCAGTAACCCATGTATGGCGATCAATTTCAGGCGTATCATGCACAGGTTCCCGTTAGCATTTTAATTTAATTTCTTGAGTAATTTTTATGTAATCTTGCAGAAGGTCTTGCTGAAATGACATCAATGATTTGAGATATATTCTTCAGATTTAAAGGTTCATCAGGTGTAAGGTTGCCTATCTCTGTTCACATATACAGCAGAATGTTACATGGTCAGAACATGTATAAAGCAGAATTTTTATGTATGAAATATGTGCAGTAGTAATGTCAGCAGCTCCCGTGTTGGATCCCGTATCTATTCATGTTAGAGATACATGTGCTCTGTGAGTAGGGAGATCCTGTGTTGAGCCCTCTGAATGCCTCCTCATCCTTCAAACCCTACACAGGAAACCGTTGTCCAAATTCACTCTTTTGCTCAAGTGGCAGTTTTGTTTTTCATTTGTCTACAACAGCGTTTCTCAAACCTCTCCTGGAGTACCACTTGTCCTGCATGTTTTAGATCTCTCCCTGCTCCAACACAGCTGATTCAAATGATCAGTTAGTTGTTAAGCTGCTTCAGGAGTTCATAACGAGTTGATCATTTGAATCAGCTGTGTTGGAGCAGGGAGAGATCTAAAACATGCAGGACAAGGGGTCCTCCAGGAGAGGTTTGAGAAACGCTGGTCTACAACAAAAGAATGAAGACGGTTTGAGAGGGGGAGAGTAAAGCTCCCCAGGAGTGAAAGCGCAGGAGCACAGCAGAGCAGCCCCCTGCCATTTGCAGGCTTGTGATTGATGGTGTGGAGTATTTGCAAGAGGCAGTGCTTCCTTTTCTTGGCTCTACAGTCCCACAACAGCCTCTTACTTCCATACCTTCATCGTCCATAGCAGTTCTCTTTCATTTCCACAGATGGACAGTATATGTATACATCACATGGTCTTTGCATTACACATTGTTTTGTTTTGAAGTCTTTAGTTAGTACAGGATACTGTTTGTGGGGATTCGGCCGTGGGTTTTTCCTATGCCTATATAACACTGGCATGGTGTACAAGGAAAATGTGGTCATGTGCCTAATATGCTAGCTTTGATCTGTGAGATGTGAATGCTGGCACGCATCTGGCGCTTGTGGCGGACTCTGACTGGGAATTGACTGACTCTGCACTCATTAAGAGGGTGGGCAGGGTTTAAATCCAGGGCCTGTTCCTATTTGCCATTCAAAGTGAGCTGAGATTTTAATTTCCGATTTGAATGGTGAAGGTGAGAGAATGTGGCAGGTCGACCTCCTCATGACTGACCTGACCCCCTCCCCCTCCCCCCACCCCCGTCTTGTCTCTGCTCCTCCAGTGGGCCCGCTGAGGATCGAGTTCTCGGCCCCTGTCACCTTGGACCTGGTGAGGGAAGAGAGCCCTAGTCTCGAGGAAGGGGGGCGTTATAAGCCCAAGGACTGCGTCGCCCTGCAGAAGGTTGCCATCATCATTCCCTTCCGCAACCGTGAGGAGCACCTCAAGTACTGGCTGTACTACCTCCACCCCATCCTGCAGCGGCAGCAGCTGGACTACGGCGTCTACATCATCGCCCAGGTGAGAGCGCCAACCCCACCGAGGGGTGAGACTCCAGCAGCCTGCGGCCAGGAGGCCCTCCGATCGGTGCTGTGGCCCCCAGATACAGCCTCACACACCCGTAGGGAGGTGCGCCTTTCGCTTGCATGGCTGAGGTGTGGTGTGTGTGTGTGTGTGTGTGTGTGTGTGTATTTGAAGTCGAGATCCGTCTCTGCCGGTTCTGGCCTGATATCCAGCCTGCTTTTTTTGTTCTCCCCTTGTGTGATTTTTCAGTGTGCTTGTTGTGAATGATTGATCTGATAGCTTTGTGTTTGGAGAATGAAACCCTGCCTGATACTGTTTGCAGTCGCTGGTAAAAAATTAACGAGGGAGTAAGCATCTTCCAACCGTCTTCGTTTTTCACGTTTTTTTGATTCATGCATTTTTTTCTATTTACTTTTTATTTGCTTCTGTTTGTTTTTGTACTTATTCTGGGTACAAAAGGTACTGTGCACTGTCCTGTGTTTAACAGATAAGTCCCATTTACAGAGGAAAAGAGTGTGGGCTTTCCTTACTCTGAGGAACTGAAAGAGCTGCCATTTAAAAGGTCCTCTGTAATTCTGAGATCGTTTGTCTTCCTGACCATCTTTTGTTATGAACTGACACACAACCCTCATGGTGGCACAGATATATTCGTACACAAATACTACAAATGCGCCGGTCAGAAAAAACACTTGGACCACAGTGAGTCTCACAAGCTGTCGCTGGGGCCCAAGGTCATTCATGGTGTTCCAGTCATGACGGTGGGTTTTGACTGGAAATTTGAAATAGCAGGGATTCTGATAATGGAGTGAAGCCAAACAGGTTGTGTTTATCACTTGTGTAAATAGATGAAAGTTGAAGGCTTCAGCCTGCCCAGTAAGAGAGGTCCTTCCCCAGTTACTTCCCTGTCTCTTATTTTAGCATGCTGGTGTATTTTTGGACATTGTAGCATTTGTCGATATATGCTAATTTCTGATATCTGGTGAGACGCATCTTGGTTCAGAAGCCTGACACACCTCAGGGTTGTGTCTGCCATGTGGTTAGAGATAAGCAGGCCTTTCTGTCTGCATGAAAAAATGTTTCCTGTTCGTTTGCATTAAATTTCATATTGATTATGAATGTACAGAGACTAGTGAGAATCTGTGGGCACTAATCACAGTGCCTGTAGATTGTTGCCACCGTCTTTGCATGCTGATAAAAAGCGCTAATTCCCTCCATCATTTTCTAATGTCCCCGTCAGTATTGTTATGACAGTTTCTGAAATGAACATTCCACAGAACCTGTAGATACAGCCAGAGACAGGCCGGTGCATGTCGCTCTGTGGGAAAGGAGGAGAGGTGTGGTGTGTGTTTGTGTGTGTGTGAGGGTCTGAGCTAAACTCCCGATTTCTCACGCATCACCCTTCATCTTGTGTTAATCCTACGAGGTCATTAACCGTGCTGGGCATGTTTGGATGCAAATCACATGCACCAGCCAGTAGCCTGAACTGCTTGTTGTGCAATACCATGAACACTGCTCGGCAACGTGGCACGTATAGCTTCGTAGTTACGTAAGCCAATGATCATAGGGCTTTGTGCCATTTAAGGGTACTAATATATGTAATCAACTGTGGAGTTGCGCTTATGCCTGGTTTGGGTACAGTTTGAATCTTTATCTACATTGTACAGTAGAATGTCTGGCTGAGAAACATGTTCAGAATGTCATGGTGAGAATGTAAAACATATCATATAGAATGTTGCAACCAATCACATTGTTATCCTCAGTGCATGAGCTGGCGGAATACTGTGAATGTGGCTGTTTGATTGGTTGTAAGAACAAAGGCAGTTTCCCCCTTTCTTTTTAGCTCATAGGTGGAAGCAGGTGGAAAAATTAAAGTGACACTACCTACCGCCTCAGAAATGCAGGATGTCAGTTTTACTAAAATGGATCTACAGGATTAGTAGTGGTATATTCAACAGCACTGAAATGTACAGAGAATGCAGTACTACTGGAATATGAAGGTCACTAAGCAACAGGTGTGTGAGGATAACGTCACCGGAAACATGTCCATATAAGCTGTGATGATATGCCATAAAACATGTGTTGATATGCCATTTTGGTTCCATAATAATAATAATCTGAATACAGTGAGATCCTTAATCAGGTTGTTTAGACTGGTATAGGAAAATGAAATGTATTTAAAATCATTGGTTCGTCCTTATAAAGAGGAATCCAATCAGTCATGGTCCATGTAATCAAGACCTTCAGGTTCTTCCTCAATGTGGCTCTCTCAGCTGGTACATAGTGTACCTCTGGCATGATAACATTTCATATTTTTCATTTGTGTCACAGCCTCTTTGTAGTTGTAATGTTACCCATCTGAAGGAGTGCTAAGAGTTGACGTTTTAGTACCGTTTCTTCATACATTTTAGTCTTCACTGCCACTGTCAAGCAGCTCAGTGACTTTCAACTCCCAAATTCTGAAACTACAGTCCCTGCCCTGTTCCAGTGCTGATATTCAGGAAGCAGATAATCACAGTATCAGACAGAGTGAATGTTCATCCTTCTAGTTTTGGCTTCTAGTCCTCCTCACCCTAAAGAGAGTGCTTCCCTCAAATTACCTTTCATGGGTCACTCAAGAACTTTTTCAGTCTCTGTAACTGTCATTTAACTCCAGACCAGAATATTTACTGAGAAATAATATGGTTCCTGCGAAGAAGAGTGGTGCAGCAGGTTATCCCTGCTCCTGACAGCCCCAGGGGGGCCGAAAGTATCAATTGCTGAGTGCTCTCAAATTGAAGACACGCCTGCTTTTTTCGAAGAGCGCAGAGGAGAGTGCGCGGTGTGTCTGTTGGTGTTAGTTGGCCGTTGATGACCGTTTGGGTGCCTGCACGCCCTCAGCCTGCTCCGCTGAGGAATATGAGAAGTGGGACACGACGCCCCCACCGGTGCACACCCAGTATCTCGGCAGCTAAACAGTGATGTCTGGGTTCTTGGTGTTTTCTTGGCGTTTCATTGTTGTTCTACTCAATCTTTCTCTTTTTCTCTCCTCCTCCCTGATCCTTCTCCCTCATTCCCTTGATTTTTTTTCCTCCCTTCTCCTTCCTTCCTTCCTTCCTTCCTCCTTCCTTCACCTGCTGGCAACCATGCTTCCTGTGCGTGTCAGGCCTCTCTTCAGCCAATGGCTGTGGCTGTTCGAAGAGGTGAGCCCCACCCCTGTCTCCTCTGGCCAATGACGTGATCCCATGGGCTGCTGGGCTTTTCTGGTAATGTGGGTTTCTTCTTTCTCTCTGGGGAAGACATGCTGAGGGAAAATACGTCATATAAAAAGCAGGTGAAACCTGACACCGGTGTAATCAGCTCCAGGGTATACACCGAGGCAGAGAGAGAACAGGAAGTGGAAGTTTTCAGTGATGAAGATCTCTCTCAGAAAACTAAGAAATTGCAGCCAGAGTTTACAGTCCAGCTGATTTAAATAGTCATATTTAATAATAATGTTTGCAAATGCCTCCTGCTGGGTGGTTATGGTGTTCTGGTACAGTGCCGTTCTGACACAGTCTGGTCTTTTAGGGGATTGCTTGCATGTAAAACCCTCCAGCTGTGCCTCTAAATGAAGGCAGTGTGTGAACGCTGTTCACTCATAAAACCTTACCCATCTGTGGGAGAGGGACAATGGCGGCAGCTGGAGTCTGATCCTTCAAGGCTATGAATTTATTACGCGGGGGGGAGCAAATACAAAACTCAACTGGCTGCTGTCATCTCACAGAATACCAGATTTTAACAGCACTCCAGATGACAGATGTCTGTTGTCTGAGGAAGTCTCTGAGAGGTTTATCAGCCACAGGGGGCAGGGATGATAAGAGCCCCTGCTCATTCCCGAGCCCGCGGAACAAAGATTCCCGCCGTCAGCTTGGATCTGCATGTCTTCAGCCTGTCGGCCCCGCCCCCTTCTGCCCCCCTCGGAATTCTGGGAAAAAATTTTGAAATATGTTATAAAAGGGCTGGTACGAGAATTCCTTCCTTCAACATTACTGAGCAGAGGCCCAAACCATTAAGGGTGTAACAGCGCACCGGTACAATTGATTCATGACTTAGATCCCCGGGATTTAAATTTCCATGATCTGTCTGGACAAGCGCAGAAGCACCAACAAAGATGCAAGCAGAATCGGTGTGATATTCACATCGAAGTAGGATTGGTGTGATATTAATTCAGGTGCAGCATTGGCTTACCTTATATTTGTTTTGATTTTCTTCGTTAGATGTTAACTTCAAATACACTATAAGGAGATTGTGGTTTAATTTTAATTAATATGTCATTAAAGATTGGAATGCGGTAAGGATTGCTAAATTATGTCAGTTACCACTTATCAAATCATGCCAATGATACTTATTATCAAACCAGTCACACCACAGTACCTCTGCTCATGTTTGGAGCTGACGGTATTGTCTCTGTGATTGATGTTGCCCAGGTTTTGAAACCGACACATTCAAATACAGTTAAGCCAAACATTAACACCTGCACAACCTGTCAACCTGGAAAGACCAACGAAAGTTACGTAAGGGTTCAGGCAGAATGGGAAGTGGTGAGAGCCGCCATGTGCCAGGATGTGAGGGCAGCGGAAAGTGGGCGTGGCTGGGGCACCCCTGCAGATGCCAGCTGGGGTTTGAGTGGCGGGAGGCCTGACCCCCGGGCCCACAGTCTGGCACGCTCTGTTTGCGAGCCGCCGGTATGCTCTTGCGACATCGCGTCCGCAAACATTGCAACAGCATGATCGAAGGAGCGTCGCCCACGGGCGATATGCGCGCATGGTGACACACCAGTGTGGCACCGAGGCCGGATCTTTCCGAGCAGCACACAAACCCCCGCCCCCTTCCCCCACAGCTTGGCCTCACGGACACGCTTTCCGGATGGAAAATCCCAAAGCCAAATGAACAATTTCAGTCTAGTCCAAAAACGTGATTGGCTGGTTTAATTTTCCTTGTGTCCTCTAAAACCCATTCAGCCATATGTCATATGTCAACGAGTCATAAGCTGGTGTAACGCAAGCTGGGATCAGTCAAGCGGTAATATGTGTTCGCAGACACACAAATTACGTTCCGCAAGCCTACCCAGAGGGCTGTCATTTAAGGATTTCAGACTGCAGTTTAAACCTCCCCTCTTCAGACCTGTCCCCTAAAGCTGTGTGCTCTGCTGGGTTTGAACCTAAACTTGTTTGTGAAGTTTGAGATGTTGAGTGTGTAGGATAGCGGGCTGAAGTGTGAGGGAGTAAGCCGAATCGGCCTCTTTCTCCCCTCCCGTGCTCTGCAGGATGGTGAGGAGGTGTTCAACCGGGCCAAGCTGCTGAACATTGGCTACGTGGAGGCCCTGAAGGAGTACGACTACGACTGCTTCGTCTTCAGCGACGTCGACCTGATCCCCATGGATGACCGCAACACCTACAAGTGCTTCAGCCAGCCCAGACACCTGTCCGTGTCCATGGATAAATTTGGCTTCAGGTACGTGCTGTGCAATTCTCCCCGCTCGTTCGTCCGTGACGCAGTGCTTAACCCACTAATGGGCACCTGCGGGTTGCAGGTGAGGTGTGCGAGTTCACCTGGACTGATTGCGGAGCACGGGCACCCGCGTTCTCTGATGCTCAACGCCAACCCCTTACCTGCTCGCGGGCAGGTCTGGTGGCAGAGAATAGCCACATGTTTATGCATGCACGCTCCTAAACACTTTTATAGTTTATGGAAATGAGTGTCTGGAAAGTCTGTGCCAGTGAGAGATTCCTCCGTGTTGGCCCGGCGTGCTGTGCTTGGGCACAGTGTGTGATGTAGCTGTAGTGTTGGTGAGCTGTGTGCTGCCTTTTGTGGAGTGTAGGATTGCACTCACAAATGAGCAAAGGCAAGCAGCTTGGGATGAAGCTGCCACGCCTGTCTTGGCTGAGAAGAAGGGATTTGGTAGAGTGTTGGCATTTGTATTTGGATTAAGGAAGTGCGAGAAACCTGGAACACTGTAGAACAAAAGGTGAAAGGGTCGCCTTTCAACATTAGGTGTGAAGTGCAACAAGTTTTGTGACCTCTTCCAGATTAGCTATCTTAATAACAATCTGTGGTTAGCAGTGTGAAAAAACCAAACGCCTGTTTGGAGTGAAATCGTGCAGATCTAAGGGACTCCTTTTTTTTTTTTTTTTTTAAAGAATTATTGTTGATTCAGTGATGATAAAGCAGTGGAAGTTCTTGTGTGGCTCCAGCTACGCGGAGTCTGCGTTTCTGAGTGGAAGCAGATGATTCAGCACTCCTCAGTCCCGGTCCCCTCGGACCGCTGTGTTTGCTGGTTCCCATCTGGGCTCCATCACTGCGGGCTGAGTGAGCTGCAGTTGGAATTCTGGTCTGGATTTTACAGTTTGTGGCAGTTATCTGCTCCTGAGGCGCGTGTGTGCGGAACGTGAGGCCGGAGGTGTGTTTATGACGCTGGAGAAGTGCTTACACAAGGAGTGTGAGCGGCACATTGGTGTTCCTCTCACACGGGCCGGGCGGAGAGGCCGAGGCGGGAACATAAAGGCAGGAAGTCCAAAGTCTCACAGCCGTCATCAGTGCCCTGTCTGACTGGCGTTTCGCATGAGGGACATCTCTTCCCTCTGGCGCTGCGAAATCCCGTCTGCTCACACTTTCCTATCTGTTGCCGGAATGTGTGACGTGTTCTGATCTTTTTTTTTTAAAGCGTGACGTGCTCTGATTGTTTGGGAACAGGAGTCTGCGGTGATCTCTGATCTCCTTCTTCCAGCAGCAGTGCAAACTGCCATACTGAAGGAGGCCAGAGATGGCTTTAGTACTGCTATCAGAGGAACACTGCTGACCCTCTGAAGGGAGTTCGAATAGGAGTTTAAAAAAGGCCTTTCAAGCTGAGAGGAGCAAAGTTCCACCTCCGGAATAATACCGAAGACACCTGCTGATGAGAACGCTCTGGGAGAATAGCTGCAGCTGTGTGACACCTTTATGAAAGGGTTATGCTACTGTACCTTATGACAGGGTTATGTTGTTATGTCTTATGGATGGGGTATGCTACCGTGTTTTATGAATGGGGTGTAAGATGGGGCCGGGCTGGGCTGTTCTGTGCCGGGCTTTGTGAGGTCCAGCAGAGGGGCTGGCTCGGGAATGAGCCGGGTTTTCCAGGCGCTGGTGGAGGTGGAGGTGGAGAAGCTCAGCGTATGTGTCCCACGCTTTCTCTCAGTCTGGGGAAAACGACCTGCGATCAAACTCAAACAGAATCCACACGCTTCCTGTTTCCTGAGAGAATGGCAGGAGAACATTCGTGCGTTTAACCTCCCTGTCCAGCGGCGTGATTTAGTTATGACCAGGGTACAGGATTTCAGTTCAGTGTGATGGATACGATATGAATCTCCCCCCAACATCATGGTTAAACCTTTGGGGTTAAACTGATGGTAGTTTAAGCTCTGAGGACTAAACCCTAAATGACTAAAGGTTGTATGGCATATGGCTGAACTTACTCCCTTTGTGCTAATGTGTCCCACAGTAGCACTACATTTGAAGGATGGTGTGAATGATTCAGTCTCTGTACAGCTTCTTTCCTGACCTGTTTGAATGAGCTTTCTGCATGTGAATGGATGGACAGACTGAGACCGCGATGGAGGTTGTTTTTCCCCTTTTAAAGGCAGATGTGTGGTGTCACTGACGCCCCTCTGGGCTTCTCCTTCCCCTCTCCCCCTGCAGGTTGCCGTATATCCAGTACTTCGGAGGAGTGTCCTCAATGAGCAAGGAGCAGTTCCTGAAGATCAATGGCTTCCCCAACAACTACTGGGGCTGGGGAGGGGAGGACGATGACATTTACAACAGGTAAGCTTTAATCAGAACAAATGAGCTGTAATTGCATCAGATAAGCTTTTATCTGAACAAGTGAGCCTTAACTACGTCAGGTAAGCTTTTATGAGAGCAAGTGAGCATTAATCACAACAGGTAAGCTTTACACAGAACAAATAAGCTTTATTTACAACAGGTAAGCTTGTATTTTTTGTAATGTAATGTCAGAACAGGTAAGGTTTAAGCAGAAGAAGCAAGGCTGACTCACAAGTAAAGTTTAATCACAGCAGGTAAGCTTTAATCAGAACGGGTAAGGTTTAATTACAACAGGTGAGGTTTAATCTCAACAGGTAACGTTTAAGCTCAATAGGTAAACTGTAATCACAACAGGTAATCTTAAGTCACAGTGGATAAGGTTTCATCATAACATGAAGGGTGTTATCAGAACAGGTGAGCTTTAGTCAGATCAGGTGATGTATAATCAAACCGGGTTTTCATCAGAATTGGTGTGCAGGTACAAGGAAGAAAAAAGCATGCTTGGAACAGGAAGCAGGAGTAGTGAAAACGATAAGTGGAACCATGCCAATGATATTACAGATGACGTGTGAGGCAGGCAGAAAACTGAAACAGGAACAATCCATTCATAGTGCAGTATATCATAACTTAATTCCATTTGAGCAATTATTCAGCATCGTGAAGGTGGGCTTATGCAACAGAGTGTCTTTCCTTCCATTTTCCTTTTTATTTCTTTTTTTCCATTATTTCAATATATCAGAATAGAACAGAATAATTTCTCAAAATTTTCATTTAGACACACTTTTATTAATAAATGCATAAATGAACATAAAACTACAAGTAAATATTGATTTAACAGTAGTCAGTGACTCGGCACTCCTGCTGTGGTGGTTTGAGTAAGAAAGGAATGTGGTCACGGAAACTTTGATTCCATTGTGAAGTCACCGATTATGTAATAAAGCAGAAGTTCCAGCTCCGGCTTCTGGGTGCGAGCTTGTCGTTATCAAATAAAGGCATGACTGAGTAATGCCTTAACTCACCTCAGGGTCAACTCCACACCATTAGTTATTTATCTTTTTTTTTCTATAGAAATGTATTCACATCCATTGGTCAGATGCTAATTTCAGATTTCACAAAATCAGGAAATAACAAAATGTTTCGTAGCCGTTTCAATGTCATTGTGCACTGACAAACACAAATATTGTAGCTGAGCCATTCCACATCACTAAGAGCTAAGATGAGCTATAAATGTTTTCCATGTCTTTTCAAGAAGTAAGCAGTTCTTGTAGTAAGCCAGCAATTACTGTGTAACATTAATAGACAATAAATAAACAAATATGTCGGCTTTTTAGCTACCTCCTTCACTGGTGGTAGCTAAAAAGTTACTGTTGGTATTGTAAGAAACTAGGTGCTACTTTCGATGGCAGTTTATAATCAGTATAATCAAATAATCACCACACCTTGTTCATTTCAGTCTCTCTTCTTACTTTATGTAGACTGTAGCCAAGTAGAGCTCAGCCAATCATGGATCCATTTTATAAAAGCGAAGTACATCATGTATATTGGCATGGCTAGAGATTTTATATGTGAAGAAAGGAAAGAAAAGGAAAATAAAACTTACTCAGTCATATTATGTTTTTGTTTTATTAACAGCATTATTTCTTTGGGAAATATCATTACAAAGTAATTTTGTCCCGTGAAATACATTTCCCAAAGCATATTGTATTGTGACACGAATATATCATCCCATGCCCTTTATTATTATTATTATTATTATTATTATTATTATTATTATTATTATAGTCTTATTTGTGTTCACTTGGCTGCTTTCAGTGCCTCTGCTGATTTTATTCTTGCAGACCCTGCTGTTGTGATGTTGTGGGGAATGGCAAATTTTAAACAATTTCCTCTGCAGGAAGTAGCTGGGTTTAATACAGGAAGGAGGGAGGTGACCTTCTGCTACAGCAACATGATTGCCATTCAGATTATGGCCCAGAAACGTCTGATGCAGCATGTAGCTGTGGAAGAAGTGTGAAGTAATAGTCTGGTTTCACACATTGGGGATATGCTGTCTGTTTAGAATGGCTAGAGGTGTGCTCTTCTCTTGTTGAAATACAGTTCAAAATTGCAAATATGCCTCTTAAATTCCACGAAGTTTGTGCAGCCAAAATGCGGCTCACGGCATGTGCCACTCCACATGCTGTACTGAGGTCAGATTATATCCCCGCACTCATAATGCAGTAACACGTCATTACAAACCACCTTCTAATTATTCAGAGCTAGAAAAAAAGCAAGCCTGTCTTGAACAGAAGTTAAGTTAAGCAAAACTGAATCTGAAGTTTGTTACCTTAACTTGATGCCACAGAGAGGTCAAGGTACTGCTCACTAGGGGCAGGTTTATGAATAAAGACACCATTTTGTAAAGCCTCTGCAGTGTCATGGGACGCATTCTCCATCAATGGCCGTGTGAAGCAACATTTCATCTGTCTTCTGGTGGCTGCCAGTGTTCTGTTGTCTGTGGCAAAGTCATTTATATTTGTCCATATATTTATGTTTATATTATTTATTAAAGCCTGTTTAAATGGATTTAGTCACAGGTTTCGTTGATCGGAATGTAATGCTTTATTTTTGGCCATGAATGTTGACAGCCTAGACTCAGTGATAAGTTATTTATAACTCATAAGTTATTTTCAAAGGGAAGAATTGGAATTTGATGCACCTTTTCTGAGAAGACAGTGTAGAGCAAAGCCAGTTCTGTGTTGTGACTTGTGAAATTTACTTGGAGAACCTGTCTGAGAAGCAGATTGTGCAGTTTCAGACTTCCTCTGTGCTTTCTGTTCATAACCCAGCTACATTTTTTAAGCAATGGGGAATTCTGCATCATCAGCTGCTGTTAGGCTTAAAGGGCAAGAGTGCATTTTGAGAACGTGACAGACAGACACACACTCTTCCTCTGTGCTGCTTGGAGAATGGGGTGCATTTCTTGTGACTTGCATATTAGGAAAACTCATTGGGGCATATTTGGGGAGTACAGGTAGAATAGCTGAAATCAGTAAATGTGTTTAGCCACACTGCACGCCATACGCGGGGCCGTTTTCTTGTGGTTGAGTGTGTGTGTGCGCGCGTGCATACACTGTCACTCGGAGCAGGGGAAAGGACCTGACTGGCTGTGCTGTTGTCAGGGTTTTCAGAAGAAATGAATGGGGTTGAAAAGGAATTAGAGGAAACTGAAAGAAATGGGGGTTGGGAGGGAAGCTGAAATCCTCGAATCAAAGTTGTCTTCCCTGTGGGAATGTACGTCTGTCATAAAAGTCTGTCACTTAGAAGGCGATGTTGAACATGCTGCCTCTGTCAGCTTCTCTCTCACGTAAGGTAAAAGTGGGCCCTGTACGCCCATCAGACTGAAAGCCAGTCGTGTGTCATTTCTGGCCATGTCAGACAGGATCCTCCCCTCTGGATGCTGCTACAGCTTGAACTCTGCTACAGATTTTCTGAGCCCTGACAGGAAAGAGGAACATATAGCCCTCTGGGATTGAAGGTGTCACTGTCTCGCAAAGGGGTGGTAGTGTAGCATAGTGGTAAGGAGCAGGGCTTGTAATCAAAAGGTTGCTGGTTCGATTCCCCACAGAGGCACTGCACTATGTCCTTGGGCTAGGTACTTAACCAGGATTGCCTCAGTAAATATCCAGCTGTATAACTGCATAACATGTAAAAGTTGTAGCCTATGTAAGTCACTCTGGATAAGAGCGCCTACTAAACTATAGTGTAATGTAATACGCATGGCGGAGGGGATTTCCACCCTGGGCCTGACTTCCTGCTTCTTTCCAGGTTGAGCTCCAAAGGCATGACCATATCCCGCCCCAACGGCCAGATTGGGAGGTGCCGGATGATCCGTCACGACCGAGACAAGAAGAACGAGCCCAACCCTCAGAGGTACGCCTTTGCTTCAACTGGCTCAATTAGCAGACCCTGTCGTAACTCCTACACATGAGGTCACATGCAGCTGGGCAGCGGTGTAGCATAGTGTTTAAGGGACAGGACTCGTAACTGAAAGGTTGCCCTTTTGATTCCCCGCTGGGGCACTGCTGCTGTACGCTTGGGCAAGGTACTTAACCCACAGTTGCCTCAGTAAATATCCTGTATAAATGGATAACCTTGTAAAGACCTGTGATTGATGTAAGTTGCTCTGGATAAGAGTGCCTACTAAATGCCAATAATGTAATGTAATGTAAAATGTAAGCGAGCTGTAAATCTGTAACTTTGGACCTCCAGTGGCGGGAAGCCACGCAGTGCAGTCTCACTTTCCTCATACCTCTTTTTTTTCGGATTGTTCCGGTAACTACATGGTCCTCAGCGTGCCCAAAGAGACACTGCTGTTCCTTCCTGCTCGTCACAAGCCCTTAAAATGGGGAAAGTTGTTTAGCTTAGTTGTAGGAATGCCATCAGAGATGTCACTGCCGCACCTTGTGTTCGCAGGTTTGACAGAATTGCTCACACCAGAGAGACGATGAGCCGGGACGGCATCAACTCGCTAACATACGAGGTCACACGCGTGGAGAAGGACAAGCTGTTCACCAAAATCACCGTAGATGTGGGCAAGCCAACATGAGCTCCGGGAGGGAGAGCAGCGCAAACTCTGGGAATCTCTGTGGAGTATTTTTTTAAACTATGGAAGCAGTAGCCAAATGTGCCTTGACATAATTTTGTAAGTGAATATGCTTTGGACTTGCTGGACCTGGAAAGTGAAGGATCTGTCGACAAGTCAATAACTACACCCCCGCCCTCATGCGGTTTTTTTTTTCCTGCGTTTGCACAGCCGACAGTAAATTGCACTTGGGTCAGGATCGTTACATCTTTCTTCTGTTCGAGAGAAGGAACTTCGGGTATAATTTCACGTGTGTGGGCATAAGGAGACAATTGGTGGGAACTTGATATGTGTTTTTATCTTATGATTTTTTTTTTTTTTTGGGACACGCCCAATGTTGCCTTAGAAAACTCAGCTGCAGAGTGAAATCATTGTGAGCCATGCATCTGGATAGGATCTCCCCTCAAGTGATTGTGAATCCTATTTCAGATTAAGATGTTCAAAGAATTTCTTTGTAAATTGTGTTGTGTCTTGTATGTGCATATCTCTTCTTCATGCAATAACTGGAATGTAGGTTTGGGGCTGTGTATGTTTGGGGTGCGCTTTGGGGGCCCTGCTGAATCTGAGGAATGCTGTCGGTCGGGTACTCTGTCGACGCGGAGGGAGAGGAAGGGAGGATGAAGTGATAATGTTTAGAAAAGCAGAGCTGGAAGAGAAGAGAGCAGAAGCTGGAGTGAACAAAGCCAAAAACTATCGGGGAAATTCGATCCTCAGCGAAATGAGATTTTAGAGTTACCCATTAACAGATTTACCTGTGCTTGAGGCTCCCAGGCCTCCAGCTCCCATTGGTCGTTTCTCCCGGCTGGGCCTGGCACCGTGGCGTGGTGCCGGAGCCTGAACACGTTCTGCCGGGTCACAATGTTGCGTGTCCCAGGCGAGGGGTGACTCTCAGGACCCGTGATCTGGGGGTCCGCAGGCATAGAACTGCCCCAGGTCAGTTTGGATCTGGGGAGCAGTTTCCCCTCATCTCTCATCAGAGGATTTTGAGGTGGCCGATTTATTTGAGCCAGACAGCAGTGATGCGGTCACTTGGAGATGAGTAGCTCCAGATGGAGAGATGGAGAGAAACGCACAGGCCTGGGTCAAACTGAAACTCGTACTTCACCAAAAGTGCTTTCTGAGCTGTTTCACTTACTTTTATTTTATTTTGGGGTATTTCATCATAGGCCTGCGTTTAGTTTTTTTCAAAGTTTGAAGTTCAGAACCTACTGCAATATTGTCTTGGGGGCCATGGTGTATGGAAACAAAAGGAAGACTTGAAAGAATGTCTGCTTGCTAAAATGCTCTGTTTTTTTATGCTGGTTTTCTTTTTCCGGGCTTAGCAGCTGCTTTTAATGTCGCAGATCATCTAATTTATGTTGCCTTTATCTGTTGTAATGAAGGTCTCTCAGCGGATGTCGTGAACGTTGGGCAAAATGCAGAAACAGGTTTCACTTGCAGTAAGCAGTCACAGCTGGAAAAGGAAAAAAGCCATTGACTATTCTATTAGCGAAGGCCTAACGTGGGTTACCCTGCAAATGTCCCGATGTCAGCGATAACCCCCCTTCCCCTGACTGTTTCTCTGATACGAAGACACGGCAGTGTTTGCTTTTGTCCCCAACGGGGCTCAAAGGATTTCCTTTCCAGGAAGATAAAAAATGCGTTTGCTTACCTTTGCCCGGTCCCTAGCCTTTTAAAAAGTCAGTGTTTGATGTATGCTCTAATTAACACGTACAGCACTGCGCTGTGTGCATGGAGTGTTTCCGTGTGTGCTCCAAGCGCTGACGCAGAAAGCAGGGCCGGTGCCCAAAGTCAGCTCAGCTGTGTGTGTGAGTGTTTTTCAGCATGACTGTTAGCAGTCTGAGTATTCAAGGGAAACATCCAGGCCTTTTTTTTACCGACCCAGAGAGAAGGGGTCATGCATGTTCGTGTGTGCGTGTGTGTATGTGACCATCTGTGTGTGTGTGTGTGTGTGTGTGTGTGTGTGTGTGTGTGTGTGTGTAAGAGAGTTTATTGGGGGGCGATGATAAACAGAAGCACACGCCTCTGTGTGGTCCGCACGTTGCACGCTGACCTGGCCAAAGAGGAGAGCGCGGCCTCTGAAGCTGAAAGAGGGGAGACTTGTGCGGACAGAACGGAGACCCTGCTGATGCTGCACTCTCATTGGCTCCCTGAATACGAAACCGATTTCCATCAAAAACCCTCCTCGCTCGCTGTGTCCGTCTGTGCGTTTGGACAACGGCTTCCCGTTCGCAAAGCCGGCAAAGTTTGTCAAGTTCATTTTAAAAGAGAGTTTAATTTAGGCTCGTGGTGAAGCTGTGAAATTTCTGAGCTCAGATGTGAGAAGGCCAGCACTGCCGTGCCGTGTTCGTACCAGCTAGCAGGAGTCCAAGGGGTTAAGGGGTTTTTATAGAAACGTGGAGGCCACTTAGCGGAGCTTGAAGCTGCTGCTGTTGTAACTCTTGCTGCCATAGTGTACACTGTGCTGTGAAACAGCAGTACTGTGGCCATCTTTGTGTGTTATTTACAAATGAATTATTCTGGGTTTCTCTGGGGGATTTTTTTCACATGCCTTTGATTTATGTCTTGTTTCTGTTTGATATATTGTTAAATAAATCGTTTTCAATAAATTAAATTAAAAGCGTTTTTTTCCGTTTCATTTGGGTTAAGTTGAAGCAGTGCTCTTTTTTTTTATTATTAAGGAATTTGTTTATGAGGTTCATGCCTTTTCAGGTGCTTATTTAGAACTATGCAAATTAAGCTGTCTCATTCCTGTGCTGACATGTGACAGTCTGATCCCTGACAAACTGATGAGAACAGGGCTGGATTAGGCTGGAAACCCTGTCCTGCAAGGCATGTGGAGAGCTGACAGCAAAACTAAGAAATGACATGCTGTCCCACAGCATGTGATGACTCAGCAGTTTGCAAGGTTAAATAAACCCAGGTTTTTTTTTTTTCTACCTTTTTCTTTTGAATTGCCTCAGAATTAGAATAAGAAATTTTCTGAAAAAAAAAAACCCTTTATGTGTCCCAATGCAAACCCAAAGGTCACATGATGGCTGTGTGTGTGTGTGTGTGTGTGTGTGTGGAGGGGGAAACCAATTTCCTGACCTTTGAGTGAGGCATCTCTGTGAGGATCAGTGCAGATGGGGGCGAGGGTACATACTGTTTGGAGTTGAGCAGAGTCCCTCTGCTGTGATCCAAAATGGCCGCCTCCGTGAGCCCCCGGTCACTGCGCAGTGGGCTGGAGCGCACTCCCTCCGTTCGTGGTTAATGTTCAAACTGACCCCCAGCGCGGGACGTTGCTTTCACCTCCTCACGCGTTTACAGCGGGCCGAGTGTATCCCAGGCAACCGGGCAGGACAAAGGAAGGGCAGGAGGAGATGGTAACTCTGCGCTCCTGTGAACGAGAACGGGGGAACTGTCCTCTTGCGTCTCGCAGAGAACGTTTCAACACGTTCAAACGCTTCTCACCTTTCACCAGAACGCACGCTGCTGCCGACCAGGTGAGTGAAGACTCCTTGATTCTTATGTCAGTCTTACACAGAGCTTACAGCAAGGGTATAAATATAATAATTATACCATATTTATATGTGACTGTATCCATGCGGTGTATGATGCTGTACATTGGCCATTCGGTTTGGTCTTTACTGTCTGAATGCAAATGTTCACCCACTGTTGCCAAAACGCGTAAGAGGAAGAGTGTTATCAGCCAAAGGGAGAGAAATATTTCTGTACCAGACCACACAACCAAACAATATTGTCTGTCAATAACCCTGAAGCCTAGCAATGATTAATAGTCTTGTGACAGTTCTTGTATATACTGTGCGTGAAGCTTGTTGCTCTATCAGTCCTGAGGTGTTAAACACAAGTTTTGAATACTGCAAGTTTAGTTGAGCTTAAACGGAACTAAGGCTGACAGCAGGACTTGTTTAACTCTCACACCACCAAGTTTCAGCTTCAGCTTTGTTAAACATTGTTAGTTTGTCCTTTGGTTCTGTGTAACAGGTTACGCCACCTCTAATTGCAGCTTAGCATTTCATTGTTACCACTTTTTAACCATGTTAGCTAGCCCTTTACCTTGGACTGAAAGCAAAGCGCAGGGGGGGTATTTCACAGTGTGAGCAAAGCAAGCACAGAACTGATGCTGTCAGCCAGAGGGGGGATAAGCAGGGCTCTGAGATCGTCCAACTGCAGGCGGTGAGTCAGAGGGAAGGTCATCATATGCGGGAAAACCAAACCAAATGGGGTCCAGCTGGCTTTTGGAAACGCTAATCACTACCACCTTCGAGCCGCAGTGTGGGGTAATCGTACACCATCAATTCCGCCACGTGAAGTCAGTTACACCCTTCCGTGCATGGAGTGGAAGCGGTTTCGGGAGTCACGTTGAGCACACCCCCTCCGCTGTCACCCCCCCGCCTTGACGCAGTGTCCGATGGCGGTATGAGGAGCTGGAGCTCGGACGTCAGTGGGCGGGGCACTTCCTGTCTGGTCGGACAGCGCAGAGATGTCCCGTCCCCGCGGCTCCCTGTTGGCCGAGCCGGTGGGGACTCTGTGTGGGAGCTGCTGGAGTCAGAGAGGAGGAGGGAGTCCCTGGAGCTCAGCCTGACCAAAGCCCGCCGTGCCCTGCAGAGCCAGCACTGCAGGCTACTCCAGCAGCACGGAGCCTGGGCCCACCCGCGCAAGGTAAGAGGACCACCCCACTCTCCATGGGAGAACCTCAGCTGGGGTTTACTCCCTCATTGTCCAGCTGAGCCATTGCCAGCAATCAGGCCAGCAATGGCTCCCCCAGATAGAGGGACTAAATTGGGTCTGGGCCTGGTTAGTTATTGTGTTGGACACCTCCTGCGGAAAGCAGGTTGTAGCAGCAGGAGCTGTTGGTGGGGTAGTTAGGGACAGTCCTCCCTTTGGGTGAAGCAGAAATGCCCCAGTGCACTGATGGGGACACTGTGCTGCAGGAGAAGCTGCGGCCAAATTCCATAATTGGCCTGCTCACATAAAACTGATCTTCCCAACCCACTTCAGTCAGGTGCAGCCCACTCTCCAAGCTAAAACTTCTGCACCTGCGCAACAGTCAAGTCAACGGGTGCCCCACACAGAGCCTGATTTCCTTTCTAAAAGTAACAAAAAATAGTGGAGTTTCCTTCCCTGGTTATCACCTGCACTTGGAGGACCTTCTGAAGTTCTTCTAAAAGGGAAATCACAGCCTATTTCCAATGTGTTGTGTCTTGCGTCATATCTGTATGTTTCATTTTTATCTGTATTTTTATCTACTTATCCTGTATCTGCAAAGCACTCGATAACAAATGTATTTTTGAGGCGCACTCTATCAAATAGAGGTTGATTGACAGGTAGGTTGAAGCGCTGTCTGCTTTGCTGCCCAGACATACTGAGCCCAAGAGCCTCACAGAGCCAGGCCCTTATTTCTCCTTATCTACAGCTTCCTAGCAGAATTTAGATCTCTAGTGATGCGCTGAAACTTCTACTCTCTCCTTTGCAGATGTTCCCTCTGAAACTCAGAGAGATCAAAGGGACCGATTGCAGCGGTATCTCAGCAGCTGGCTTTACTGCCTTACAGTATGGAGACCTCTACCAAAGGTGAGATGCTTGACAGATAAATTTCGGAGCTGGTCATTATCAGCAGTGACCTTGATCTCATATGCAAAACCGTAGGGTAAGCCTTCCTGCTCTGTAATGCTTTGCACATGGCAGAGTCAAATTTCGCTTTCCGCGAAACGCTCGGCGCAAATGGTGGTGCACTGGCGCAGACACTTCCTTACAACCCACTGTAGCAGTAAGCATCACCGCATCCACTTTCATCCTGAAAAACACAGCAAAGCGACGTAACAGTCAAATAAAAAAGACATTTGCAAGCCATTTGTGCTCTCACGCTGCAGAGCCGAGTGAGCTCTGACACCTGGATGTGTTTACTGTTATTATTTATTTATATATTTGATCCTAATTTTCCTTTAGCAGAGCTGCCAGAGAACAACAGGATTTCAGCCATGTGCCAGAAAACACTATTTATCTTTATTTGCATGTTTATTCTGTTTCTCAGGGACACTGTTTAAGGATGGAGATGTTGCACGCCAACTGGGAAAAAAAAAATCATCTGCCATCTGACAGAAACCAAAACACACAGACATACATACATACATGCTTGCAAACATGCACATACACATGAAACCTAATCCTACAGTTATATACAGCTGTAACAGTATGTCTGTGACAAAGCTTTGATGGCTCACGGGCTTTTGGCTTATTCTGATGTTTGTGGCGTGAAGGAGCCAGACGCGGAAATCCATCAAAGGACACTTAACCAGATCCATCTGTAGCTGTTAGTTCTCAAAGCAGGATGCAGTGTTCAGAAGTGAACCCTCAAACCCACACTCTGCCCACAGATACACTAGGAATTGCAAGCAGGGTGCATTGTTGAATTTTTGCCGGTTTAATCTTGACGGACAGATCCTGTACCAGCTCTGTAGAGGTAGTGCTGCAGCCGGCTGATTTATACTGGCAGTCCCATCCCAGGCATCCTACATAAATCAAGTCATACAGCTGCATATTTACTAAGAGAATTCAGGATAAAGTTCATTTATTAAGGGTACAATGGCATTGTCTCACCCCAGACTGGACGAGGTGATCTTTCGACCACACGTCCGGTTTCAGTGTCAAACGGCTGATTCTCCTGTTTCTGACCATGAAGGGTTAATCTCTGTGTGAACATTTACCATGGGTTTGCTTTAATAATATGAAATGACTCTGCTTCCCCCCAGGATCGGCAAACTGCAGTCTGAGCTGGAAGTCCTCCGCTGGAAGGTAAACCAGGGTGCCTGTCCTGGTGGGAGCTGTTGGCACATTCACTCTCCCAAATTGGACATGACTCCCCCTGTAAGCACCTCAGAGTGTTGTTTGCACCCTGCTGTTTCACAGGAAGAGAGTGCTGTTTAAACAGCATGGGAAACGCACCCTTATTTTTACCCATGCTGTTTAATTTGAATACCACAGGTTCATGTGCCATATGCAAGGAAAAAGCAAACACTTCCTCCCTCATGCATGCTGCATAATTTAAGACACAGTACGGAAATGAACCCATTTAAACCAGTTTCCCTGAGCAAAGAATCCTCGGTGTTCAAAGAATCCCCCTGAGGCACTGCTGTGTACCTTTGGGCAAGGTACTTAACTCAGAATTACCTCAGTAAATATCCAGCTGTATAGATGGATACAATTGTAGCCTGTGTAAGTTGTTCTGGATGAGAGCGTTTGCGAAATGACAATAATGTAATCTATAGAGAGTTTCTCTCATGCAAATGAACCCATTTAAACCAGTTTCCCTGAGCAAAGAATCCTCGGTGTTCATGCAGAGAGTAGGACACCATGCACCTCACATCAGACCGCTTGTGTTATAATAGCAGTGAAACCTGTTTATGTACTGCAGAGGAATGCCCTGACCCTTGACCCTGTCTTACCTGTGTGTCTGCTGTTCAACAGGTGAAACAGGAAGACCAGGGGACCACTGCTCAGCTCATAGCTCTGGCCATGGACAACAGCCAGCTTCAGAGGGTACAGGTTAACCTCCCCTGTGTTTTTAACTCCCCTGTGTTTTTAATGTAGGGTTTTTTTGCCACTTTAAGGTCATCACATGACTTGCAATCTGTTATATCCATAGACGCAACAGCTTGGTGTTTTTTTTTTTTTTTTTTTTTTTTTTACTTTGTTCAAGGTTACCAAAGAAGTTTCAGAAGTCAGGGACCTTGAGATATTCTCACGCACACACGCGCACACACACACACACACACACACACACACACACACACACACACACACACACACACACACACACAGTGCACGTGCAACCTGGAAATTACAGCAGCAGGAGGAAACGAGGACGAAGCTCTGACATGCCAGGCTGAGGGCCGGCCTCCTTTGTGTCTGCAGGAACGGGGAGACCTTGAGCGTCTGGCCCAGGATGTGTTGGCGTGTCTGGGGCTGCTGGAGCAGGGCAGGGAGGCCTTGGAGGCCCAGGTGTCTGGCCTCCGCGCGGAGCTGTTCCAGACGCGCTGCCGGGAACAGGAGCTCAGGCAGAACTCGCTGGCCTCCCAGGCAGAGCTCACAGGCTGCAGACAGGTGTCCTGAAAAATACAAACACTGCAATACTATTCAGACCAAAGTATGGTGTTTTATTAATACACTTTAAGCGGAAAAAATACCATGTGGATACATCTCCTCTGTTATATAATGTGTTCTTGTTTAATCAGGGACAATAAGTATGGATAAGTATGGGTGTGTGTGTGTGTGTGTGTGTTTGTGTACGAAGGTGATGTAGATGTAAGAAATGTTTCAATATATGTGCTCACTGTGTCCGTGGATAATGGCTGCTATGTGCTCTAAGTCATCTATGGCAGCAGTGTGGTGTAGTGGTGAGGAGCAGGGCTTGTCGCTGAAACATTGCGGGTTTGATTCCCCCCTGAGGCACTGCTGTTGTACTCTTGGGCAAGGTACTTAACCTAGAATCGCCTCAGTAAATATCCAGCTGTATAAATGGATAAAATTGTAGCCTGTGTAAGTTGTTCTGGATGAGAGCGTTTGCTAAATGACAATGATGTAATCTATAGAGAGTTTTCTCCTGAAAACGCATCCATCTTTATGAAGATGACACAATACTGTCAGCAGGAACAATGCGTGTTCTCAGTTGCCTGCAGCCTGCAAGCGAGAGGGATTTTTTTCCCTTTATTTTAAAAAGGACACTGGCAGGATATTGAATGACTCAATGGTTCAGAAAGGTGAGAAGGGAAATGAAAACACACATCCCGGCCTTGAAGAGAAATCTGGAAGCCGCTTCTGCGTGTGACTGTTCTCCATCAGGCCTGGTAGTGGGCCACCCGAACTCCCCCCTGTAAGAGTGCAGAGAAGAGGGGGGACTCACACAGTAATGCTGAGAGTTTTCCCACCTGTGGCTCACCTGGGTCCCGTGCTCACAAGCCAAACTCCCAGCTTAGATGGAAGCATAGAAAAAAAGACATTTTTAATAGTTTTGTAAAACAACGTTCACATTTATAAGATGAATATTAACAACAACGTGACCGAGTTTCGATTTTGATGCCAATTGTCCAGCACACTATCATATTGTCCAGTGCAGTTGGCACTAACCCCAGCCCAATGATAACATGAACAATGAAACCCTCCTTTTTCTCTGGGCCCCAGCTCAGTGACAGTATGTGACACCCTCTCTTTTGCACTCGCCCTCAGTTCAGTTACTGCATGCAGAACCCTCCCTTGGCTCTCACCCCAGCTCAGTGATAACACGCGAGACCCTCCCTTTGCTATCGCCCGCAGCTCAGCGACAGTATTCAGCAGGAGGTGTCCGCTCTGAGGCGGCGGCTGGCATCCTCGGAGGAGCGGGTGGCCCTGATGGAGAGCGAGAGGAGCGTCCTCGCCGCCCGTCTGCAAGCCCTGGAGTCCGAACGGGAGCAGCTCCTATCCCAGAAGGCCCTGCTGGTGCAGAAGCTGTGGCACTCTGGGACTCCCCCGGGGCAGGACGCTGGGGCTGGCCCCCGCCCCCCTGCGGGGCCGGGGTAATCTCACTCGCCTGGCCTAAACGGGAGACAGGGCTGGCCCCTACTGCTCTGGGTTACGCCCCCTTCACCTCAGCTGCCCGCTGGTTTGTTTGGTAGCTCCTAATGGGTTCCAGTCCTTCTGGAAGCGCCGTGTTTTAGCCACGGGAGCCAAGAGCACAGCGAAAACTGCCTTTATAAATGTTTCATTTACTGCGGAGGATAAGCAAGGCTTTGGATGATTTGCTGAAACGACATCTGTTTGTGCTTTAGGAGGGCCCTGGACATGCATGCGGGAGGGAGTGGCAGAGAGTCAGCGAGGGAAGAGAAGGAAGACAGGGAGGAAGGCCCGAAGGAGATGAGTGCCCAGTTGGAGCACCTCCAGCTGCAGTGCAGTCAGGACCCTCTAGGGGGCGCCACCACTGTCTCAGCACAGCCACTACCTGTGACTCAGGGAGAGGCTGGAGATGAGGTAACAATCTCCCTGTAACCCTCTCCACAAAGGCTGTTGATATGGAAACATGGTGCCTTTTGCAGTGAGATGGATGAGGACAAAAAAGATGAGATCACCAGACATCAGGTTGCACACTGCTGACAAGCTCTGAAACGCTTGATTGAAAAAAACCTGCTAGATGAGCTGCTTTTCGAAGACTGAGTGGGTGTCTGCTCCACCCTGAACCAAGCCAGAGGAAGTTTGGATTTCATATCCTGCTGAGCCAGTCATGTAAAATATCATTGAGACACGAGGAGAGCCTGGAGTATCTGTGGCTCAAAATACATGAGTATGAGTCTCATATGTGAGGAGCATGGCTTGTAACCGAAAGGTTGCTGGTTTAATTCCCTGCTGGGGCTGCTTTATCCATGGGCAAGGTACCTATCCCAGAATTGCCTTAGTAAATATCCAGCTGTATAAATGGATAACAAATTTAAAAAATTTTAATTTTAATGTAAGTTGCTCTGGATAAGAGTATCCGCTAAATGACAACAGAGCTCAGTGTGTATGTTTACTCACTGAAACCTCCAGGTATACAAGGCAGAAACATTAAACTAGTCCTCTGTATGACTATGTGTACGGTATGCACATGTTTTTCAAAGTAGAGAATGGTGGCCCCCAAAATAGGTATGCCCTGTACCTCCCATGAGACGATACAGTGTGACTACATTAGTCATCCCTGCGGTGAAAGGGAGGGCCTTTATATCTGTATCTGTGTTATTTCTAAAAACAAATAACTAATAATAATAAGTATCTATGTTGTTTTTCATTTGGTAATGTCGTTAATACTATCTGCTGCCAGAATCTGCAGAAAAAGAGTCAGGTGGAGCATGTAAAGCAAAGTTCTTTTTACAGCAGACAATAAACCATTTTTTATCTTATCTTATTAGGCAAAGCAAAAGGCCTGTGAACAAAGGCATTCTGGACACAATATGCACCACTGGGTGCTTTCCTCTTTTCCCTTTTTTTTAAAAATTATTTTATTTGCGGCAGTCATTTATGTATTAGTTAAACCCGTCATGTTAATGCTAATTCCCCCCAGAAAATATTTTCTTTGGCATGGTGTTCACGGACCATGATGCACTGCTTTCACCACTGAGGCCCCCAGAGAAGCATAACTGCAGGTTGGTAGGATACGCTGACCGGGAAGAAATGTTCAGGATTCTGTGAGACCAGAAAGAGTCTCTTTCACGAATGGTAAAAGGGAGGGTGGTGGGGGAGGCAGGGTCACTAAAGACGGGAACTATCAGAGGTGATAATTCTGCAAAAGGCCAGTCTGTGAAATGGGTGAAAGGGTAAGGGACGTCAGCATACGGGGAAAAAAATGGCCGTCATCTTTCTTTTCATTTGGTTCCCACACATACGCAGTAAATTACCCATCCACTGGATTTTTGGCCCTGGTTGTGTAACATTCAGTTATACAACACTTCCATGAACGCTGCTGTCACCATTGAGCAACTCCTGCGCTCCCACAAACTTCAGCTGCTCTGCTTTGAGTTATGCTCCTCCGGTGATTTTACCACTACAAATAAAATTAAAAATGAAGGATGTGTGCGGGAGCTTGCGGGGGAGGCATGTGCTCCGATGCTGTTTCTCCTGCCATTTGGCAGTGGCCCATCTCTCACAGTCTCTGCTGAGAGAGAGCACACCTCCCCCTGTGCATTAAACATTTTTACATTTCCATCCAGGGGACCAGGGAGAAAAGGAGAGCCACTGTATTTAATAAATGAGGCCAGACTCTCCTACAGCTGCCTTCTGTTCCCTTCCCCTCTCTCTCTCTCTCTCTCTCTCTCCTTCTCTCTCTTTCTATCACTCTCTCTCTCTCCCACTTTCTCTGTCTCTCTCCCTCTAACTCGTCCTCACTCACCCCATCCAAATATGCTTAATAGGCATGAATATACATCATAAAAAAATCACAAAGCAAGTAATCAGGTAGATAGAGAGATTGCAAAGGAGACAATAAGGTCATAATTTATTAACATAAATGATTTAATGAATTAATTTTTCTCTCTGTCCCTCTGGGGTTCTCTCTCTCTCTCTCTCTCTCCCCCCCCCCCCTTCCTCTCTGGTGCTACTATATATATATGTTCTGGTGTTCAGACAGAAAACCACATGATCATAGAAAATGGAAATGAAACTTAGTCTTGTTGCAGCAAGCTATTGCTCTCCTTGTTAGACACTTGCTGTTGGGACGGCAGCTGGATCAAGATTAATCACGCTTTTATAACCGAACGTGAGTCATGATGGGGATTTCTGAAAACAGGTACTGTAATGAGTGATTTTTGACTCTTTCAGCCAAAGCTGAAGCACATGTGGATGGGAGAGTCTGTCAGGCCTGTGGAGTATCACTCAGGGTGAGTCATAGTGCAGACTAAATGTGGCGTCCATCTACATGAGGAGAACACACCGAAAACACTCGCCTCACTCCACCCCCGTGCCTCTTAGGGGCAGCAGTGTGGCGCGGTGGTAAGGAGCAGGGCTCATAAGCAAAAGGTTGCCGGTTCGATCCTCCACTAGGACACTGCTGTTGTACCCTTGGGCAAGCTACTTAACCCACAATTGCCTCAGTAATTATCCAGCTGTATAAATGGACAAAACTGTAAACTACACAAGCCGCTCTGGATAAGAGCATCTGCTAAATGACATTAACGTAATGTAACGTGATGTATTGTAACTCCTGCCCCATCCAGACAGTAGCCCCCTAAAGCCCTTTACAGAGAACCTCCCCCGCTCTGAGCATGAAAGTGCTGAAATAAACCGTCTCTTTCAGGGCGCAGGGTGCTGACCGAGGCTTCCCGCAGGAGCAGAGCGGATGGCGGTCTCAGGTAAGGGAGTCGTTAGGAGGAGAGTTGCGACAGGCGGTGAGGAGGTGAACACAGCGCTCCCTTGTCTCGGGCCGGAGCGCCGAGGCCCCCGAACCTTTCGGTGAACCGTGCCGCTGGCAGCTCTGATTGCGCACACGTGTGCATCCCGCTGATGAGGGGCGGGACCCTCCTGCCACACAGACACAGACACACACACAGACACACACGCGCACACACACACACGCACGCGCACACACGCACGAGCGCACACGCACAGACACGCGCGCGCGCGCACACACGCGCACATACACACGCACGCACACGCACGAGCGCACACGCGCACATACGCACGCACACACACTGCCCTTCACTAATCATTCTCTGCGCTCCGCTCCTTCTCTGGCTTTCACCGTCCTGTGAAGAACATCTTTGTACTTTTACAGTGTCTGACACGTGAACACATCCTGTGAAAAGCGCAGAGCTCTGACCTTTCCCAACAGGGAGGCGCGATCCACTTCCAGATTCCTTTGCCACTGTGTTTCACTGCACATGAGGTTGTTATGGCGATTGTCTTATGAGGACAGTATACATTTAATGCTTGTATTCAGTAGTGGCAGCAGGGTAGCATTGTGGTTAAGGAGCAGGGCTCGTAATCACAAGGCTGCTGGTTTAATTCCCCACCGGGGGCACTACTGTTGTACCCTTGGGCAAGGTACTTAACCCACAATTGCCCAGATTACCCAGTTGTATAAATGGATAACATACAGAAATTGTAACCTATTTAAGTTTCTCTGGATAAGACAGTCTGCTACAAAGGTAATGTAATGTAATGTAATGTAATGTAATGACAGCACTGTGTGGTGGTTCAGGATGTCACAGCGTGTGTCCCTGCACAGGTTGGGCAGGAGAAAGGGCCCAGAGAGGACCGTTGCCACGACCTATGGCATGATGACCCGCACTCAGCCAATCAGGTGAGCCGTTGCGTTGTCTCCTCCCCCCTGGCAATTCTCACCAGCCCCCTCAACAACCTCTGGACCTCAACTTTGCCTATGATAACATTCGACTGTGTGTGCTGGGGTGGGGTTTCCCACAATGACGGACACACTAGCCATGTCATCTCATTCGCTGAGAGCTGGGGAAAAAAACAGCCATTCTGATGAAGGTCCTGGCGTTGACTTCGTCCTTTTATTTCTCCTTAACCTGATCTGCTATGCTTTGAAAAAGAATCTGACACTGTTGTGACAGTGACATAATAAATATATACTGAGATTGTGTTTAATTTTTTCCCCCCCCTTTCCCCGAAAAACAGTAACATCGAGATAATGTTGCGCGTCGCCTTTTTCTTCCTCAGCTATTCTTAGCCATATGTTCATAACTAGGTTACCCTGAGGTGAAATGGCTCAATGGAATGGTGATACATTTTATTTGGAAGTCATAATCCTGCACAAAGGTGAATGACTAAACTGGGACATGGGTTTCTCTTACATTTCTTACACGCTGACGTGTCAAACCTGTCCCCATTTCAGTCGGTGTTGAATTCAGAGGCAGCTACATTAGAGTGTCTCTATGACAATACACACTGCGATATAAAGGGATGTCCCCAGCCAACCTACATATCCAATGAGGTGGTGGTGTTTCTCAGAACTAACCATAATATACATTCTAAGTGTGTTATTAATCAGTATGTCTGTTTCATAAATGAATGCTATTCCCCTGGGTGAAATTATGAATCTTTATCATCATAAACCATCTAATACTACTGTATGTGATTGTCATGGAAGGCTTTATGTGAGGATCATGAAGAGATTTCCATTGAAATTCATTGTTACCTACACCTTCTATTATTGCGTTCTTAGAAAGGGAAAGGTGAGGTTCTCTGGTATTCCGCCACCTCACTGAGGCAGAAAATCTAACCTCTTCATTGTGTGTAAACACTTGGTTAGGGTACAACAGTACAATGGTACAATAGGCCACAGACAAACTGGATCGACTGGTTTTCTGAAGCTGAGCGCTGGGGGCTGTTCCGGAGTATGTTGAAACCTCACTGCCTGTGTCCGCTTGTGACAGCAGTGGCTGTGAGCATCTCTAATTCCAGGGTGAAACACAGAAAGAAACACTCTGCCAGGTGTCAGCACTCTCTGGAAAACCATCATGTGGCTGTCGACCTCAGAAAACAGCCTATCCAGTTTTGCTGGGGCCTGTTGTCTCCGTAGCATAGCCAAACATTTACACACATATATTTATCTTGGGTGGACAAGTGGGCTACTTTCTGTGCTTTCTGTAACCGGTACACTTTGTAATGTTCTGTAAATATACAGCTGCGTATCAATGGGAATACATAATCACAGTTATTGAAAAAGAATCTGAAAAAGAATGCCACAGTTTGGTGGCAGTGGCCATTTTAATTTTTTTCATTTCAGCAGGATTTGTTGCATAGCTAAATGTACAAAATATATCTGGTAGTGGGTGTTCTGTGGTCCACTACAGTCTGCAGTTGTAAAAATCACACCTAACAACTCAAAATGGAAAAATGCTTTGATGGAGCTCATTAAAATAATCAGATAAGTGCTCTCTGGCTATTCTGTTCAACTCTCCGCAAACACTGAGACTTAATTTGCATGCAATTCCCTGAGCAGCCGTGTGCCTTTGGTGATCACCTATGCTTTTGCAGCTGCTGCTTTATGTCATCGCCCATGACTCAGTCGCAGATGGTTCTGTTCTGTACTTCCACTTTTCTTTATAATCACCACAGAGTGTGCAATTGACTCAGTTTTCGCCATTCTTTGTAAAATGCAGCCACACTTTAGCTACACCTGTGCAAATTTTGCTAGCTGCTTTTGTATTTGCACTTTTACAAGGGTTGGCTAGCCTACTACTCTTCCACGCAAGGCATTCCTAGTATATATTTGTGTATTTTTCAAAAAGATTGCAATATTAAAATGCAATATTGATAAATATATTTCAAGATTACAAAATCAGAGTAATTTTACATAATATTGAAATGATATTATTTGTGTGAGTCAAATTTAATTTCCATGCAATCCATACGTTTAGCTACGCCTTTTTGTACAGGCGGTTAATTCCCTGACATTTCCACAGACACAGTGAGAAACCTCTGGCATTTCTTCCCTAGATTGCAGCTTTGGCCATTGAGTTGCAGCAGCTGAGGAAGGCCAACTCTGTGGCGTCGGGGTTGCCTGACTGTGCTGGAGGCATGCAGGCCAGAGACTGGCTGGACAGGGTCACACTGGTAAAGGTCAGGATCACAGATGCCTGAATGTTTTTATCACAGAAAGGTCCTCTGTCCGTGACGTGATAACGTTTTCGCTCCCGTGTCTAGCTGAAGTTATATAGCTTCCATTTGTAACTTCATCCTTTGACATACCTGGACATAGTGCTGAGTGAGTCACTTCAGTTGAAGTATGTTGATCAAGGGAGCAATGGTAGTGCCTCACAGAAGACAAGTAGAAGACTCTCTGATATATATATATATATATATATATATATATATATATATATATATATATATATATATATATATATATATATATATATATATATATATAATTAACATAGAGATATCTGCTTGAAGGAAAGAGAGAGTGTGAGAACCACATCTTTGAGTTTCCTGCAATTCAATCTTTTGCAGATAAGGTGTGGCTTTAAAGTCTTTTTTACTATTTTCCTTGAGCAAACAGCCTGTCCATTTCTCTTTCACAACAATGTATCAGGGGAGTTCAGAGAAAGTAAATTGATTGCTTCACAGAGGGTACTGGCTTCTTAACTTTTAAATAAGCTAATAATAATAAAATAATAACTATAACATTAGAAAATTAATCAGCATACCTATATGTTTTGCATAGGCCGTTGATAATTAATATTACAATTAATATGAGACAGTTGAATGAGAGGGGATACTTCGTTTCTATTAGAGACCAGTGTATATTCACTATAATGCAGTATAATCCACAGCCACTGAAAGGGACCGGTGCTTGCTGAAGATACATAGAAGTTTAACAGTAATTTTTTAAACAACTGCAAGGAAACTTGAGCTCTAATTTTGAACACACCTGATGTGAGAATTAGCCCAGAGTCCTTTGGCCAAGCTTGTGAATAATACTGTACATATGATATGTTGTGCAGTGCAGAACACCTGACCCTTCCCCCGCAGGAATGTGTGGGAGAGATGGAGAGGAATGAGGCGAGGTTGGCCGCCCTCGAGAGACGGAACAGGATGACGTCACAGGGAAAAGCCAGGCCTCAACTCTCCACAATGAGAGAGGAGGAGATACTTTCACACGTCGGTTCGCGTCATTTTAAAGCAAGCGCTCATTAGGCGGGTTTTGACCCTTCATGGTGCGCAGCCGGAGTCTGAAGTGGAGGGGCATATCCCAGCTCCTGATCTCCTCCCGAATCACCCAATCACAGCACAGAGAAGCACACACCTGTGAGAGCTACAAAACAAACCGTGCTAAAATGCTCACAGCACTCCCTGATGATTCACTGAAACACAGCCTACAATCACTATATTATTGTGTGCTGCTGCTGTAACAGCCTGATCAATTCTGTTTTTTATTTAAATTGTTTTGGACATTATTCAGCCGATAGCATTGGGTCCATACAAAGCAAAACAACAGAGAGGGAATGAAACTGTCTTAAAGGTAAACAGCTGTGAAAATGGCTGTAAAAAGTGAAGTCCACAAAGAAATGATGGCACTCTACCCAAAATACATTTGTATGTATTATGAGTTACATTTTTTCAAGAAGAGAAAGTTCCCTGTAATTTTTATAGAATGTTTCACAATTTGTGTAGTAAAAAATAAGCATTAAGTATTTATCTTGATAAATGAGCCCTCTCCACACTTTAGCCCTGAGTACTGATGTGCAGTGTGATCTTTACCCTCGGCTCAACACCCAACCCAATAACAGACTGAACGGAAACCTGTATCTGGGCGTGGCCTCACCGTAACCTCTGTGTCTGAGTAACCTGTGGGCAGAGTAATCGGTGTGTAAATCTCTGGCCACTGAAAAGAGGAGCCAGGTGATGGATCACCTCAATGCAAGTGCACCACCAAGGGCACCAGACCACATCAAAAACAAGGACATGCTTACACATTGTTAAACCACACTCCTGTTCATTTATTCCAGTGCATCCGTGGCAATATTTGCCTTGCAAAACTGAACGGTAAACAAATGAATAAAGATGACAGAGTGCTGACGGAACAGAGCAGCCGGGCACTGACGCAGTGTTCCGTCTTAACGTGGTGCTTGTGTTTAACTTGTGAAAAAAAAACCTTGCAGCAGCAAGGATGGACTATTCTAATGAACAGAGTTACAGACAAACAGACGAAAAGTGGTTTACACATCTGTAGCCTACTTTCTCTTCCCTTTTTGGACTTTTCCGATAAACAGATTTCAAACTCGGACCTTTGTTCTTTTACAAACTAAGAAAGCCTCTATTTTCCAGTGTGAGTGCAAAGATTTAGCATGTACAGTGGATTTCAGGGGGAATTCTCATTTTTTGTCATAAGTTAGCTTACTTTTACCCTTTTCCCTGCCAAATTCAAGATGCAACACAAGTTCAAATGATTTGACATGACAAAACTACACCAACAAAAAGAAAACCATCTTGTGTGTCCAGGAGACAGTTTAAATTCAAAAGATGACACAGTATTTGTAAAAAACGTACTAAAGGTAACCATACCTATGGCACAGCAGGACAGAATGCCCTTGGGCCAGGTCTCTGTTCGCCACGCCACAGCGTCTCTCACAGGACAGTGGCAGTGATTGATTCAGGGGCGGGGTGACGTAACGTCACGGGGACGGAGAATACAGCAGCAGCGTGAGCCTGGGGGGGTTCAGGTTCCTCCGGTTTGGCATCCGGTTCTCCCCTCCGG
This sequence comes from Megalops atlanticus, assembly GCA_019176425.1. Classification (NCBI taxonomy): domain Eukaryota; kingdom Metazoa; phylum Chordata; class Actinopteri; order Elopiformes; family Megalopidae; genus Megalops; species Megalops atlanticus. The sequence continues at coordinate 28,480,152 of CM032891.1, forward strand.
CAGCGCGCACGCCCGTGCCACGCCCCAGGGGCCTTCCCCTCCCTCCCCCCCGGAGATGCCAGTGGCAAGCGGCCTTCAGGTGGCCACGTTCCTCCTCCCCCCACGCACCCAGCGATCCCAGCGTGCCCTGATCCCGCTCGCCAAGGCACGCTGCCTCCCCATGTCAGAAGTATGTTGAGCTACTTGCCTGACCAGTTAGCCACGGGGCTCACCGTCTGCTGCACTTGTGTGGCTCGTGCTCTGCATCTGAAAACCACAGGCATGCCATGGCCTAAGAGATGTCGCTCTTTCACTCACTGGCCCCTCCCAGAAGCTTATCTGCAACGGTCAGAGCTCCAGAATTGATCATTGTCCTCCAATAGCAACTCAAAACCCATCTGTATAGGTTTCACTTTGGTTCCCACTTTGGTCCTATCTAGCAGCTACTCCCTGATCACTCAAAACCCTCTGTAAAATCTGACATATAATAATGTTGTCCTCACACATCATGGTCACACTCCGTGAGTATATTAGTATGTAGCTTTAAACTGTCTGACCGACTGTTGAGAGATTGGCTGGAAATAATCATCACTAGAGCTCAATATGCACATTACTATGATGTAGACTCGACACAGATGTGATGTTGGTCTAAATGACCATTGTTCTTCACGATTAGTTCGCTGAAACAATTACTGTGGGTACTCCTTTGAGTATAATCGCTCAACACCCTTCACATAAATGCTAGAACATAACTGTTGCCAATAATAAATTGTCGCGTTTGTTGGCATCCCCCCCAGTTTAATTTAACTTCGCTGGAATTTCACTGACGGCTGTAATTAAAGACATCAAACGATGTCCCTGTAACAAGCAGGCAATAAAAATGACACCAAACAGCATTTGATCATAAGTTGCTCTGCGGTTGCGGTCGGCTAGTGTAAACACAACCTGAACGCATATGCCAATGCAGTTCCTACACTGGCACACTGCTATAATCTAACATGATTAGTTTGTGTGCCTGCTAACCAACGCATTTACCTTTGCCAAGTTCGTGCTTCCAGTGTGAAAATTTGTTAGCCAGGTTACCGATTTTTCTCTTGAGAGCTCGCAAATCGCATGGCCACACTTCTTTGCCCAGTCAATAACACAGAAAGACCCGACAATAATTACACAGAAATTGTGATCAGAAATTCTGACGCCAAAATGACACCCCGTTTAGCTAGCTGTACTTCATTCTTTTATACAGAGACACCCGTCTTTGAAAAGGTTGACAGAGGTTTGGCTATGCCGCTTTACAATGCCGCTTTCACAGGCGAAAACTTGGTCTCCGTTTCGACATTGTCCGGATCCACAAATCACCTTTTCTGGCGTGCATTTCGTTGTCAGTAAATCCAACGAAAATGCATCTCCATATAGATCAACTTTGCCACTTAGTCAACAAGGTAAATTTTATGCACTCTGTTCCCAGGGGAAGAGGTAAAAGGTAACACAGCTGTAAATGTAAAAACAGAGCCCACAGCGCAACCTGCTGGTGGATACACAGAAAAAAAAATCATACAGTTCGTATTGAATATGACATTTTCCACATATTTATGAATAACATTTCCATATAATATTTTTCATTTTTGCCGTTTGTTTGGTCAAAAACAACAACCTGATTCATAACGCGTCAAATTTAAATTATTTTTACTTGCATTTTAAAGTGACAACTATGTTTTGTTAATTCACTCATATGTAAATACCGTATTTTTCAGTCGTGGGGACTGCTCACCGGGTTGACATGTAGTAAATATTAAACAATTATTGCGAAATTGGTGAAGATATATTCTTGGATAGGACTTAAGAAACAGCCCTTGCCGGTGCATGACAAAGGAGACCTCTGTGGTCGTTTATCTATAGCAATCAACTAACACCCTTTACTTAATAGACTGAAAACTGCTAAATACATTTTCTGCTTTACTTATTTTAATTTTATTATTTTTTAGGGCTGGTTTTGAGCCTGCAAAGAGGAAGCAAGGGTCACAAACATGCGCTATAGTAAAAAATTTCAGATAAGTGATTTTTTTTTTTTTCAAAATTGCATTGTTGTGTTAAATTAACTTTGAATTTATCTCATGATCTATATCAGAGCACAGCACCCTCTTCACTCCTTTTTGCCCTATGAAAGTTTAAGAAACATGTCTGTTAGTGTCTGTGCAGAAGAAAGAAAACATCATTGAAGGACCAGACAATGGAAAAAGAACTTGCAAATCTCTCTGGATTGTTGTAGATGGTGATAGAATTATTCAGGCTTTGAATGAACCACACAAGAGGATTAACTGATTTTATTCCACAGTGTATCAAATTCACACACTTCCAACGATGCAGATGGACATTCAGAGTAGCTGCTATCGGTGTCATACTAAGCACTATGGCTCTATGTCACAATTATAGTAGTAGCCTAATTATCTGTGAGATTTGGTCCTACAAGAAGGCCACACCATTCTGTTTAATTAAAGCTATATAGAAACGCAAAGAAGCTCTAAACATAAAATAAAAATAACCCTGAATACGTTGCATTGAGCCTATGTAATCACTGAGTATGCAGCGGAGATTAGTTCCATCACGGCACACTGTCCCAGCACACATCAGCTGGTTCTGAAATCAGCCTTTTAATGACCGCTTTGACTGAGAACTGGTTTAGTTGTGGTGGATTGACTGTGTTTGCGGCAAGTACATTTTCCCATCATCCCAGTAGTTACATAATGATTCAGTGTAGAAGGCTGAGGGGGAGGTTGGCATGTTGTGATGTCATCACCTGCACAGGTGAGTCGGCCTCTTCCTTCAACACCCTCCTTCCTTCTTTATCAAGATGTCCACTTTGGTCTCCCTGCAGGGGGATGGTTACAGTCAGTTTTGGGGGGTGCATTCATTAAGTATGAGAACACACACGGTTCTGGTTCACTCTGCCTTTTACTACCATTAGCAGACTGATGTTACATTAGCTTTTTCAGATCAAACGTGAATTTTACTCTCCTGCTGCCTTATAAATGTCTCCTTAACTAAATTGCGTAACTCAATTGACTGAATTATAGTTACCTGCATCTGAACACACCCATATTCATCACACAAACATGTAATGTTAACTAAATTATGATATAAATTATGATATAAATTATGATAACTAAAAAAATGCCAGTAAGCAAATACAGTGGCTTCTATTAATCTGTGTTTTGTTTTTCAGTTGATGTAAGTGCACTTTAATGTGTGTCACATGTGACTTTTTAATCTAAGGAATTTTATTATGCAAGACACACAATAGTCAACCAGTACTCCTATGCCTGTATTTCACATGTGAATAACCACCACTCACAAAAAACCAAGTGGATATTGTCTCTGCAGATTGACTGGAGACAGAGGCAGATAGGTAGACAATGGTAGCGCACAGTGTATATGAATACGTATTCAGCGGAGTCATTGTGTGAAAGCTGGGAAAAACTATTTTTATATTGTTTCAAATGTGAGGAATGAGAAACATGCCGAAACACTCACACATCTGCTAGTTTCTTATCTCCTAGTTTCATGCGCAGTTCAAAGCTCCGTGTGCGGAGTAACTGTCGGCGGAGGAGTCTCGGTACTCACAGTCTCTGCACGCAGAGGGCACACTCGTTGGCGTAGGTGACTCCATCGGTGCCACACACCGGGGAGTAATTCAGGGGGCAAGCCTGGTCCTTGCGTATGTCCCCGCACCAGGGCTAACAACGCAAGCAAACGAGAGCCTTATTCCAGGGCCTTCAGCCGCAGCACTGAATGTTCAGTCACTCTCAATGTTTCACAAACTCACACTCCTGTTTGTTAAGGTCTCACACACACACACACACACACAATCATGTTAGTGAGTAAGAAAGGTTCCATCCTACCCTTCTGTAAGCGCCTGGTTTGTCCTTTGCATCTGAAAGAGCAGCAAGTTGAAGGAGTTTTTCCCCATTAGGGACAGTGTTTTTAAACTATTTCAACAAACACACCTTCACATATACAGACTCACACACTTACAAAAATGACAAAAGACAACATACAGTTCCTGTCAAAAGTTTGGACACACCTACTCATAGAACGGTTTTTCTTTATTTTTACTATTTTCCACATTTTAGAATAATAGTAAAGACATCAGCTATGAAATGACACAACTGGAATTATGCAGTGAACAAAAAGTGTTAAATCAAAAATATCTTATATTTTAGGTTTTTCAAACTAGGCAAAAATATTTTTACGTTTTTTTTTTTTTGGAAAGAAATTTATACATAGGCATCGACTTCATGATTTATATTTGGCAAAGAAACAAATTTCAAGCATTTAAGCCTAAGTCGTTAGATCAAATGTCTTTGAACGCATGTTTCCCATTATCTTAATCAGGTGCCTTCAAACTTTTGTCTGGTGCTGTACTTTGGAGACCAAGGGAGGACAACAGCAATAATTACTCGTTTCATAGTTAACAGTTGTGAAAGTACAGGTTGGAGTAATTGTACCACAATGCTTTTCGCAGCCGACTTAATGCGTTGATCATTTGTGCCGAGTTTGCTCTGTATGTGCTGCGCGCAATATCACCCATTCAGCAACTCTGAGTGAGCAACTGCGCATTGTGTCGAAGAGGTTCCCCGGAGAGACGGAGTGAAAATGCAGGGTGCAGAAGGACTACTCACCTGCGGTGAGGAGGACAGCCATGCACAGCAGCAGCGCTTTCGTTGCCATGTTGTCAGAGAGCAGGGACCCGCAAGAACCCTGTGAACGACCGCCGGTCCGGGCTGGTGCAGCGTTTCTGGATGGTCACACCTGATCACGGGCAGTGTTTGTGTTTGCACGATGAGGAAACACCCACTACTCATTCCGTCGGATTTAGGGCTTCACCTTTCACCTGTCAGGCGCTCAAGCGTGCGCGCATACGTTTATTTTTTCCGGTCTAGTAGTTTGTTATGCAGCGAGCTTAACGGTGTTGTCATGGAGAGAGGGGCGCACGTGTGGAGACGGACGGAGTGATGTGGGGGGTGGAGGGGGGGCAGTCTGGGCTGTCATATGTTGTGGCTGCCGAAACTGGGCACCCCGGCCAACTGCAACAACAGCAGAGCCCCGCTATTGTCCCCTCTCTTTATGGAGGGATAAACATTCCAGCCAGTTGAATTCTGCTGAGCGCAAGCAGACGTGCAGCCGTCGCTGAAACAGAGAGTAACAGCTGTGTACGGAAACAGCGATCTCGGTCCCCCCCGGGTCTGTTATTCAACCCCCAAGTCACGTTCCGAGCACGGGGAAATACCACACGCTTACACACGCGGAATTATCGCGATTGCAAATTTGCACGGACAGCTAGAATCGGAGAACCTCTGCGTGTTCATGTGCAAATCAAAACATAGTGCATGGAATAGCATTTGCCGAGCTTGTATTATTCCCATAGCCATGTCTTGTTTTTCACCGAGCTGAAGGCCATTGCCCTGCTAAGGTAAACGCGTGATTATAGCATTACTTCTACTAGTTTTAAAAGTCATGTCCCATTGTAGCACCTGACACTTACTTTCCACCTTCCGTCCACTACACCTTGGTAAAAGCTATCCAATCAAGTTGTTGCTTAATTATAAATGTACACTTTTACGCTTTAAGATTTCCCTGGGGTCTACTCCATGCGAGGAAATTTAAATGCCAGCTACATGCTTTAAGATTGGAATACATAGTGAATCCTGCACACACTGAAAGCTTACTGTGTCCTCTTTGCAGTTCTGTGGAATAGAAACAGTCACACTCATTAAAAAGAGCTGGTGACATCCACCACATCGATTATGAACCATTTCTGTAATTTTAGTTCTTTGATATGTGTGACCATAGCAGTGGTTGAGGTCACCTATGAAGACCCTAAAGTACAATCGCAACCATTTCATTAGCTCCACTAGAGGGCACTATAATTGCACATCGTTACACACGAACTTCATAAGACATTTCACCAAACCATTTTTAAGTACAAACACATTGCTTCCTGAAGTTGAGTTGCACAATATTATGACCTGCAGCACATGGGGGAACCGCAGCTGCTAAATTCTAATTTAATTTTTTATTCTAATATCTCAGGGGTACAACAGAAACATCATATTTACAATTCAGATCTGCAACCCTCTGGCCATGAGTCTGACTCCCAAATCACTTTGACACACTGCTACACCTGTGTAATGCTGTGCCACGTACACCACATTTTGTCCATTAAAAATAATCTAGAACTTCTGAATGTTTCCTGAGTGCTCCCAGTCTGGGAAGCCAATGAGTCAGAACTACTTGTTGGGACAGTGTTGATAGTTACTTTAATTAGCTGAGTTTGGGATAATGGGGGTTAAACAGCTGGTCCATTGCAATATCGGCAATGCAGCGAGACTCTGCAGGTCTGCATGTCCAAGTGTTGGTTCTGTGAATATTCATGTGATTAGTTATTGTGCTAGACAGTGTGGCTTCTACTTCTAAGGACCCCACTGAGACCCTACCACACACATGCAAAGCGATTAGAAAACTCAACCTGATAAATGTTGTTATGAACATCTAAATGATGGATTTCATTCTCGCTTTCTTCATTCTGGGGTTTATACCTTATCACCAGCCTATTCGTAACGTAACAGCAACAGCAGAGACAATAACATTGAGTCCGACAGGGAAAGTGATCATGTAAGAGAATTCATTCTGACACACAACGGCTATATTCAACATATTTCCAGCATTGGTCCTCAACCCAGTGCTAACTGCTACCCAATCCGAAACTGCTGTCTAATCTGGAAAAGAGCTCCATTTTTATAAAGGTTAAAGATCTACCAAAATTCTCCCCTAAAGACAGGAGGTAAAGTTAACACATGCATGTTAGTGCAGGCTCTCATTGGGACATGACAAATGCTGACCAATGCCGTTCTAGAGAGATGTGTTTTTGACTGCATACACTTCTGGCACTGCAATTAAATGGTGTGCATGAATAGCTGCCCATTGCCTGGCTCTGAAATAAACATTTCTCATACAAATTCATATGCTGACACACAATTTTAATTGCAGTATTTTGTTAGCAATGACCTCACCAATTTTAACAATATGAAAAAGAAAAATATTACATCTGAGTCACATACATTTCCTTATTGCTCTCATATAAAACAAAACAAAAACACACACGGGTATTTATTACCTCTGGGTGGAAAGCTATGTATGAAAATAAAGTCTACATCTGAAAAAACTTCACAATTCCCTGTCTGGCTGTTATATGCAGGGCCAAAAGTTCCCCCTTCTCACTGATCCATGCAATTATCATTCTGCAGGGTCTTCATAGCCAGTCCCCACAGTGTCACGCTGGAGAAGAAGGGTCCCTCATTGTTCCTATAGGGGGCGCCATTGGGCCGGTTCCCCAGAGGGAGCCCGCAGTGATTGTCTAGTGTGGAGAGGGAGGGGCGGATCATCGATGTGGCGGACCCCTGGAGCGTGTCCTCGGCTGACGGCCCGTTCTCCTCGGGGTAGGGGAAGGGGTCGTGGGGGAGGTGCGGCTTGTGGAACTTGAGGGAGTCCGGGGGCGGGCACTTCTCCGGCTGGGGCGAGAGGAGGTGGTGCGGCTCCACGGACCGCAGCTCCGAGAAGGAGGCGGAGGAGGTGGGGCTGAGGTGCACGCTGGGAGTATGTTCTTCGTGGGCGGGCTTGTCCGGGCCCGGAGGCAGGAGGCCGGGGAAGGGCTCGGAGTCCGGCAGGACTTTGCCGTGACCCGGCTGCTGGAGGAACGGCGTTCCCTCTGCGCCGGTGCCGGCCCCGGCCGTCTCTCCCTCCCCCGACCCGCCCGCCTCAGTCCTGCAGTGTGTGGTGCGGTGCCGACGGAGGACCGCCGAGCGCGTGAACCCCTTCCCGCAGGTGTCGCAGGTGTACGGCCTCTCGCCCGTGTGTGTCCGTACGTGCCTCCGCAGGTCACCTGACCCAGCGAAGCTCTTCCCTAGGAAAATTACACCTGCACGTCTCACTACCATCTACTGATCGAAGGCTCCCCTAATTATTACACAGCAACCTGTTATACAACCTGTCACACATGCCTTTGTTATTAAGTGAGACCAACTGACTACGCAATAGCTTTGCTGAATTTAGCAAAAAACAGATACCGAACACATCAGATGATAAATAATTTCCAGCACTCAGTCTGAGTGATGTTTTCACTTCAATAACTATGTTCCTATATTCCTTAAAGTAACAAGCATGGTTTCAGTATTTCGGTTCAATAACTCTGGCGATGTTTTTCTGTTCCTTAAGCTAAAGCATTTCATTGATTGCATTGCTTGGATGAGGTGCCTCAAAGTCAGCCTGGTCCCTCAGTTATGCAAACTTACCGCATACCTGAGAGCTGTTTGATCTCTCTCGCAATGTGTACAACTGATGTACTTTCCAATTCACTATGTCTGACAGCAATATGGTCTCTATTATCATATGCTAACTACAATAGCTATATGAGCTCTCTCACTCACGTTTGATAACAGTATAGTCTCTAACTCACCACATGTCTGACAGCTGTATGGTCTCTCCCCAGAATGGCGGACCCTGTGTTTCAGCAGTTTCCTCTGCATGTTGAAGGACTTGCCACACTGGTCGCAGGTGAACCCTTTCTCTGCTGTGTGGGTCTTCTTGTGTTCCTTCAGGTTGCTGAAGTTGCTAAACCCTGAGAGGTCAGCATGAAAAACTGACTGACACCATCTGACATACATTTTACACTTTATTGATTTCTCTGTTGCAGTGTTCAGAGAAAAGCAGATCATGCTCTATTAAAAATTTGTGGTTCTTTTTCAACTGTAACTCTTCAGTACAGCCTATTTGTGTTCATAGATAACGCAGAATCAAATGGGGTAGACAAAACAAGGGAAACAATATGTGAATATTTATTAACTAAGGAGGAGTTGGGCTGCCCTTTGCCTTCAGATCAATTTCAGTCCTGCTTGGAATGCTGTTATACAAGTTTTGAACTGTTTCTAGCTAGATATTGCACCATCCCTCAAGAGGGAAAGCCTCCAGTTCGTTGAAAGATGAAGGAGGTGGTAATCTACTCCATACTCTACGTTACAGAACTTCAAAGAAAGGTTCTCACCTCTCCCACAGATGTCACACAGATGTGGACGCTCTCCAGTGTGTATCACGATGTGTCTCTGGACGTCCCCCGAGGCTGCGAAGCTGGGAGCGACACAGTGAGACATGGGCAGTGTGTTCACACGGGACAGCACAGCACTGTGTCTGACACACTGTCTGCAACCACATACCGTTCTGTGACACACTCTGCCTGTGTGGCTCTGTCTCTGTGGCTGCGTACTCTTGTACAACACTCTCCATACGGGAAACTGAAATCTCTCACACAGTGGTGATGTTAGAGGAACACACACATCTCATCCATTCAAAGGACACATGGATTTACCTTTTTCCACAGATCTCGCAAATGTACGGTTTTTCTCCAGAGTGTCGACGCAAGTGAGTCTGCAGGTTTCCCGCCTGCCAATAAAAACAAAAAACATATTTATATATCACTACCCATCAGCTGCTTTTTTTGTTCTGTCTTTTCTCCAGTATGAATGTGAATCACATGCGAGCTCTTCAGCACACGTACCTGAGAGAAGTTTTTCCCACAGATGTTACACTGAAAAGGTTTTTCTCCTGTTGGAATCAAAACACAATACTTGTCATAAGTACAAGGCTGCCGTTTCAGAAGGGCTGTGAAGCTCTTGAAATAAAAGTGTATCTACTGGAAGATGCTGATTTATGAATTACCTCAAAGAAAGAAAAAAACAAAGTGAAAAAGCAGCAAGTTAAATTTCAAAATGGTGTCAATAAGTGGCGGTCTCAGCAACTGAATATTAGATTAACAACACAACAGACAAATCAACTGCTCTGTGAGCTTATCAACATGTGAAACTTTGATGAGATAAACCACACCCTGATGCCTGAGGCATCCAGTGTCGGAGGCTAATGATTGGACGAGCCACGCACCGGTGTGCGAGCGCTTGTGGAGCTCCAGGTTGCTGAGGTGTTTGAAGGTCTTCCCGCACGTGCTGCAGCTGTGCCGTTTCTTCTGTGCGGGTTCTTCGGCAGCGTTATGCACGCTCTGCTCTGGGCCCGCGGGTGCGGCGGGCGGGGGGGCAGGCGCCAACACGGGCTCCGTCTCCCGCTCCGCCACCGGGCTGTGGGTGGGGGTCTCCCTCGGGTCTTTGGCCGGCTCCTCCGGGCTGCGCTCCTTCGTCCCCGGGGCCGGAGGCTCCCTCTGCTCCTGCAGCTCCTCCAGGGCCTTCTGGGAGCGCAGGTAGTTGTACTTCTTCAAGTAGACCGCCTTTTTGGGGCGCACCTGCTTGCTGACTGGGGACCCCTTGCCCCCCGAGTTGGGGGCAGCCGAGGGCTCCGTTTCGGCGGGCATCACGCACCCTTCTCCCGCCGGGGCGGGGGGCGCTGCCACGGACGGAGGGGCACCCGCCGAACACGCAGAGCTGTCTGGCGGAACCGAGATGCTGCCAGTGCCAGCAGGGAAGTGCTCCTCCACCACCAGGGGGTTTGGGGCGTGGCTCGGAGCAGGGATGAGGGCGTGGCTGGGGGCGGGGTTGGGGGCGTTGTTAGGGGCGGTCTGTCGGAAGTACTGCTTGCTGTAGAAGTTGCGCAGCTTGTGCCCGTGAACCAGCTGTTTCTCAGGAGTGGGTGGGACGCCGCCGGGGGTGTCGAAGGAGTGGCCGGGGGGCAGCATGGACTGAGGCCTCCGGGAGGGGTCCAGATCCGAGGAGCCGCAGGGGGCCTTCTGGACCTCCGAGGGGGGGCAGGACAGGTCCATGTCTGAGGGCAACCCCGCCCCGAGCAGGCACTCAGACACAGGCGGCAGGACGCCGGACAGAGGGAAGGAGGGGGGCACCTCCGTGGCCGGGGCGCGCGTCTTCAGGAAGTTGTTGCACATGTTGAGCACGTTGGGGACCTGGAGACATTGCGCCATGTCCAGGATGGCCTGAACATTGTCCTGGTTCACGTCCAGGTGGGACGTGTACATGTAGTCCAGCATCTGGCCGATGCCTCCCACGTCCTGGATGCCCAGGTGGAAAACGTCATTCTTCTGATTGGGTGAATTCTGAAACAAGGACCTGAGACCACAGCAGGGAATAAAAAACACGCATTTCATATTTAATATATGAAACACTGGTGATATTTAAATGCCTGTTACAGAAAACATGGTGTAGTTTTTGTTTTGCTACATAATGTTTTCAGCGGTCACAGTAGAAGTTATCTTGGTGACTCTGATACAACTATGCTATATAGGACTACATATTACTGGTTATTTGTGTAGCTGCTACTGCTGTACCTGAAGTACGAGCTGAAGGCAGCCAGGACGTTTTTGTGAGCCTTGAAGCAGACGCCCTTAACAACCAGCATGCAGTCGCACAGCAAGCCCTGGATGCGCTGTTCCTGCAGCTGCTGGAGGAGGTAAGAGCTGTGGCTGGACAGGGCGTCCATGTTGGGCCATCGGTCCTCACCGGAGACGGCAGAGTGTAGTCGTCATGACAACTGTTGGATAGGCAAAAAAAAGCCCAATAAACAAGAGTGTACGCTGGACTTCACACGGTTTGCTTATTCCTTATTGTTGCTTTTTTGACGCTGGTTTTTCTGGACTTTGATATGTTTTTTTTTCTTTTCTTATCACGGTTAGTTTTCTTAAAATGTAAAATATGCGTGTCAGAACCGATTATATCCTGCCGACACACTCGACGACCTTCGTACTTTGTCAAGCACAATTAAAATGAGCCAATGTGAATTTTGTAGCGCTAATAAAAACGAGTTACCTATGTTTATAACGCTCACAATTTTGTTGTATATATTAGCACAATTACAATGTAACTAGTACATTGCACTTAGCATATTCTAGGACAGCGTTTCTCAACCCCTGTCCGGTAGCTACCGTGATGTTTTTCATTCCAGCGAAACTCAGAATAAATTAGGTTAGCCTGAGCTCTTAAAACTATTTACATTTTATTTGAATTTAACCTGCTATAAATTCCGTTTAGAAGAAATGTGCTTTTGGAGATATTAGTTCTCATATAAAGAAAATGTTAAGTTGACTGTTCATCGTTTATGCGAATCTCCACCTTTAATCAATTCGGTGCAGGTGTCTCAGTTTAACATAGTTAAGCCCCACTGCACAACTAATTGTGCTAACTTGTTTAAGATTTTTTTTAATTGATATAAATACATTAAATTACATTGCACAAACATGCTCTGTATTCTTCAGTTATAATAAACATATTTCAACAACCCATATCAGTAACAGACTAACAGGGTAGCCTTATCAAATAAAGCAGTAATATCAAGAGCAACAAAACATTTCCAAGTGCATTACTGTTACCTGGATAGCTAATTTTACGTAGCTAATTAATCATAGCTAGCCAGTCAGATACTTTCAATATTCAACGGGATCGACTACGGTGCATGTGTCGGTGACTTGGACTGCAAACTTGGAATTGAAATACACGATCTGGCTACCGCTTTTGCCGGAGAGACCAGCCAAGACAAAATTGGGCCCCTCGTATAACGTTACCTTGCTAGCTAAGCTAGTCTGTCACATCACCATTGGTAGCGAGCTAGCAAACTAGAATACGATGTTCCGCATTTAATAACAACGCAGCTGCATACACCGACACACACGCAAAGTGCCAAAAGTTCTATAACGTCTAATGTCATAAATACATGTTAAGGACGAATGCTTTAACATAGCTGTGAGCTTCCTAACCTGTTTTGTTTGGATGATCAGTCACCTTGCCATCCGAACCTGTTACGTCACATCCGTTGCAAAAAGTGGGAATCTTGACGTCTCGCGCGCTAAGTTCGACATGGGGTGCACTCTGAAACATTTTCTTTGGATTTCGGATTTATATCGGAATTTATCCTGTTACAATGATAATGCTAAAGTTTCACTTCATGCCACTCGTAGTCCAAAGATATAATGATACCCAAATCTCCTCTGCTAAATTTATAGGATTAGCAATCGCTAAGGCTCAGGTGGGAACTATGTCAATCTAGCGACATGTTTCTGCGGGGCATAAACAAGGTAACACACGGTCGTGGAGAAACGCAACGTGACCCGATTGCCGAAGAAACATACTGCTTGCCGGTAGTATAGATAGACGATCAGGCACTCATAATCACACACATTCCGTGCTCTTGGGTAGGTATCATAAAATAAAAAATATATATTTTCGATGAGATTATTTTAATGATGATCGGGATGCTTTACTTCTAGCCGGGAATGGTAGCAAGAAGCTAGTTGGCTGTTCACGCTCAACACTTCTCTTTAGCCAGCTGGCAGCTGTCCTTATGCATAAAATAAAATGACATTACTGGATTGATTGGTGATATTTATATTTTAATTCAGTTTATCCCATCGTTTGGCCTTAGAAGGGAAAGGGCACACGCTGAGGAGAAAGGAGTCTGTTCTTGGCAAGTTTGGAACCACTGTTCCAGGGCGCTATGGTGTTCTTCACTTGCAATGCGTGTGGCGAGTCGCTGAAGAAAGCCCAAGTCGAGAAGCACGTGAACATCTGCCGAGGTTGTGAAGTTTTATCCTGCATTGACTGCGGAAAAGACTTTTGGCAAGTACAGTTTTATCTGTAATTTTCAGTTGTCCTGGCTGACTTCCTGGCTAATACAGTTGACCTATCCACGCACTGGACCACTTCAGTCGTGTGAAGGTTTTCTGCCCTCGGTTTCTGAGGCAGCAGGGTAATTGAGGACATAAAGGTAGACTAGCTGTATAACAGAAATGCTAAGCTTCCCGAACCCCCCTTTTAATTTTCCGCCTGAAACGTAACTGCGTCAAAAAATTTCAATGCTTTAAAAAGAAGTCTTATCAACACAAACCACCAGATTCACACCACGTGAGGGCGCAGTATGGGCCAAAATGAGTTTTGCGTTGTCGTTTTTTCGTCATGTATATTAACTTTAATGTGGTGGCTTGTTTACAGTGACCCAATTCATGTAAGGCTTTCTAAGTTGATGAAAAATTCTGCACGTGCCTGATGAAACCTGATGTTTAGATGCCCACGTCTCAGGATGCTTAATTTGATTTTACTTTTATCCTCTGCACAACAGGGGCAATGACTATAAAAACCACGTCAAATGCATCAGCGAGGACCAGAAGTATGGAGGCAAGGGCTATGAGGCCAAGTCCAACAAAGGCGACGTCAAGCAGCAACAGTGGATTCAAGTGAGATTGCCATGAAGTTACAAACTCAACCTTTATAAGTCCTTCAGGAGCCTGAATATTGTAATGCCATATCTGTTTGATTGTGAGGCTTAAATTAGCCTAGATGATGCTAACTGTACAGCTGCTCTACAGTCTCAAAGGATCACAAGAACATTTAAACAGCCACCCTCTGTTCTGTTTAATTATCAAAGTAAGATGCACTGATAACTTGCTGGTATATTTTCTGCATGTTAGTGTAAGGTGTCTTTGTAATCAGCTTGTCTGTTTGCACAGCGGATTCATGAAGCAATGAACAAGCCGGGGATCAGTCCCAAGCTGAAAGATGTCTTGAATCAAGTCAGCTCTTACGACAATGTTCCAAGGAAAAAGGCTAAATTTCAGGTAAGCACAACTGTTGCAGTCTCTTACTGAACTAATGTGGGGTTTGTTTCCGGAGCCATATTTTAACTAAGCTTTGTTTTTCTCTGTGTGTGTGTGTGTGTGTGTGTGTGTGTGTGTGTGTGTGTGTGTGTGTGTGTGTGTGTGTATGTATGTGTGTATGTGTGTGAATCCCTGCAGAACTGGATGAAAAACAGCCTTAAGATCTATAACACGACCTTGTACGATCAGGTGTGGGACATCTTCTCTGAGGCAACCAGCACTGTGAGTATGATGCAGTTGTACCATGGCTCCACCCATGTAGTCCCCCTCGTTCCAGAACATCTGGCCAGGGGAAGAACACCAGCGTCTTAATCCTCACCCCTGTAGTCTTCCACCTGTCCTGTTTCGCACTCTCCTCCAGGCGACCTTGTTGGGTTTGTATAACCCCCCCTCCCCATCAAAATGATCAGACAGAGAGTAGGAATTTGGATGTCATTTCTAAGACTACACAGAAATGTGAAAAAATAAAAGTAATTTCTGAAATGTCTTTACTGGATGGGCTACACAATTTTTAGACGTGCAAGATTTGGTACTGTAAGTTTGTGGCTTGAATAGGACAAACGGTCAGTTCAGAAAACGTCTTGGCTCTCCAAGGACTACTCTCACATATGTGCATGCTTGTAAAACTCAATTCTAAGTAACCCATGTTGTCTTACTCACAAAGTGCTTGACAGAGCACTGAACGCATTGTGTACCATTACAGCTGATTTTCTTGTAAGTGATTGACAGACTTGAACCTGTGTAAATTTTATGGCATCCTTTCTTGCTTCTAAATCCATAGTAGGACTGAGGCTGTTTTGTCACTAATGACTGTCATTTTGACGTCATCAGGGCTCCAGCACCACACAGCAGAGTGCACCCAATCAGCCTGCCGAGAGCCAAACGGAGAAGACCCTAAACTCACAGGCACAGCAGAACGGCTCTGAGGAGGTCCCTCCCACGGAAAAGAAGAAGAATAAACAAGAACGTAAGGAGGAGAGGCAGAAGAAGAAGAGTAAGAAGAAGAAAGGAGAGGAGAACAGCATGGAGGAAGAGCCACAGCAGCAGTACGAAGACAACACCGTGGAGAAACAGAAGAAGAAGAAGAGGAAGAAGGAAGAAAAGAATGGCATCATGGAGGAGCTACAGCAGCAGCATCAGGAGGCGGAAGACACCACAGAAAAACAGAAGAGGAAGAAGAAGAAAGGACAAGAGAATGGTGCCAAGGAAGAGCCACAACAGCAAGAGGAAGACACCACGGAGAAACAGAAGAAGAAGAAGAAGAGGAAGAGGGGTGAAGAGGAGTCCTCTGTGCGGAAGGAGGAAGGAGGAAGAGAGAACGGACACAGCCTCCAAGAGGAGACAGCCCCCAAGAGACCAAAGAAGTCCAAAGGAGACTCTTCAGAAGGTACTCCTCAAATACAAATACAGAATAATACAAGCTTACCTGATAATGTCGAAGTGAGAAGAGCATGCACTCTGACTACACAGCACAGAGGGAATGCAGTCTCACAGCTTTAACAACTGCTGCCTGCCTCGTTATCTTAAAGCTAGTGGCTTTGGCGAACAAGTTGAAACGAATAATGCAAATGTTAGTTGTTAAAATTTACATGTGAACTGAATGCTGCATGTGCATGTGTTCCTTCTTAAATCCACATTCTGATATCAGTTATGTATGGACTCTAACCCGAAAATGAGCCATTGAAACAGGGCCCTTATTGTACAGGTTTGCACTGCATATGTCGTATCTTCACTGTTTTCTTGTTTGCCATCAGATACCTTGAACACTACAGTGGAGGAGCAGATGGCTGCGGGGGAGGCTGAATGTGAATTGAATGTCAAAGGTATCCTTCGTAAAAAAGTGATTTTAATTTATCCAGCTGTAATCAGATGGGTCTCTGATTTGCTCCATGTTATTAGCATATATCCATAATGACTATATAATAGACATAATGAGAACTTCCTCTGTGTATCAGGTATTTGGTCATGGACCAGTAGAACTGAGCTAGCTAAGGTATTCAAAATGGACATTAACTGAAAGCACAGGATAAGCTACTGGTATCAAACAGTATGATAAGGGATTTTTGACAAGTGTAAAGCTTTAAAAGTTCAGGATGTGACACTTGATGCCTTTCTTTGGTCCAGAATGTGCCACATTAGAGAGACAGCAGAGATCTGCATCTGCATACATACCTCTCTGGACCACTGGGGGGCAGTGTAAACACAGGGATAGCCTTCATCAATGACCTCAGTAGTTACACCACTGTCTTCTAAGCCAGTACGGTGATTTGTGCTGATATCGAAATACTTTAATATTTCCTGAGCCTAACAGTGTCAGTGTAATTACAGAATTGTGTTTGAATACTGGGATGATAAGTGAGGTAGAAGTAAATTGTTTGAGAGTGATTCTTTAGTTTTTCCCTTTGCTACCTGTAAAAACTGAGTAGGTGTCTTACATGGAGACACCTTACAGTGCAAGGAGCAACGATTCTTTATGTGTTAACTGGTAAACTGCACTTTATTCTTTGTAGTGCTCATTAAGTGATTATCTTACAAGGACTGAAATGAATTGGCTCTTGTTTGGGTTAACTTATTTTCTCACAGGTAAATTCAACTGGAAGGGAACGATAAAAGCCATTCTGAGACAGGGACCTGAAGAGGGAGTGCCAGTGAAAAAACTCAGGAAGAAGGTGAGCTGACTGTGATGATTACCTGGTGCATGTGGATGACCTTTTCTCCCTGGCACCCTCCAAACCTTTGTGTGTGTGTGTGTGTGTGTGTTTTCTCAAAACTTTTCAACTCTTAATTCCAGAGGTTAACATATGCAGGGAAAAACACACCTCTGATCCTTACAGTAGTTTGTTAGTTTGTTTTCATCTTTCAGCTATAAGAAGAACAACCTACAGCCCTCCACCCCCCAGCTCACATAATGCACAGAATCTGTCTAAATAGTATATTTATAATCCCCCTTCCGTGTTTTTCCTAATGGTAAGACCTGTAATGTTTGTGTGTTCTAGGTCTTGGCAGCGTACTGCTCTTTCACTGGAGATGGCAATCACAGGTCAGAGGAGGAACTGCTCTCCCTCTTCAACAAAAAAGTCAACAATAACCCAAAGTTTCGAATTTTAAAGGAAAAAGTCAGGCTAGTAAAATGATCGTGTAGGTCGTGGCAGAGTGTGTCACATGATCAGAATCCCACGTTCTTTAGTTTCTGTGTTACACAGACAGCTGTATCTATTATGGTCCTCATTACTGTGATCAGCCTTTTTAAATAAATATTTTTAAATAACAGTATGCAATACTTCGTTGTATTTCGTATTTTGATGCATTTCTAATCTCTGAATGGCTCCTGCAGGAAAAGGCCTCTTTTAAAATCCCTTACGTTGTCTGTACATCCTCATATTGCCCTGCACGTTTTGTAAATCACTACGTTCACAAAAACCTGTAGATCAAAACAAATTATGCTTTGTCACCATTGTAAGCATACTGAGCCCTACACATTTGTTCACACCTCCTCATTGCACCTGATGCCCTTAGACTAATGGTGGCTTCCTGAGCCACTTGTTTCACCCCGTGGGTGCAAG
Source organism: Megalops atlanticus (assembly GCA_019176425.1). NCBI lineage: Eukaryota > Metazoa > Chordata > Actinopteri > Elopiformes > Megalopidae > Megalops > Megalops atlanticus. Next base: position 28,498,338 of record CM032891.1, read on the forward strand.
ATAGACTTGCTTCCTCTTCCTGGTAGGGTTACAGTTGTACAAATACGCTTTTGTTTCTTATTAACAAACACCAGTGAATAAGCAGAATTTGGCCTGTGCAACGCAAAAAAGTGTAAAGTGTAACATTTTTTAAGATGATGTTTTTTCCTGATTCGTCACGGGGTATGAAGGAAGGCATTGTATATATGAAACATCCAGGAATGCATGCAATGTAGGCAATGTGACTTTCCTGTGCACCAAAATTGTCCTTAATCCTTCTGCACCACCTCTCTGGTGCCTCCATCAGCAACTCTGTTTCTGCATCCTTGGTGTGTAGTTTGAGCACCACATGCTCAGGTTCTGTGGTTTTAGAGAGCTGCTTTACAGTTTGCCAGCCAGCGTACTTCAGGGTGTGGTCACTAGGCGGCGCTGTAGCTTTGTGGGGAGGTGGCACCCACAGCTAATCTAAATGAGCCGTACAGCCTCACACTCTGGACTCCATCTCCCATCATCCCCATCAGCATTGCTTACAGTCCTCCGTTGAGTTGGCTTCTTGTTTGGGATTACTGAGGTTACCTGGGGACTTGGAACCAAAACAACATTGCTTTGAGCTGAGATGTCAAAGTCAGTTCCTGGACCCTCTGTGTTTATGCTGCTTTTTGCTTCAGCCTCTGTTTTACATATTTTGTTCATTCAACATCAGATTTTAAGGTTATGCTTTGTGCCCTACATTCACGACACATGATCCTGTAGCTTAGTTGTAAGAAATGCATGGGTATAAATAGTTTATTGACTCATTTGGCCAATGCAGTGGAAGTTTGTTGGAAAAGAAACTAGCGCACACACAGGGGTTTGGCTTGGACAGTCTAAGCTGAGAGCAAGTGGAGAAACTCCCGTTTCAAGCCGCCTTGTGTGTTTCAGGCTTCTGTGTCCATGCTTGGAAGTGAGGCTTCATTGTTTTCTGGAACATTCTCCATCGGTTGTCACTTTGCCTGGTGGAGACCATAGAAGATTAAAGAGGAATGCCTCTGGCTGATCTCTCTTTTGCGATGCTGATGCTGGATCATCTCCCAGTGCTAGTCCCTCTTCAGATCACAACTGAATTATCATTAATGCATGTTTGCTGTGCATAAACCAGGTGGTTGCTACACGTTGGTGAAGAACAAAATGAGTATCCCCTCAGTGTAAGACACAGGGAACTCCTTAAGTGAAATATGCTGTACATAAGTTAATCACATTCTTGGAGAAGGCTGAGGTTGAATGCTTCAGAGTTCTTGCTTTTCTCCGGTCTTGCCATCTTTTGGGAAGAAAGTACCTCAATGAAACAAAGTTTCTTTTGACAGACGTTAAAGTTGTATCAGCAATACCATAAATAAGTATGCAATGCAGGACGAGCTGTTCCACTGAGATTGAAAGCAATTGAAAATTCTTTTGGCAGTTTAAAGTTGCGTTTTGCCGCAGAGGTGTAAAGTGCTCATTGTTTTTGCAGGGCCAGAGTTTGTTTTAAAATTGAATTGAGTACTTTGCTTGTGCTCCCAGCAGGCACTGGGACTTGGTGGAATTCCAGCTTTTGTGATTGCTCATGTTGTTTAGTTTTACATCTTGCTGGATAACTGCAAAATGTTTTTATGTTTTTTTCTTTTCTTTGAGTGCAATGCCTTTATAGCTGAGCAGTAGACCGTATCCATCACTTAATTTAGTCTGATGGTACTTGTGAAGATATTGCATGTAGGTATTATCAGTAGAATTAGCTTGTCCCAGGCATCTGTTCAGCGGCTGTACCTTCCTACTACAGCGTTTGAGCACGGTTGGCCACTTTATTGTTCTGTCCTCTTTATGTCACTGCAGTATCTCCCCTCTGACCTTAATCTGTCCTTCTGTGTGTCATTGTGAGTTTGCATGTGTGTGAGGTGGACGTGCAGCTCTCCACAGGAACGACGCAGGTGCGTTACCTGTGCCGTGTCCGCATGGAGGTAGGAGGTGAAAACACTCCCGCCCCGCATTCATTTCTCAATTCACAAGTCCGGGAGCCGACCGGGAAACAACGGCATATCTTTAGGGATTAATTGTTTGAAGGGGGTGGAAGGGGGGGCGGAGGAGAGGGTGCAGTGAGGTGAATTTGACTCTGTGTGGAGGGGCTAATGCACATTCCTCTGCACCCGGGCCTGAGTTCACTTGGCTGGGTACACAGAAGCTCCATACAGGTAAGACACTGGTGTCAGACCCCGGTCGAATGGTAATGCTGTCTGATTTTCTGGTAGAATAAGCAGCCTTTTGCCTGCGCGCGCACACACACACACACACACACACACACACACACACACACACACACACAATCTCACTCACTCAAAGAGAACGCTGATCGAAATATCCACCTCTTTATGAAGCTGTGCTAATCCTCAGAGTCCTACTGATCCTCCTCCTCTGTGCCGCTTGCCTGTAATTATATATCACATGCTTCAGGTATTACTGAGGCTGTTGCTCACGTTTGGAGGTATTAAACTGCTGTCTTCTACTCAGAATGAGGTTTTAAGCCTTGTTATTAATTTTATCTGGACTTCAAAGGGATTAAAAGTTTTTTCCCCATATATCTTCTTCAGTAGCTTCTCTGTCTCATCTAAAAAAAAAAGTTACTTAATAAAAATAAAAAAGGTTCAAACTTTTTAATAGACTGTGCTCATTGTGGGACTGAACTATTCTTCTTTTTGAACATGACTGCCTGTGACTCTTTTGACCACATTCAACCTCTCAAACATTGACACATTCAGGTTGCTGAATTCTAACAACATTGTGAAAAGCATCTGATTTTGCCCAAACATCTGCCACAGAAAGAAGTGTAGATCATGCAAGGTGTTCGCATTGGTTGTTTTGAAAGTCTGTGACAGTCTTTTCCATTGTACATGCGCAGCCTTATACTGACCACCAGGGACAGCCTTGCACACAAATTGAGTCAGACCTCCTGGGAGGCATTGGTGAGAATATGTCTTCAAATCAAAGCAAATATTCATATGAGGCTAAGAAAAGACACCTCGCCCCGGGTCACTCAAAAATGAGTTTGAACTCACATGACTTCCTTAAGCACTCAGTCCCCCCCCCCAATTCACCCATGGTTTTGAGAAGCAGAAAGGTGTCTGCCATTTTCCTGTTTGAAATACAAGTATTGTGTGACTGAGCAGGCTAATTGATGCTTCCCTGTTATTAGGCCCAGCCTTATACTTTAACTGCTGCCTTTTAGTGTGTCACCCATGGTGGGAGATTTGTGTGTTTAACATTGAGCTGAGCTGTACAGGCTTTCCATTGGTGCTAGACCCATTGTTACTGTATGTTTTGCTTTGTGCCAATCTAGGGCAGATTCCAGTGAGGCATTGATGTCCTTTACACCAGCCATAATACCGTCTCCCTTTGCTGATGCTGGTCTACAGTGGGACACTGCTGTTGTACCCTTGGGAAAGATACTTTACCCACAAATGGTAAATATCCAGCTGTTTAAATGAATAGTGTGTAAGAAAATGTAACCTATGTAAGTCGTGCTGCATAAAAGCATCTGCTAAATAATGCAATGTAATGTGATTACTCTTAGAGTGGGTAGGGGGCGCTGAGGAGTCTTCTCTGCTCTTGGCCATTGCTCACTGCTTACCTGTGCAGCTTCTCTGTGTTCTAGATTTGCTGCATTCTTTTTGTTTTGCAAAATTGGAACAGCAATTGGAACGCTCACTTCAAATTTCTGGTTGCAAATAATGTGAAAAAGACATGACATCTCAATTCAACAGAGAGAGGGTATGAGACTGTGTGTGAGTGTGTGAGTGTGTGTGTCTCTAGTGTTGTTTGTGTGGTATGACTACTTAAATTCCCTTCACACAAAGCTCATTATTCTAAACTGGCAAGAATCAGTTTTATCCTTTCCATTTTGACTGCAGGTTTTTTTTTTTGCCATTCAGTGAAGCCTACTGTTACACAGTTCCGGCAGCCACAGGCCGTTTTGTTTGGATAAGACTTCCTGAGGTGTGTAAACCGGAATGGCGGCTGTCGATACAGGCACACAGAGCTCAATCAACAGGTTTCCTGGAAACACAGGGGTATAATCTTAGCTCCCCTAAGCCACGGAGCCCCCCCCCACTTCGACACAGACAGGCCCTCGGTCCGCTGTCGGTGGGGGCTTGGATTGCAGGGTGCAGCAGCACGGAGGGAAAGTGTATGTAAACGTATACGTTTCCAGATAAGGACTCGTGCAGGTCTGAGAAGACACTATTGTTTCTGGAACCAGAAATGCCTAAACGGCAGACGCTTTGGGTAGTGTAAAAAAAATTTTAATTTTCTCTGCCTTAATTAAAATCCCCTGTTTCTCTCTCTTTTTTTTTTTTTTTTTTGGGTGCAAGTGCACTGAAGAATTCTGCTCTTCGGTCATGTTTTAGGGTCCTTCTGGGCCTCTGTCAGCTCTAATCAGAGGTGATCCAGTTTGCTTGCTGTAACTCAGAATCACCTTGTGGGCTGACGGTTCACAGGAACAGCTGGAGAGCTGGGAAGATTGTAGAGTCAGGTATTGGGCCTGATACAGATGACCACATTGTACTATGTTACATTATTGTCAGTCAGCAGACACTTATCCAGAGTGGCTTACATAGGTTACAATTTTTACATTATTTATACAGCTGGATGTTTTACTGAGGCAATTCTAGGTTGAGTACCTGGCCCATCACTACAGCAGCAGTGCCCCAGCGGGGGATCAAACCAGTAACCTTTCAGTTACAAGCCCTGCTCCTTACCATTATGCTACACTGCCACCAAACATGGTGCATGTTTAGCATCTCCAGGAAAAAGCTGCAGCAGTTTGGGCCTTATTAGCCCCTTTTTCAGCCAATTTCAGTAATCCCCGTTGTCTCACCATGACAATGTCAGCACTTGGTAAGGAGCACAGGGTGTAGTGAATGCACTCCTCCATTGCCTGCAAGCACAAACCTGAACCAGGAAGAGGATGCGGAACAGGAGGTAGATGCCTTCGCCTGATGTCACCTGAGCAGCTCATCCGAACCCAGATGAGTTGCAGGAGTCGAGAGTGTTGCGATAGGGGGGGACCCTGGCCAACCTGCCTTATCCATCCGCCCTACCTCAACAATCTGCCAACAATGACTGGGAACCTATAGTGGTGGAAGGAAGCAAATTTATACAGCCGCTTTGGGGTTTTGGTCATTGAAAGCTGATGACGTGGCTGAGTTGAAGGCCACAGGGCTCGGTCTGCACTCAGAGCAAAGGCTCTAACTGTGTGAATCACTCTGGGGCCCCCTACAGCCGCTTAGTCATAATATCCCCCTCACTGGAGCAGTGCTTGCTTCCGGCCGTCTCGCTTCATTTGGCTTAGATTGTGCACCTCATTTTTGACATTTGACGTTAAATAAATGTCACACTTTCAGAGGAATAGCGGGGGGCGAAAATTGACAAGTAGGAGGTGAGGCATTCCAATCACGCAAAAAGGAAGTAATAACTGGCTCCATTCTGGAATGTAAGCTTCACCCTGTTGTCCATTTGTTTTACTTAATCCCATGCATCATAACGGAGCATGCCAGAAAAGGAGTACAAGCACAAGGCTTTAGCTCGCAACCAGAATGCTCACAGACTTCAGCACCTCTGAATCAATTTTACACGGGCAGCGGGCACACTCAGCTGAACAAAACTGGGGTCAGTCATTCCTCCCAAAGATATTGATTGGTGCACAAAAATTAGTTTAAATCCTTTCACCCACCAGACACCCTCTGTGTCTTCCTCTGCAGGAGCCTCACACACCGAGAGAGAGGAGTGCTTGTCTCCGTGTCGGGCTGCGGTGAGGTGCCTTGTGTCAGGTGTGCTACCTGGCACCCAACCGCTCTGCTGTAGGGTCACAATGTGCCCAGCAGAGCGAGCCAAATCTCGGGGCGCATGGCACCCCCAGAAGGCCTCTGCCCCTGCTTCCCTTACAGTGTGACAGGCATACACTGCAGTCAGGCCTCTATCCATAAGGTAATAGATATTATCCGCGCTCCAAGCTACCGTTAGGGAAGAGCATGAAACAACACTATTACATTAGAGAGACGTGAAGTAAATCACCCAAATCCAGCAGACCTGTTTTTTCTGGTTAGCAGAATCAGTGTCAACATAATGGCATTCTTGCCCTGACGTGCCTACCAGTGTCACCTACAGCTCCTTGGTGTTCGTCTGCTTCACACAAGACTCTGTCGGGGGAATTTTTGGTATTAGATCATTTGTTTGTGATGTCTTTCATTGCAGCTGAGTGGGAGTTGTATAACTTAGAATTGCATTTTGATTATGTGTGATGGGGTATAACAGACTTATTACTGATTGTGTGCAATTACTTTACCTATAGGGTTTGTGCAAGTAGTACTTGGTAATTACTTGTCTTATCTACTCATCATATTTTTATGTTTGTGCATTGGGTTTTTTCTGTACCCTACATTTGGTACTTGATATAAATGGATTTTCACACGAATAAGCATGACATGGTTCACATTACATAAATCCTTATTGATCTGATTAGTATGTAGATAATGTGAGGTACACATGTTACGCAAAGATCCACCATCTGAATTAACCTAGAAACCTCTCAAGCTTCTTTGGTTTTTATGTGAATCATATAAAGGGGACCAAACCCTTTGAAAAGCAGTTTATCAGCTCTGACGTAAGGGATCTGACGTGCAGTTATAACGTACAACACTGTTAAAGAACAAAAAATGCATGCAAAAAATGTTGGCATGGAAAAAGACAACATTACAATAATGCACAATGATGCAAATACAAACAAACAATGTGTGTTTTTGTGTTATTCAGCTTTGAAAGATAATGGTTCAACTACAGTGCTTTGGACGCCTTTTGTTCTAATACCTTATACGGCTCTTTTCCCCTTTTGCTCCATATCATTTTCTTCTAAAAGTATTGTTGCTCTTGCACCTGAAACCCTGATCCGCTTACAACTCCTGAAATGTCCCTGGCAGCCTGCCCTCCTCTGTAGTTTTTTTTATATCTATTGTGTCTTCAGTCCACCAGAATTTGGCCCATGGTCTTGGGAAACACTAGCCCTGAGCAAAGTTTTTTTTTAGCTTTTCAAACATTTCATGTCCAAAAACAGGATTAGTGTCTTGTCTGGCTTCATTCTGCATTTCCTGGCACCTGGAGTTGTTAAACATTGTAATCAAAGCCTCTCTCCTGCATACCAGACTTCCTTTTACCTTTTCCAAGAGTTTCCATTGATATATGAAGCTGAAAAAGGTGAGCTATGCTATATGAAGACTGTTTCTGACCTTTTGACCTTGCAAAAAATAATGAGCTGTGGGCACAACATTGCTCTTTCAGCCATGCTCCTTATACGCTAATTATGAGGACTCATGATCGAGGTACATTTTCATTCTGAGAGTAACATAGCAAAGCAAATGTTGTTGAATCGCGCGCCCTGCTACAATGATATCTGCATTGTTTTTTCTATACAAATATTTTTTAAAAGCTTTATGTTCCAACACATCCATTCCAAAGAAACTAAATGCAACTTGTAGCAGGCATGGATGTCAAAATGGAAAATGTGTGGAATTATGATGGAATTATACACACTTATCAAAATGTACAAATAACAATTCACACGATTCAGGAAAAAAATGTGTGTGAGTATATGTATGTGTGCATGCATCTGTGTGTGCGTGGGTGTGGGCGTGTGTGACCACTAGGATCACCACAGGTGCATAAACAGCCAGTGTGAGTAACTATAGTAACTACAACATGGACAATAATATCTAATACATGGAGCATATCTGGTGTCTCTGTACTGGAGGTAGAGTTTGCGAAGCCTTGCCCTCCAATTGTACCATTAAAAGGGCATTAACGCAAGTCATCCTAGACAGCACTGCCCAGGCCTAGAAAGTACAATATGTCTGGTTATCTGTGACATGAAGCATTTGTTTTGCAAAGCCTCTCAACAAACAAAGGTAGGGCCAGATCTGAATGTCATCCACGCCATAGCCCGCAGGGTCAGAAATGTCCGCCAGCCAGGCGTGTGTATGAGGGCCGGGGAATCTGAGGATGGTGGTGAAGTGGGAGCGGCCGGGGGGCAACACTCACCTGACCATCCTTACAATAACTCCCCAGGTTTGGCCCTCGACTTTAGTGCCGTTATCCTATCCTAATCGGTATCATATCATAACACCGTAGTGGCCTAACCCCTGTCTGGGCTCCACGCAGAGAGATGGTGACTGATTCGGATTGTCAGATTTAGTAGGTCGTCGAGGAACATCGTCTGGCTCAGGTGGGATGTTGGCCAAAGATGACGGACACTCCCTCCTGTCATATCACCCTTCCGGAGGAGACGTAGGTCATTTGTTTTGTTGTATGTATTTATTTCTTCATAGCTATTGCTACCAGGTTTGTGCTGAGAGCACGGGGAGGCGCTATAGTCTCAGATCTGAGGCAAGGGCTCAGCAGCTACGCGCTATACAGGGGAGGCAGTGTAGCCCAGTGTAACCTCACAGACAAAGTAGCTCCTTCAGGCTTACCTGCACAGGATGGTGCTATAGAGTGAGAAGGAGGCTCCTGTTGGCTGAGCCCTGACAACACCAAAATGCTGAAAAATCACACTCACACACAGATACAGGGTAGGCATAAGCCAGCTTTTAAAAGGATCACCGTCCCTGAGACACTGCTACTTTTGGAGTTGTTTTGCCAGCTAAGCTGCTAGCTAGCTTCCTTGCTGTTTATCACTAAATAACTTGACTTAATTAGGATGGAACACCAGCTTGACTTGAGGCCATGCCTTCAACTGATTGTCCAATCAGCTTTCAGAGAAGGAGTAAGTGTCTTTCAGCAAATGCCACTCCAAATTCTCTGTGGTGTGAAGGGATGACATTAACCGTATACTCATACCTGACATACGTATGTAAGAAAGGCGAAGTGCGATTATAAATTTACTGTATAAATGTAATTACTTTAGGACTAGTGGCACATCTACCGCATGCAAAATGGTGCTAAAACTACCCAGCTGGTAATCTAGCTTGCCACCAAAGACAATTTCAGGGTTACATAGGAGCAGCAGAGGATGCATGAAGAGCAACAAAATGCAGCCTAAGACTTTTCCAAGTCAGGTCATTGACATTCCAGTACACAGTGACAGCTTAAAATGGTTTTCCGTTTAGAAGAAACAGACAAACAAACATGGGAGGGATTGCACCTATTTAGAAGCAGGAAATAAAAGAGGAAGTTGCTGGGATGCAACAGGGTCAGCTATATCCTGATAATGACATTGTGCCACACTCCTAGGGGGTAGATTAATTTGACAGGGATGGCGTGCATACATGCCATTTGATAAGTTATGACTTCAAATGACAAAATAAATTTTATTTATCTCCCAAGCTACTAATTGCTGAAAGCATCTGGAAACATGACTTTTGATGCCTTTTTAAATTTAAAATTATTCAGCTGGTAAGATGAAAAACAACAAGACTAAGTCACACCAAAGAATTTAGGAAACATTGGGCAGGTTTGCTTTGGAATATTGCCCCTTAAGTTTAGTAATCAGAATTGTTTAACTAAAAAGGAAAACCTTTTTGCAAATGTTTCCACTGACTTATAGTAGGCCTACATGCTTCTGTAAGGATGTATAACATACTAGAAAGCATCTTCATAGCGGAATCTCATTCCATGAAGTGAAACACAACTGTTGCCCAACAGGACCGTCATATCCTGCCTCAGTTTAAAAATCAGGAAGTTACTTGTGCATACAAACAATATGGCGGACATGTATGGAGATAGTGAGCTTCAAACTCTGCGGAATCGTTTTAAAAAAGATTCAGAGTTGCTATTGCGTGGAGTTTCAGAAGATGACAGTAGCGAAAAGAGTAAGTCAGTAGATACCACACTGCTAACTATATAAATGAATGCACTTTTGATATCGTGTAGTAGCTCCTGGTCATTTCGTTCGTTTGTCAGCTACTTTGGGGATCCTAGATGAATAAATATTGAATATGGCTAGCTTGCTAGCAAGGGAGCTCTAGTAAGTGGCAAAAACACTTGACATCCCCCTTTTGGTGAGCTAACATTGAAGTTCATATATTTATGAATTAACGTTATACTTAAGTAGTTTGATGGACCTTCCTTGCTGGCTCGCTTCACAAAATTAGCCCTATTAGCTAGCTAGCTGACGATCAGTTAACTCGAGCTATGTTGTGGCATGCTACTTCTTAGCTACTCCGCAGCTAGCTGGCTAGTAAAAATTACATGGAAATCTAACGATGTCTTCCATAACGTTGGGTTAGGACAGCATTCCCGGCGTGTAGTGCTTCTCGCCCCTGATTTAAGGAAGTTGCCCTCGTAGCAGTGAGTGTACCATACATTTATCTTGCTGGCATTGACACGTTAACTGGCTCGTTACATTACAGTATACATACAGTACAGTACTGGCTTGTCTACTTTAATAGTTAGCTAACTGCAACGTAGGATCACAAGCGACAGTTCCATCATTTCTGATCTGTGGACGTGGTCCACTTCAAGGGACAAATTAGTCGTAAATCACATCAGATTAGCTAAGGGTCTTACGCCACCGTGGGTTCTAGCTAGCTGGCCAACTGACGTTAGTCTATGTCGCTCCACAATATTTGATGCACACGTTAAACTGAAAATGCAACGTTAGCAAATACAGATTGCCAGCCGCAGACAATATACCAAGGACATCCAAGATGTACTAATTTATGAAACATGACTTTTGTCGTCTAGACGCGCTCCCTAAAATGGTCTAATGCACGCTTACTTTTCAGCTGCAACAAAGAAGCACAATGCAGCGTAATAAAAGGATCTCTGTTGTACTTTACAGTGCTCAATTGTCTCAGCAGGAGGGCAGCACTTGGCCTTTAGCCACTGGTTCTTGATTGTTCTAATTTCTATGTGCACCGAGACCCCAAATTCTACTGAGTCAGTAGCAACATGATAGTGGCTCCTTGCGAACCCTTTGCTACCTGAACAGTGTCACATTAGCAACTAATGTGAGTATGGAAAGCGGCTAAACGCAACGAATTGGACATGATTGGAAATATCACTAAAACTTAAGTTTATTTAGTTTAGAGATGTTACGTTATTCATAGAATAAAATGCATTTCATTCCTCTAGCTTGTGGTAAAACGTTCACACATTAGGGGGAAAGTGCTGTTTCTCCTTTCAAGTTACCCTAAGGATGTGCCAGAATCAAACCTTTGCCAGCCAAACAGCTGAGCACCAAAGCCAGTTACTACAATAGCCGACTGTCAGGTTTAAAACGTTATCTACTGCTAAATTATAGAGATAAATGATTTGCTTTGGAAAAAAATTCCTTGGTGTGAGCCAGATTCATTTCAGCTCAGGCAAAGTGTCCTCAAAGTGCACTTCAGCTAAAAAGTAGGGACTGGGCATTTTCTTTGTGCTGACTCTTGTAGTCTTTTTTTTTTTTTTTTTTTTTTTAAATAAATGGCTTCTTTAATGCTATTTTGTGGACCCATTGCCCCTTGTGTTTCCTCAAGCATATTGAATCTTGATTGTGCCTTGTCAGGCGATAATCCCTCGGTGTCAGTTGTATCAGGTTGTCTACCCCATTGCTATTGATGGACTCACTTCATACCTCGTCCCTGATCCATACAGAGCAATCCATCAGGCTAAATACTTTTTTCTAAGTAATGTTAGCCATCTGTGTAGCCAGGTAGGTAAGTGTATTTATTTATTTGTTTCATTAGCCGAGTAACTAGTAGGGACCTAAGGACAGGGGACCAGAGTACTTGAACAATAAAAAGCTTGCTTGATTAAGTTAAAAAAAAAAACTTGATAATTTAATAAGCTCACAAACAAAATGTTGAGTTGTTTGACAGTTTAAATAAATATCCATTCTTAAAAGCTGGGTTGGTACTGGGATAGAGGGGGCATTTTATCATACAGTCTTAGTTCTTTTATACTTCCTTTCCACCTGACGTGTACAGCATGTTAAAGAGGGTTGGTTTCATAGGCTTACAGCGTAACATCATATCCATATACTGATCTCGCCGTTTAGCATTTGATATTTATATCTGGCATATCCTAAAACCACTGGCCCTGTGCATCACCACATGCAACTGAAGCAGGCAGCTCACAGAAGCAGGCAGCTCACAGAAGCAGGCAGCTCACAGATGATCCATTCAGTCCTGCAGTGGGCTGAGGAAAGTGCATGCAGATGTATGAATTCACAAGCACAAACACTGGCAGGCGTGGCCGTGCTGGTTGCTTATTATGTAGTCCCATGTGGGTTCTGTAGTATGTAGTCTTTAGCTTGTAGTCTTGTGGGGTTTTTAGTGTGCAGTCTTTAGTGTATAGTCCCAAGTGAGTTCTTGTAGTCTTTAGCACGTAGTGTAGTGGTTTCTGTAGTACATAGTCCCATATATTTTCCAGATGCTCTTATCCAGAGAAATTATGAGGTCGTCAAGTCAAAACAGCCACTGACATTGAGATTGACCATCCAGCTCTCAAACAGGAGGAGGACAGCGAAATTGAGTGAGGCACAAGATAAAAATGACACTGACGCCTAACGACACAGTCTGCTGAGGCCCGAGAGAAAATACAAGACCCACCTGACAACAACATAAAGTGAGCTATCAAAAAATAGGAGTGATACTGATACCAGACAATGAAATCGAGTGAGGTGAGGCATGAGGGTGTTCTACATTGGACGTCCTAATCCAGTTGATCACGCCTAAGTGGGGGTGTATCATTGTATGAATCCTTTGCTAATCCTCACCAAACAACCGAAGCACATTGTGACCACAAGTAAAGCTCAGAGAAGGGCTAGGAGTATCTGATCATGATTCATGCAGGGAGCTGAAGACTTGTGCTGTTACATTACATTATTGTCATTTAGCAGATGCTCTTATCTAGAGCAACTTATAATTTTATCTGTGTATACAGCTGGATACATGGCAATTCTGGGTTAATTATTCTGCCTAGGGGTACAGCAGCAATGCACCAGCAGGGAATCGAACCAGCAACCTTTTAGTTACAAGCCCTGTTTCTTACCACTACTCCACACTGCTGTCAGCTCGGCTGTATAGATTAGTGATGACCCAAATACAGTTTCCTTAATCAACCACTACCGCCTGATTCATGTGCATTTAAAAAACAAAACAAAAAAACAATAGTTATTTTGTGTTTTCCAATCCCCCCACACTCTAGGTCCAGAGGACAAAGAGGTCGAGCCACTCCCACGGATCAACCGCCACTCAGTGTTCTGGATCTTGGCTTCTGTTGGGCTGACCTACTATGTTGACTTCTTTGCTGTCATCATGGAGGACGAATCCATCAAAAGGTTTGAGAAAGAGGCAGTATACTCGGCATTTGTCACACACACTGCATTTGCACCAGATTCACATACATTTAAAGTCAAAGTGTACTTTATTGTCATTCCAACCATACAACAAGTAATGTATAGCAGAACGAAATTGCGTTTCTCCGAGCCCAATGCTCAATGTGCAAGGTAAGTACAGGAAAATACACCATAGACAGACAAGATAACAAATCGGCATGTAGACAGTCTAAGCTAAATATATACAAAAACTATACAAGAACTATACAAAAACTATACAGAAAATTTTTTCATAAATGTAACACTCTGGTTTCTGTGTTTTTTAAATGAGAAATTCATGTGCAAAATTCCTGTTATTTGTATAACTGTAAGACCTGAGCGACAGTTTATTCTTCTCCTTGCACACTTTTGAGTTTTGACAGCTTCTGATACTTAATGTTTTTTACTTGTGTCTTTCCATATCACCTTTTTTGGACTATGATCCTGCAAGCAAAGTTGATTGGTGGGGAGAAACATCTCTTCCATTCATTGACAGTAATATAGCGTAAATGAGCATAGATTTATTTAAACTCAAGGTAGAGATAAAACTGAACAGGTGTGCCGAAAAGTGGCTGAAAGCGGTTCATTCCATCTTGCCTAGAGGATTAAAAACAAAAGTCCTCACAATAACAGTATTGTGCAAGTGGTACCGCTACATTTACTCTCCAGTTCTTTTGTATCAAGGTGTTTCATAGAAATAAATCCTGACTGGTTCAACCTAGGTTAGGATATTACACACCCTACCAGTATTTTACCACTTAATAACTAAATTACCACTTGCGCACATTCCTTTTATTTCAAGGTGAACCCATGAATACAGTACAGGAAAAGCAAGGGTTCCATAAATTTGTTGTTCAGACTGAAAAGTAAACTGTAAAAATGGAGGTTTGTGTTCCATCCAAGGTGTATGGAGTGTACTTGTAGTCTAGCCTTAATCCCGTTCATTGAAGACTGAAAGGGGTTGAATGAATCAAGAATGTGTAGCCCGTTACCTTCTCTGGTACTTTTCAATGGTAGAATCCTGTAAAATGAAATCTGTTGGTAGGAATGGAATGGTTTAAAATGGCAGAATTAAAATGCTTACCTGTAGCTTTTGCTGTTGTCATTAGCTGACAGGCAAATTGCTGCTGCCTCAAAATGTGCTGTGGGGCAGTGAAACAAAATGAAGGAGGTGTGAGAATCCAGGTTTTGCAGTCATTTTTTAACTTACCTTGAGCTACATTAAATTACATTACTTGCATAGGAGAAGCTCTTACCCACAGCAACGTACATAGTTTACAAATCTTACATCTTGTTTGCTGAGAGGATGGTGCTGACCAGAGCATCCAAACCAGACAAGATCTATAATACATTGCCTTTCACTTCCATAACAGATGCTCCAGTTCAGAGTAACTGTCGGCTAACGGCTAACCAGACCTGCAATGAATTTTAGTTACTTCGCAGGCCGGCAATGCTCTGTTTGTGTTTCAGCTGGTGGTTCAACGTTGGCCTGGTGTTGCTGGGTGTGAGTTTAGCACTAGCGCTGTTTTGCATCGTGTACCTGGATTGGTTCAAGGGCATTCAGCAGTACGACGAGCAGTACCCAGCCATTGCACCCATCACCACGGCCGTCTTCATTGCTGCGTCCTGCAGGTCGGTCTTGCCACTTTATTTTCATAATCGGCGAAGGAGAAACTGTGTCATTGTTTAGTCTCTCTCTTAACCGAAATATCTCCTTTTTTTTGTCCTCAGCTTTAACATAGCACTGTGGCCTGTGTGGTCAATATTTACTCCCGTAATCCTGTTCACCCAGTTTATGGGAGTGTTGATGTTCATCTCCATGCTGGGCTAATGGATTTGAGGTAAGAACTGAACCCTTTTAGAACTCTAATGGACTTCCTTGTGTAAACTTGTACCAGTTCATCGTGTGAGATCTGAGTTTATCATGAGATCTGACTTAATCCGGGGGATGACCCAATCTTTGGTACCTTGTCCCCCATTCAAAGTTTCACCTGAGAGACAGTTATGTACAATTAAAACTTGAACACTGAAACTTGACAAAGCACAACTTGAAAAAGCTAGAACTTTCTAGATTTTTTCTTAAATCTTAAATCCTAAAATTTATTTTGATGTTATTTCTAAAAAAGTTGCATCTGACATGATGTATTAGTGTTCTTTTTTTTTACATGCATTTCATTCATACATAGTGGAAACAAATAGTGTGTTGTATCATTTTATAATGAGAATGGAAATATGAAAAAATTGAAAATAGAAAATGAGAATGGAAAAATAAATGCAATTTGAAATTTGAAAATTTTTCTTTCACAGGTTCCTCTTCAGGTGGTTGACTTTGGTTTGGAAGACATTAACGTAATGTCACTCACTTAAACTGATGAAAAGAGAGCTGTTCTTGACATTTAGCACTTTCGTTATAATTTTGTTAAAAATGCAAAAATACCAAGGCTGTTTTGTTTTTAATCAATACAGGAAATATTTATTTATGCAGTTTTTCTAAGGACCGAATGTTTTGCTTGTGAAAAGTCAATGTCAGAATGACACATTAAAACAAACACTGTACATGGCACCTTTTTCAATACTTACATAAAAACCTTTTTTAACATTTTTACACGCTGACTTCGATTCTTTTTGATGTGCTCATTAAATGTTCTTGTTCTTTTAGAATTTGAAAGACTTGTCTGTCAGGTTCCTGGTCCAAAAGTACATCTCAAAAATAGCTTTAAACTTATTTTAAATGTTTATATATGTCTGTAACTAGCAGGTCTAAAAAACTATTTGGAATTTGCGATTTGTACAAATCACCATTGCACAGTCACAGCAACAATGGCCTTTCTGTACAATCTTGATGAGTGCCTTGTAATTTAAGACATTGCTTTTGGCAGGCACATGAGCAATGTTGAAATACTAGTGTATGCAGTTGTGTAAGTCATGTTGTTTTAGGTTGTGTAATTCTGTTTCTGGTTCTACACTGTAGTGCTGTAAGATTGGTCACTGCAGAGTCTCCAAACATTGACCATCCCTGCTAAATTCTTCATTCTTCATTCTTCAAACTTAACAAGATTGGGTTGCCCCAGACAATACTGAAGCACAAAAGGAGCTGTCTGTTATTAAACTCATCACAATGCTACAACATTACATCAACACAAATGGTAACCATAACAAAAAAAGCAAAAACAAAATCTGCATACAGTTGTTATTGCCACATTTAGCAGATCCCTTTATCCGGTGTATTTTTAAAACCTCTTCGTGTTTAAAGTTGGGAGGAGTCCAGAGGACTTATTCTAGGTGCTTCAGTCTGGGGAATGACGGCACTGGTCATTCCTAGCACTCCTACCTGCTTCACAGAATACTATGTAAAGCAGAATTGAGATGCAACATCTGCACATGAACAACGTAACGTGAAATCAGCATCAAATATGGTGATTTTACTCCTGATTTTACTCCCAAACTTATCACTTATATGTCACAATGTCCATCTATGTGCTTCCCCAACTGCCAGGTTTCTGTAGATAACCTGTGGGATCCTCAGAGGGGAATATTACGTTACATTATTATATTAGGGACATTTGGCAGACGCGACTTACATAGGTTACAATTTTTACATGTTATCCATTTATACAGCTGAATGTTGGGTTGGCTACCTTGCTGAAGGGTACAGCAGCAGCACCCCAGCAGGGAATCAAACCCAGCAACCTTTTGGTTATGATCCCTTCTCCTTACCATTATGCAACACTGCCACCCATACAATATCTGGACAAAGCATGTGTGAAGCCCAGACAACGCCCCAGCCCCCCGTCTCCTTTGAACCACTCTGCAGATCAATACTGGGAGCAATGACAATAATGTAATGTAATGCAAGGCTTGGACTGAGAGTACAATCGTTGTAACAGGTTTTCAGCTTAATATGTATGTGAGACTGGTCTCTCACCCAAAGGCCTGATGTCTGCATTTAGGTAATGGTACCTCAGGTCATGTTTGGTACCCCAGATGGCTGGTTTAAGACTTTGAGTTAAGAAGTGTCTTTGAAAAGAATGAACTTGGTGAAATTCAAGGTCACATTTCAACCTCAGATCTAAATTGATTGGCCATGAGTGATTTGTTGGATTTTTGTGATTTGATTTTGATTGGCTCCCACCCCTGCCCTCACTTTAACCTCACAAACCTCAGAAATGTGCAGATGGTGTTTGTGAGATGTAGGTGTAGATCATATACCAGGATGTTTTTGTTCAGGCACCACTCTAAAAAATATAAAAAAAACAAAAAAAACAAAACAAAACAAAGAAGTTTTTGTCGTAGTTTACTTATTTGCAGCCAGAATACTATATAAACAAGACACAGATATAGCTTTACATGGGCTATAGTCGTCAAGCATGAGATCCATTTCATGCAGGACTGAAAACATAAAATGTCTGCGGATGTGACCTTTGAAACCTGATAATTTCCCTTTGTTTTTGAGCTTTTTACCTTTCAACAAGTAGAGGTGTTAGAGCTGACGACATTTACTGAATGAGGCGTCTGATTGTTTGCGGACAGTGGTTATAAAAGCAATGGAATGAAGCACCTTCACAGACCTGCTCCACCCGGGTCGAAGGCGACACACCTGGCTTTACCCATACAGTGCCAGAGTGTCGTCCCCCCCGTCAGGATTGGTAGGAATTGTACAGAGCTGGTCACACAGCTGGGAACAATGTGTAAAAGTAAACCACTCCTGGTTCAGGTACAGTAAGGTAAAAACCCCTGAAAGCATTTGTGAAATTCCCCATAGGTTTTATGGCTGACACATTCAGCCTGTACAAGCAGAGCTGTGCATTAAATAGCCTAATATACATAGGATTCAATAGATGCAAACAAACTGTGAGAACCCTCTGAACTCAGTTCTCGAAGTATATTATGAGATTAGCTGAAAAGTGCATCACCCTGCACAACCTAGACTGGCTGGTTCACTCTTTTTCCCAACCTGACCCCCATCTCTTACCCCCTGCCCTGCAACTTCTGAGGTCAGTCGTCACATGGTGCGTCAAGTACCATCTTGCTGCCTCTTGGTTCTAGCAACCGAAATAATGATGCACAGCATGTTTGACACATAATGACACTGTTCTTCTAGGAACTGTGTCCCGTCACAGGACCAAACTGGGAACCTGTGTGATTGTGGGGGCTGGGTCTCCCTGGCCAGTTGTGGTCCTTATGCTACAGAATTGCTGTTGACTGATAATGAGGTGCACCAGGAAGAGGCCTGTCCCCTGTGACATGGTCATTAGGTGGTGCTGCTATAGGTCTAATCTGCCCTGCAGATGTGCAGTATAGGACGTTTCTCAGTCTGGGAACAGTCAACCCAACAGCCATAATTCTGCGCTTCATCCGGGATCCGTGCGAGGCTGCAGAGTCAATAACTCGGACAGCATCCTTGAGGAAAAAACCTCTTTTACAGTTCCTGCATCAAAGGTAAGCACTCATGTGTCTGTAGCAACAGTTCCAAAAGAGATATACCAGGTAGTGGACTTGTTTCCAGTTGATTCTGGCATCCAGGCCATCTTGCTGGAATTTCAGAGACTTTGAATTCCAGCATTTGCTGCTGCTGTTTCAACCTGCAGCTCCAGCTTGTCCTCCTTTGTCTCACGTTCGGCCTCTTCTAGTTCCAGTGAACGTTTTTGCCTCTGGGCAGATATGTTTGCCAGAAGTGCTGCTCTTTTAGCTTCTGCATTTAGCGGTGCAGATGAGGTGGAAAATTATGCAATGAATGATTCTCCAGTCACACTCCCCTTTATGCTCAACTCTCTGCTAAACACTTCCGAAATGCTGTCTGCAGGATAAACATGAAAATCGGCTCCTTACTCCCGGTTTGCATGATGCTATGCTTCGGAGATCCATTTCTCCACTTCTGTGGCTAGACATTGTGATGCAGAGTGAGACTTCATGAATTCCAAATTGAGTGGAACTAACTGTGCTGTCAATCAAATCAAACAACTGTGCTCACCATAGAAACAAAAAACAAAAAACGTTATGATTGGTTGAGTGCAGTCAGAGAATCAATGATAACGCATGATGGCTTCACCCATCTTGGGGTTGTATTAGCTTTACCATGCAATTGCTTCTTGTGGGGACCCACTAATAAGGTCCATTTCTTATCCTGCTTAAGATGTCTCATATTCACCACCAGTTTAGCGTCACCACTGTAAAGTAGACATGTACAATTTATTATGTTGGACTGATGTTCTGAAATGCTATTCTGATGCAATGAATGGAATAACTATAAGCATGGATTAATACTGTTCCTCTGTACATGGACTGTTATGGCATGCTCAAGATGTGTAGAATATGAAAAAAATAATTTTTGCAAATGCATTTAGACAAGTACTGTGTTAACTGATTTAATCATCACAGGATCAAAAATTATTTCATATTAAGCTTAACCCAGTATATTTTTATTGGAATTAAGTAATATCACTTATTACCTATCTGGAATGTTTTCCCTATTATTTTTAGAAAGTGTTTACTACATTAATTACTGATGAAGTTGTTTTCTTTTTCTTCTTATTCCATCAGATTGTATGTACAGAAATCCGACAGCTTTTCACCTGCTCTCATGAAACTCGGCAAATACCTTTGGCTAGTATGGGATTGCTTTGCTTGAGCTTTTTGTGTCAGTATTTTCTGAGATTTTATGTTAAAAGTTTCACAATGACCAACATGTATAGAATGTTCAGAATCTGAAAATTGTAACATGTGCAGCTGATGTCACAATGGACTGGCTAAAGCAGCCACAGATACAGACCATCTCTCCAGCAGAGCTTGTAACTGCTAACTGCTTCCAAGTTACAAGCCAACTTAAAGTTTGATCTCTCTAGTGACTACATTTACATATCAATAAATTGTTAGTGAAACTGAGCATAAATGAGTAAAACCAAACAATATCAGAGCTAGCTTATCCTACTACAGTTCAGCTAGTTGTTTTCCCTCACTTTTGACCTTCAGCTGCTTAAGAATAATTCAAAATATTGGTTCACCAATCTAGTTTACCATGTATTTAATACCTAAGAATGGACAAGAACCAACATTCAGGCCCTCCAGGTAAAAGTTCATACACCTGATAAATCCCACACCTATTAAATAAGATTATATCATGTTTTCTCCTAGACAGATTCTCATGCAAAAAAGATATATCTCACTGATATCTCTACTCAAAAACAAACTGTTACATTTGACATAGGTTTACTTCAAGTAATGGCACTATCAGTAATGTAACATGCTGGCCAAGTAAGGCATTATCTCAGGACAAAAGACCATAACCACAACAATGCCACAGGGGTGAATGCACCCTGTAGCGAAAGGCGAGGTCTACGGGGTACTAAACTGCAGCTTTGACCGCAACGCCAAAGAGGTTCTTTGGCGTTGTGGTCAAAGTTGCAGTTTGGTACCCCGTAGACCCAGGTTTGAGGCCAGGTGAAGTGACTGCTCTCTCTCTTCGCTATACACCCCCTGTAATATATTTGAGAGCAAGAGTAAACTCATAAGCTCATTTTAAGCACACAGGTTCTCACAATTTAACCTGAGAAGAGCTGAACAGGATCCTTCCAAACCAAAGCACAAGTAACATTAAAAGGCTTTATTTTCAATTCCATTAGTCTGAGTATAATCATTGAATGGCGGCAGCATTGGCTTACACGTTCACACTGACGCCATTTGATATTTCTGGGTGGAACGAAATAGTATTCAGCCTCGTAATTACGAAGGACGATTTTGTGAGGGCACAGCTAAAAAGTTCGACCAAGCGACACAACCCACACCAAGAGCAAACAAAGGGAGTGGTTCAGTATCTAGGGAAGCAAAATAATGGCAATAGGGAATTTAAGATCTTTTTTTATGCTGTGAGTATAGAATCAAAGCCACTTCAAATGCCCCTCCTTCTTTCCACTAGCAGGATTTACTGAAGTTCTTTTCTCATTGGAACTTCAGATTGCATCAAGCCACCTTAACCCTTTCATGCAGTTAATGGCAGTTGCAAAACAGTGGTAACATTATAAAACCAAAGAGGTTGCCTTGAAAGATGTTAGGAGAAAGTTCTTTGAGGTTTTTTTTTTTTTTTGATTGTCATACAAAATATTACTATTCAAAGCGTTGCTGAACTCCAGGAAAGTACATGATTGTGAATTTAACAACAAAAATTATCTTAAAAATTGTAAAAAGTAGTGTATTGCTTATTTTAGCCAGCAAAAAATCTGTTCAAGGCAAATTTACCTCTGGAAAACTAGTAAACGTACTCTGTACAGGTTGTCATTCTGAGGCCTCATCTCATTTCAGGTGAGCAGTGTGCCGTGTTGTGGTGTTGTATTAATGGCATGTGTATGCATGTAGGTCATTGCTGTTACAGATCTGGTAGTTTATGGTTTGATTGTCACTATTATTTACTGTCCATCATAACTTTTAGCAGCACGTATTACAATAGCAACCAGGTCAAGGTCCTCATGTATGCATCTTGTGTTATTGGCTGCCGCTCACAAAGATGTTGCAATGTATGAAGGTTTACCTCCTTTATTTCTTTAAGTATATAAGATATGAGTATCTCATGGTTTTTAATATGTTCTAAGAAGCAAATAAAATCTCCTAATTAGGAGACAAAGATCTCATAATTATGTCATTTTTTCCAGCATAGGAGGCTTCATCTGCTAATTAAGGCAATTCTTTTTCCCTTGCCTTATTTATGTATTAATGTTTTCAGATGCAAGCTAAAACGCATCCCTTTAACCCCCAGGAGGTAAGAAAACCACCTAGCTAATGATCTCATTCTGTGCACCCAACAGGAACTTGGTGGAATATGATTTGGTTAATTTGGTTTTAAAAAAAAAAAAAAGTATTCAAAGGTTGTCTTAGGTCCGCACCATTGCCCACAATGCAACATCAATGTTAACTGCAAAAATGCAGTTAGTCTTAAAATCTTGCCCCTGACTTTGCCAGCACCCCTGTGAGATTGGCGTGGATTTGTCTGGATGCACAGGTTTGCCAAGGATTGCTTGTCTTCTGCCTTCTTATTGTCTTATTGTGGTTGTAGTATTGTTTGCAATTTCATCTCCAGTTAGCCAGGAAGGCAACAATTTGGGTGGTAGGTTGAGAGCAGTAACTTTTTCAAATGACAGTTCCAAACATTGCCCTTTTAAGCTTTGTAATTGCAACAAGCTACTCATAGAGGTATAATATAAGTTGCATCTTTTTGGTTCGGAAACTATTGGTTGTTTTGTGTAACATTGAACCTCTGGTTGTGAAGACTGTACCTACATAGTCCATCAGTTCTCATACTGCAAGCTAGATTCAGAAATAATATCTTTATCCCAAGCATGTGTCCTAGTCAACTTTAATGTGGTGATGCTGAAAGTGTTGTTTTCACTCACAGCAAGCTGTAGGTGAGGTGTGGTTGAAAAGTGGGTCACTCCATGCACACTTGGCTGCCTAGTGTTAGATGTGGTCAGGACATGGTTTGACAAAGTCAGAAGATGTACGCGTGTTTACGGAACCAATGAACAGGAAAACACTTAATGCAATGGCAGGTGAATTGTGAAATTATGAGGAAATAAGGGAGAGAGACCTTTTGTTTTTAAGTATGAGTAAAAACGGCAAAATCCTGGAGAAGAAAACCACCAATCTTCTAACAATTCAGACCAAAAGATGCAGGCAGCTATTAAAATCCTTTACATCACACTGCTTAGCCTCCTAGCTACCTAGCTGCTATTAAGCACTAGTTGCTAGTTTTTACTAATGTTACAGGCAGGGTGGAAAGGGAGAAGGCATCTGATGTTCCCCTGGAGTTAAATGCACCTCAAGGTGATGGAAATAGAGCTCACTTATTACACGGGACCCTGTCTGCTAGGGCTATTTTCCCATGGGTCAACTTGGCTTTAGTAAACAAACCATAAAAGGACAGTTACTTAACTCATGCAAACTTCTGCTTCCTCTTGCTCTTTCTCAGTTTGAGATGCATCCCTCCTAACATACATATGCACAACCCTCTTGGTTTTCAGCCTACATTTGCACAGATGTATATTCAAAACACGCAAAGCAAGTTAATTACATGCATTTGCTCTGTTTTTCATCACAAGTGGTTAATAAGAACAGGTAAATAAATATTTTTGCAGAATTTCACAAGATAATACAAGCTAATCCATAACGTAGTTTTTTTTTTTCCTAAATTGTCCTTTTTGTCCCCTACATTGTGGTTTATGAGGTGTTCATGAAAATACCGTTACGGTTACTTGTGCAATTTTGATCAGCATACCTTAATCGTGAGTGGGCGCATGCTTGAAAAATTCCCTGGGAAAAGGATAAAGAAGTAAGTTTGCAAAACATTTTCTCTATGTATAAAATGTTTGTCTTTACAAATGAGTATCTTGAGTAACAAGATGAACGTCCATTTTAGGACAATCTCAGACGTCACGCAGACTTCCTTTTGCAAATGATGATTGCGGTATAAGGTGCGCAGTGAACCTCTTAAACACACACTGAAGGAGGTGGCAGCTGTCAGAAATAAACCCCACCGAAACACAAGGAGCAAAGATGGGGTCAGCAAGTCATATAGATATGGCTGATGGCGATAAGGACTAAATTTAAGGCAAAATATTTATCAGTTATAGATAATTTTACACGACTGTGAGTGTTTTTTTTTTCATGCAAGCGCTCGCGCGTGCAGACACTCGACTACATTTAATGATTGAAAGATTTATTTTATTACATAAACGTTTTCCTACAGCGAAACGTATGGTTGGCTCTATCAATTCATCTATTTTGGAGAAACTTAAGGTCATAGTGTGGGCTGGGCCCGTAGACAATTGAAACTCTATCTAGTCAACTTAATCTCTGTGAGTCAGAGAGGAGGTATAAAAGAGGTAGTATGAGGTCATTTTAGTTCAGAGTTACCAGATTGCAGGATAACCTGGCTGTTATTAAAATTGCATGCTGAATAGACACTAACCAATGTATATTTTCCTGTGGCACTGACATTGGAATCATCAAATATGAAGGTGACCCTGTTTTTTTCTATGCGCTTCATGCATGCCTCAACATGTTTTGTGTTATGCGTTTCGCAAGTTCACTGACTCAAAAAGCTAACTGTATTGACACTGACCGTTTTCTTTCAAGGATTTGGATATTACGGATCTCAGTGCCATGGTGGAACACGGCGGCTTGGATATCGTGTGCGTGAACACGAAGTGCCGCCACGGTTCCTCTTCCTCCTCCACTCCAGAGAAGGGAAAGGGAAGATTTAGCAGGCTGAAAGTCAGACTGACAGAACACTACCCGAAGAAAAACGCCGAGATTCTCAGTGCCCAGTATGGGACCAATTTGCTGCTGTGTGGTATGGCGCTGATGCTGGCCGCCTCGTACCACAGCCATTCTATCAAGGAAGAGCACCTCTTGTCATTTATCACGACTGTGATGCTTCTGCAGCTCTTGTGGATGCTGTGGTACATAGTGAGAAAGGACAGACAAAAACCCAGTGAGTGGGAAAAGGATGCGCACGCAGGGACACGGTGGCTAAGAGGTACTTTCACCCCGATACACTTTACCATGTACGCTTAAATACTTTTACCCAGATTATTACATAACATATCTTTCCAGAAAAGTTCACCACGGGGCATTTTCGTGTAACCAAGTAGGAGCAAAGCGAGGAACCATTTACGCATTGAGTGCCAAATTCAGTCTAGATGTGTTTAATGTCCTGATTATCACATTAGGCTTAAACTAAAGAAGGAAACAATTAGGTATCAACACCTTTGATGATGATGGCATTTTGTTGGTATATTTATGGGTGTATTTATTATGGGCACAAGTGCAATTTCCTCGACAAGGGTCCCAGTAAAGTCCTTGGCTATAATAACTCAAAGATATCGATTTTGTTCGACATATATGCTTATTTAGTAAAATTTTGGGGTTTGCATGTTTGGTTCACAACCTCCAAAGAGAAGGATGTTGGGACTGAGGTGAATATGTCTTAAAAAGTGTATTCCCAGAGAATGAATAGAATAAATTCAAACGTAACTTAAATGTGTTTTCCTTCCAGGTGGGCTAACAGTTTTAGCGGTGCTTTCCTTGATTATGGATACGTTTCGTATCGGTCATTACGTGAGTTATAAAGATTGCGTGTCGGCAGCTCTGGTTGTCTATCCCGTCGTTCACACGCTTCACACAATATCGCAGGTAAGGACACCTTTACGCCTACTGAGAGTAGACATAATACCTGGTTGCCCAAATTAAAAGCCTAATTTTCTATGAATTCAATAAACCTAGTCTACTTAAAACGATGTAGGGTGGTCTCGATGTAGAATAGTACCCTCTTTGTTTGCTGGGCAATATCCAGAGCTTCAGTATGAACGACATAATCCTTCCATTGTCCGTTGTGTTTGAAATTCAACACAACTTGGACTCAAATCACCTTTCAATACATAGATTGCTTTATGAGCCAAAAGTTCTATTATAGACAAACTGACCCTCTACCAATTGTGTAGAACGTTGCAATATCCTTCTCAGGTTATATGCGGGCAACGTAGTGTCGGTAATTTATAAATGTGGTTTTGCACGTCAGTTTCGTGTAATGAAGTTGCTATCGTTTTAGGTACATTTCCTTTGGTTTCATATCAAAGACGTGATCAAGACTTTTGAGACGTTTGAAAGGTATAACCATTTTAAAAAGCATATTTGCTATTATGTTAAACACAAATTGTTTGCTGTTTTTTTTTTAAATACGTTTTCCATGTAATGAAGAAAAAAACAACGAGGGTGTCAGGTGGTTTCTTCCAGTTATCGCCAGATGTAAAACCTAAAACCAAAGAACACTTAATTATTTATTTAGAAAAGTGAAGTGTACTTCCAAAATTACAGTACGTTTGCGTTCATTTCTTTTTCACGTAATTCAATGCGACGTGCTGGTCTTTCTTAAAATTACATTTTTTGTGTATTCCATTGAAACACTGTTTCCCAGGTTTGGAGTGATGCATGCAGTTTTCACCAACCTGCTTCTGTGGTGCAATGCAGTGATGTCTGAATCCAAACATTTCCTGAGCGCCCACAATAGAAGGCTGTCTACCCTGGGCTTTGTGAACCATACAGAAGGTAAGCCGTGTGGTTGAGCATCGCTCATAATTAAAATAAAAGAACAATAGCCCACTTGAAGGACGGCTTTATTGGATGATGAGGTGGGGGTTGCGGGGTGTTTGTGTGGAACACTTCTCTTAGGTTTCATGCGACACACAGTTGCTTGCCTTCTCTTTCAACCTTGAATGGATTTACCTGAGCAGATTTGTGGCCAGAGCTCCCAGGGGTGCTGCAATTACAGTAACTGATACAGCCAGCCAGGTTCTATCCTTTCCTCATATCCGGCTGTGGGCCTGGCCGCTTCGCTGTGTCTTTTAATTAAAGGGAGGAGGAGGAGGCCAATGCTGCCCCTAGAGGGCAGCATTTCAGTAAAGCTGGAGCAGGACGGAACCTGTGGTCCCAGAAGGTTCTATCTGTATGTGCATGTGTTGTGACCTGTCTTTTGTGACTGGGGATCTGTGCATAAAACTTCAAGTGTGGCCGCACACTGTTCTAGATGGATGTAGGCCTTTAATCAAGGGGTCAAGTAGGAGCAGGTTTGCTGGAGGAAGTGACCTCACTGTTCTGCATTGAGCCTCTGGTGACATCTGGTGACATGAAACATAGTTTCACATGATTTGTCTAAACGTGCCCAATGGCATCACCATAGACTGTGACCAAGGTAATGCATGTTTTTCTGTCACACTTTGTAGTCATTCATTTTTAGTGATTGAAAAACTGGTTAAAAATTCTTTGCAGCAGTGCAGCACAAAGCATGGAGCACGGCATCTCTTCACCTGTCAGCTGGACCCTCTCAGTGTTATTTATGGTGAACTTTGTCATTTACAAACTCAAAAGCATTGGAAGGGACACCATGAACTTTTGTTTTGGGTCACTACTTTTATGCATTGCTCATATTTAAAGTGACAGAGAGTAATACAATTGTGGCTGGATACCAGAGGGTTTTAAGTATTTAATTTAAATATGTAATTATTTCATTTTGATATCTTGTTATGAATATGGTGAAAATTATAGCATGCACAGACTGTAGATGCACATGTGCATTGTAAAACACAATGCAATATTCCGTATCAATTTGAATGAGACACACAGAAATAAACACCTACCTTCTCTTTTACTGGTAGAATGGGAGACAAAAGATTGCAACTGTTCCAGCACTGCCTGCACCGTGTTCTCCAACAGCCTCTACTACCTGTACCCTTTCAACATCGAGTACCACATCCTGGTCTCTGCCATGCTCTTCGTCATGTGGAAGAACATCGGCCGCACCATCGACCACCAGCACGCTAAGAAGAGGCCGGTCACCAGGCCGGCAGTGTTGGTGGTAGGCCCCATCCTGGGCCTGGTTGCCCTGGCCGGCACCATCGGCGTCCTGGTAATCTACATCATCGACTTTGAGGACGTGGTGGAGATCCGGGAGTCTGATAACATCATGTTCTTTTCCCATGGGATCATCATGCTGGTGTGCATGTGTGGTGCCAGCACGGTGGGCCTGCTCATCTACAGGGCCGACAACCTGCCCCTGGACTCCTCCAAGATCCCCTCCCGCCAGCTGGACACGGTGTTGCTCTTCGGCTCCTCTGTGGGCTCCTGGCTCATGGCCTGGTGTAGCATGGTGGCGTCGGCGGCCAACAGAACCAACTGGACAAACTTTGCGTACTCCATGCTGCTGGTCCTGGAGAAGTACGCCCAGAACGTCTTCATCATCGAGTCGCTGTACCGCAAGGAGGAAGTGGCTGAGGAGCCAGAGCCGGCGCCCCCTACAGCCACAGAGATCTTCTCCGTGACCTTGTCCCACGTCCCAGCATGCAACGGCATCATCAACCGCGCTTACGAAAACCAGGACATCACGTGTGTTTCCACCGAGATTGAAGTGGAGGAGGAAGGAGAGGTGTATGACTGCCCCCCACCACCCCCTGAAGAGCCTGCCTCTGTGGCTCCCAGTAGGCCAGAGACACTGAGCTGGAAGAGACAGCTTCTGAAGAACATCACCCTCTTCCTGTTCCTGTGCAACATTTCGGTAAGAGCCGTCCAGGAAAACTAACTTTCAGCCACATCAACCATATTGCGTAAACACAATGACCAGTCCTCATAAGCCAAGATTTTTCAGTATGTCATGGATGTAAGACTTACTATTTGCATAAAAAGAAAAACCTAAATTAATAAAGACTTTACAATTGGAGAAAAATGTTCAGTACAGCTTTTTGACATTGCCTCTTTCTCTATTACCTGCAGCTGTGGTTGTTGCCAGCATTTGGCTGTCGACCCCAGTACGAGAGCATTCCAGAGCAGGAGACATTTGGCTACATTATTTGGACCATGGTGCTGAACTTTGCCATGCCCCTGACCCTATTCTACCGCATGCACTCAGTGGCGTCTCTCTTTGAAGTGTTCCAGAAGGTTTGAATGAAAATGGAAGGTTTGGCATGCCACATAAAAAAATGTTAATGTACTGTTACTGCAAATGGGTCCTACAAAGTGCAGTCACAACGGTGATCAGAAATTTCGGAATGAGGTGGATTCAGTGATTTCCAGGTTCTGAATTTTCTATATGATTACAAAAATAAGGTGGTGTGTTACTTGAATTCATCACTCTTTTTATCATCATCTATAATGGTAGGTTGTTTAGGATTTCCAGATGGTTATATCCTTTCACAACTGAGACTATACTATGTTGCACAAATGGATAAGAAAGCAATTTCATAACCTCTAGGCATTGATTATTTAATGTAATATATCAAATCTCTCAAGTGCTGAATACTGCAAAATGATTTGTACTGTTAATTATTAGCATTTTATACTTATGTATGGTTTATGTATACAATATTTTGGATGATGTTCTCACATATGTACGTTACTCAACACAACTTTGTGGTACACTGGGACTGTAACATAGAAATATAATTTCTAATTTTGTTTCTAATTTTAGTTTTCCCAAATCATACCTTCTACCCAATTATCTTTGGTAATGTTTTTGGTAATTT
This sequence comes from Megalops atlanticus, assembly GCA_019176425.1. Lineage (NCBI taxonomy): Eukaryota > Metazoa > Chordata > Actinopteri > Elopiformes > Megalopidae > Megalops > Megalops atlanticus. The sequence continues at coordinate 28,527,729 of CM032891.1, forward strand.
TTTTCTTAAAAACACACATCATTCACTGTAAAGACACTAGCTTGTCTTTATAACAGTGGATTCATCTCATTTTTTACTCTGTAAAGAATACTTTTTTGGTCAGGCTGTCTTTGCACTCATCTGGCAATGTTTTCTTCCTCCTGTGAGCACTCCTTTTTTCTAAAGTACTGCTAGGATATTCCCAATCCTCTGTCAGACGTAGTGACAGTTCTGACGGAACCAACCTTTTGCAGGGAAATGTTGCCCTCCTGTCTGCACTGAAGCAGACACCTCTCCAAGAGTTCCCTGTGGCATGCACCTGCATTGGCTTTTCTTCCATTGGACGCTTGCCATGTAAAAGCAGTCACAGAGGTGGGACTCAAAAGGTCCAGAGTCCATACAAGCTTGCCAATACCCTGTCTGAGGAGAGCATCAGGGACGTTCATATTTGCACATCTTACTGGCCAGGTTCCAAAGGCAGGTTTTCTGCAAGAACGCCTCCAAAGCAGACATCCCCAAAATTGTCTGACACGACTTGACCCTGCCATTGAAACTGCATGACCATTGACTGTAAAAATGTATTTTTCTAGGGTATGAATTTATACTGAAACACTGTGAAGTGACATACATAGTACTGGTTACTTTGAGGACTATTTGAAATGCTCAGATAAGTCTGAGTATAAAAATCAATACAAAGTCAAATCTGAGCCTTCAGTCTGGTGCTATTAGAGATTTTACTTGTCACTTGACTCCATTCAAATTAGCCTGCTGATTGTGACTGTTTGTGACTTTTACTCGTGAACCTGCTGTGACTAATTATCATGGGATTGAATATTTGCTTTGCAGTTCATGAGTGGATACTCATGTTGACTTACTGTGGCCTCAGGAATCTTGAGAAGCTTAAATCTGATTGGACCAAAGCCCCCATTTGTCCCCGACTGCCCCTCTGCTGTGTAATTCCTCATTGATCTGCATATGCAGCTTCAGGTGTAATTAATACAGTGTTTTCCCCGCGTTTCCTCCAGAACTGCAACCTGAGCCTGGGATTTGTTCTCAACCCTCCACCGCTCTGAATGCTGTTACTATTCCCCCCCTTTACCTGGGAGCAAGAGAAATGCCTGTCACCTGTCACTGTTCCCAAAATCCAGCAACACAAATACACCTGTCCCAGCTGTGAGTGTCCTCTTCACCAGCAGCACAGCAGTTTAGGCATTCTTTTGCCACTCCTAGGGCTGTGAATGGGACAAGTGTCAATCTTAAGAAAAAACTTATAAACTACAAACTGCTGTTTATTGTTCATAGGAGCCCCATTAGCCGAGCCGCACAGCCCCGCTGTCCTTCCTGTTGGTCCTCCAGTTGCTGGTGCATTGCCATCATTCTTTAAAACAAAAAGGGCCATTGCTTACCTGAGGCATTTCTCGAACTATCATTTTTTAAAGCGGTCTTTGCACACACCGTACAGGTGTGTGTCCACTGCATAGGCATTCTGCTGCAAAACAAAAGCTCTCATTCATCATGCTATTTTAGGACAATCCGAGTAAGCACCTCTGACAGATCTGTTTCCTAATTACAGAACTCTTACATTTACCTACCTATTTTAATAAACCCACACTTTGGCACCCATGGCAATACACTTCAAAACCTGCTGTTTGCATTTTTTTTTCTAATTCCCAGTCTTACAGGAGCTTTATGATCAAGAAAGCTGTATTCACGAAAATGAGATTTCTCTCTCATTACTGAGCAGAGATTTTCGCCACGAGGTGGAGACATTTTCAGGTATAAAGACGTGATACCTGCACCAAACGCTGCCACACAGCATGATGTTCTGCAAGCTGTACCATGTATTCTACACTTTAATAAACTGCAATTACAGTAAACTGTCAGTGTGCTGGTCGTGTGTCACTCTTGCAAGGGCCTTATGGCTGAACATACAGAGTTTGAAATGATTCGGCTTTTAAAAGAGAAAACTGGATGGAATTAAAAGTCTGCACATTGCATGTACATCATGAGTGGCTACACATTAGAGCATCCCGCAGTGCTACACTCAATGCATAAACACGCGCATCATTCGGATGCCTCATGCCATTCTCTCTGCTTGCTTCATGGGCTGATCCCCATGTATCCGGTTCATCATACGGCAGATGCTCTTATCCAGAACCACTAATAGAGAATGAGTACAAAGTGTATCTCATGAAGTCGCATAGTCGCAGCTGAAGACAGGACACGGCTGACTGCATCCGAAGTTATTTCAGCCTCTGACACAGTGCTGTAACAGCTAGTGCATACATGTCTCAGTAAGCACTCAAGAACCATGCATCAAGTGCAATACAACATGTCCAAGAACAAGACAGCATAATGAAGAGGAAGGTGAGGTACACTTGGGAAGGGGAGCAAAGAAGCAGTCTGAAGAGATGGGTCTTCAGTCTAATACAGAAGATGACCAGGAACTCAGCTATCCTGAGTGCTATGGATAGATGAAGGGAGTTGTAGTATTCCAGGTGGGAGAGGGCCAGGGCTTGGGTTCAGGAGAGGACCAGGGCTTGGGTTGAGCTGGGTTGAGTAAGTAGTGAGAAAGGGACAGACGCTCTTGATGTTGTAAAAATCATTAAAGGTCAGTAACTCTGCACAGAAATTTTGTGCAACACAATGCCCTAAAACACAGTGTGTCAATGTCAGAGATTGATGTCAACTGTGAAAAAAGTGCAGGACATGGTGAAAAAGGTGCTTCTTTTTCTCATGGATTTGCCATCACTAGTTCCATTTAAAATGGACAATAGAAACCACTCCTCACACCTTCAGGTACGCAGACATTTTTTCAGAGCTCAGCTGATTTGTGTTTACAATACAATTGTTGCTTTCACCAGCCTAACAGAGGACAACAATGAGACAACAGTGGTGTCTAACACCAATAAGATTATAGACAGGAGTGACTTAACAGGTGCATTATTGCACTCTTGCACAGCTTCTTTCAGATTTAATGTGAATTGCCAAGTGCACAGCGTACTGACATTATCCTGAACAACCAAAAAGTTCTGGGTTACCTTGCTGGTCACACCACATTTAGCCTCACTCAAAACATGAAGTTTATCACCAGCACAAAGACAGCTGTTCTGCTGTGTTCACACGCTGCAAGACTAGCAGTGGATGTCCTGCATGTATTGGTTGCAATGACTGAAATGTCATTGACCTGATTAAAGGTTAAAACATGTTGCGGTCATGAGCTTTTAAGTAAAACATAGGGAACTCACAAATGTCTTCAAAATCGAAAGTCAGAAAGCAGTTTTCCAGGTTCAAAACACAGCAGCTCAAATATAGCCAGTGCAATTTCGATCACGTTTCGCAACTTGTTTGAAATACAGACAATCCCAGGTACACACAATACAAGCATGTGCATTCTGATACAAAATTAAAAAGGGAATGTTAAGAATTTAATCGTATAGTAGTAGATCATATGATGTAGATCTTTTACATGTTTTCATTTGGTCAACACATCTGATTTATGTTTATTACATTGTTTTTGAGATTTCCTTAGTTGTGCTAGATTAGTGAATACATTTTAATGAAGTGGTTCATTAGAGGTCTCACTCATCTGAATTGCTCCCTGTTCCTGCTCCCGTCAACTCTGATGTTCACACAGCTGTCTGAATGAGCTGTCACATACTAAGTGTAACACAAAGCCCCAGGGTGCACATCATGTAAATGTATGTATTTCCATGATTCATTGCATGAAATTTGCATATTTACATGACTTACTGCTAATTACCAATGTCCTAGTCCCCATTGCACTGACTAAATATTCCCACGCTGAAATTATAGTCCTAATTATGAATAATAATAATGATGAAGAATTTTTAAAAAGAATGATGGCATTTCTGAGAAATCTAGAGCAAATTTAAGGTGACAGAGACTTGCAGGGGAATGCAATCGCTTCAATCTCCAGTGGAAGAATTAATGAATGACAGTTTTTCACTTAACATATTAAAAGCTTAGTACTTGAAAAAAGTAGCACTGGGCTCAACATAGTGTCTGATGCACCTGACTTGCAATGGTAAGATGGTCAATGCACTGTTTAGTGTACAGTTATGAGTTGATCAGTTATGTGTGTTGATGATTACTTCAAGGTAAATAGTTTGTGCTACGTTGTTGGCCAGGCAAGCTAGATTAACAATGCTAAGTTAACTAAGCTAGCTAACTTGTGTATGACATTAGATATTGTAGATGATCGCTAACTACCCTTATATATTACCGTGGGGTATATATGTATATGCCATTGCTTGACACTGAATTGTGCCACGCAAAAATTCTCCAACCAGATCTGTTACTGCAACTACAAGGATTGTAGCAACATTGTAACAACTAACTAACCACACCCGCCATGAGTAATGTAATGTAGGTTTCCGCGAGGTAGCTACACCACTAGCTATAAGCTAACCACACAGAGGGTTAATCCAAAGTAAACTTCACAAAAGAAATTGTCCCTAATTGCCACAATCTTATTAATATAGAACCATAAGTCGCAGGCAATATAACATACAACGGTTGTCGCGCTTTCTACATGACGGTGTGGAGAGGAGGAAGGAATGTGCAGGCTGCAGCTCAACGGCCAAAGCTGAAACATTTCGGCACCTTCAGCCCTAACTGAGATTTGATAGCACTGCAGTACCACAAATGTGCCCCTGAGCGGCAGCATATATACACTCACTGCCTGACCTGTATATTTGACCACAGATATTCAATCTTCACCAAACGCTCCCAGCCTACAAAAACTACAGTTGAACACCTAAAAAGACACCTTCTCTAATTCAAAAAAGGAAAAAGGTCTGCCAGTCAAGTAACATTAATCAGTTTAGTACATGTAAACTTGCAAAAAATAAGCAAACTCTATTCCAAAGTAAGTCCTCCAAATAGTCCTCTACTCGAGCCATCTAACTTGACCTGTATTTTCTCATTTTAAGATCTGCAGAGAATATGGTCTTTCAGACTATACTAGGCTACTACTACTACAAGCTACTATCGAAACTGTGTGCTATAGGTATTTTAATAATCATTAAAATGTGTTTTTCGGCTCACAACTGGATTACAGACATCACACCACCTATGTGTTATAACATGTATTTCTTAAAGGTGTCTTAAACATAACAAAAGTCAATACGTCAGAAAGCTAAAATACAACACTTTTTAAAAAAATTAAATATAATCATCAATTTAAATGTTTGCTTTCAGAGAAGAGGGCACCATTTTATCTGTTTTCCAGATTAGCCCGCCTGGCAATCAGATAGGATACTACATCCCAAAAGTTCAGCCTCAGGGCATTGCCTACTGTTGATAGAGTGACCTTTCTGTAACACCCTTGTTCGGAGCAGTGTCACAGATACATCACACATATACATTTATTGATTTGACGTGCTGCTGCCATCATCACAGCTAGAAGAAGCCTTCCTTCCAGGTTATCATGAAAAGGTGAACTCCCGACTAGAAAAGGAGGAGAGAATTTTATGCAGACAGCTATTGAATAGCCATTGATGTAGTTTGTTTTGATTTGGTGCTGGGTGTGGAAATACAGTAACTCCTTTTGTATTGAGGCCAGTAGACAAGGTTGTTTTGGATCATAACACTAGGTCGTTTAATTTGGATGCCGTTTGTTTTCACTGGGACTCACAGCCTGCATTTTGACACCACATGTCCCGGCTGGTTCCCTGAAGCCAGGGGCTGGACTACTGCCTCTTTGCCATCGTTTTGAAATAAAATAAAGTGTGGCTCCAATGGCTGTGGGAACCAGGATGATAGACCTGGCTTCAGAGGAGATCCCTAAAGTCAACGAGTTTACCTTTGCTACCTTGGAACAGGAGGCTTGACAGATACCGGGTTTTTTCTACATTCACTCACCATCACTCACTTTGTTTTTATTTTGAGCCAGTGAAATACTTGGAATCAAATAGGGGCTCGTCCGGGATCTATTCTATTGAGACTGAGGCTTTCTTAGTTGTGCAGTTTTACTGCATGCTGTGTGATTTTGTTTAGCCTAGTGAGTGACACGGGAATGTCTATTGCCTGCTGTTGATAGGCCTGTGTCTTGCTTTTATTTATATTGTAGCTAGCTAGTTTTGAGACGATTTGCTGGTTCTGTATTATGTGCAGGTTCTGTCCTGTTAATTACTGTGGAGTTTTCAGCTGACAGGCAAGTTGTTTGGCTGCCTTTGCAACACACTGGCAAAGATGACCCAACCTAAAGTGGTGTATCTTACATATTACCAGAAAAGACAGTGCTACTGCAGATTGATCATTTAGGTCCTAAGATTTGGGATCTGGATAAGCTTAGTTTGTTGAAGGAATATTCTGCCATGTTTCCTCTTAGGAAATGTGGCAGATTTGTATGTAAATATATAGGGTACTTATTTTGTTGGGTACGAATAATAGGAAACAAAATTCAGGGTTTTATTTTCTATTCGGTGGAGATGTCTTTGAAATTGTTTCACAGACACATCACACCTGCACATTTTGGTTTTTGATTTGGCATGTGCTGCTGTCTTTATCAGGAGGCTCTAGGCAGCCTCCCTTCCAGGTAAACAGGAAAAGGTAAACTGCTGACCGGATGAGGAAGAAAGAAAAATCATGGCAGTAGCCTTAATTTGAAGAGAGATATTTGTGAATAGCTATGGATATAATTATAGATAGCAGTAGGCAGCATTGTTTGGGCTCATAACGTTGTTCAATTTGGATGCTGTTTGTTTTCACTGCGACTCATAGCCTGCATTTTGAAGTCACGTGTCCCAGCTGGTTCCCTGAAGCCAGGAGCTGGACTGTTGCCTCTTTGCCATTGTTTTTGACCAAAATAAAGCGTGACTCCAGTCACTGTGGGAGCCAGAAAGATAGAGCTGGCTTCAGAGGAGATTCCTAAAGTCAATGCGGTTATCTTTGCTACCTTGGATCAGGAGGCCTGCCAGATAACAGGTTTTGGGTTTGTTTTTTCCTGCATCACTCACTTAGATTAGGAACTACTTTCCCTTTCAAGCCAGTTGTCTTCATTTTTATTTTGAGAGAAGTAATTTATAACACTGTCCACTTACTTCAATGACATATCCTGAATCCCAATACATACATCCTGAAGAAGCAGAACACAGTTGCCTGGCTAGTGTGCAGGGTCTGATGAAGGAGGAGTCATACCCTGCACTGGCTGGTAGGCTAATCGATCAGTTAATCAACAGATTCTTACCACCTGGTGACTTTCACATGTACAACACTGTGCCTAAGGTAGAGAGCTGAATCTGGTTATCAGCCAGTCACAAGTCCACACTGTTGTCTTCAGTCACATCTGCAAATAAAAAAGTCACCGACCAATTTCCACACTTAATGGATTTTGTGTGTGCAATTTCCTATTGCAGGTCTGAATGACACAGAAAGCTAACCACTTTCCTATGGCACCTTTAGGCCTGACTCCAGGTTCAAGATTGTGGATTGTGTCTTCAGTTAGGTTGATTAACTACATTTTCTGCCATGCTGATGGTGAGAGATCTGATCAAAACGTGTCAGACAGATACTGTGCTTAAGAAAAGCGTGTGCTCTTCAAAGCTTTGAGATGATGATCAAAGGGGAACAGGGTTTTCTGTGATGGCAAGTCTGATATATGCTGGACTGTGCACAGACCATACTCCTGTCCTGTTCTGTACAAAGAGATGAGAGATGTGACCTTTGCCTGTTAATAGCCTGTTAATATGAGAAACAGGTGTGAATGATTCTTATCAATGACATCCAGACCTTCATTATTGTTCCTATATACAAGTAACTTTAATGTGACATTATTATTTTTGGCGTGTGTGCCCACACACACCCCTATATTTATGCATGTTAAAACTTTACATTTAAATGGGTGTGACTGGCTAGACTAGAGACAAGGCCAAGAAAGCATGCAATATAAACACTTTATTACTGTGACATTAAATCTGAATGATGAATTCAAGATCTACATTTGTTAAAAAAATGGTAATCCAAATCCATATTTGTTGCTAATCCAAAGACTGTTGATTTTGTGATGCTCACTTGAAATCATTACTCATCCCTGAATTCACTCAACACTTGTTCTTAAAGAAGACGTTATGCTTCACAAACACAATGTGGTCAGTTCAGCCATCACTAAAAATGTATAATATTGTTTTTGCTGGTAATAAAAGGAAAAGATTCAAAGATGCATTTTCATAAGAACGTGACTTTCCTCTTTAATATGACCATTTGAGCAAAAATTTGCATTAAATTAAGTCATTTTGAATCAAGAATCTGTTTTGAAAGAGTTTATTTTGAAAGAGTTGACATTGTTACTTTTGAAGACATATGTCTTCTGCGTGCCTTTCAAAACTGTTGACTGGATAAAGTAAATCCATAGAAAACAGAAACCATTTTAGCAGTTGCTACTATGTTCCCCCTGGAAAACATTTATTTTCTGTTGAAAAAAAGTATTGGAACTATGGTTAAATCTGTGACAATGGAAAAAATGGTAAACAATGCTGATAATCCCATGGAGGAACAATGGAGGATTTTAGGGCCTATATTTTAAACTGAGCTGGATATGTTCATAGAGTATTCATCATCATAGATTACACCTGCAGTCAAATATTGGAGAATTAACAGTCTGTGATTAAAAGTGACTTTTGCTGGGGCATAAAGTTATAACACTTGCCATTTGACTGCCAGTTTGAGTCCGAGCCTGCTTTGTAGGAAAAGTGATGATGAGGGGGTGTCTCAATAATGTTCTATAAAGATAAATAAAGTTATAAAGTTAAATAAAGATCTTTGACACGGATTCTATTGAACATCACTTTTGCCACAAGCATTTTCTTTTGTTTCAGAATGGATGTGTTTTTCTGTCTGCGGCTCTGATAATGCTGAAGGAAGGTGCCAAACGTGATTGCTTTGGCACATGAATGAATATACAACAAGTGCTTCCTTAGGTCCATCTTAATTCCTTAAGTCAAACTTAATTCCTTAAGTTCATCACTCACAGGGAAGTACCATGTTTCGTACTGTCCGGACTGAATGCCACTGCCCCCACTGGCCCCCCGTCTGTCCCTGAGTACTGAGGTCTGACAAGTAACTCCAGTTTAGTTTTTTATGCCACTGGCTCCATGCCCCCATCAAGCCATCTAATAACGTCTACCAGCAAATAACTCTGTAACATCTGAGAGATCTAAAAGAAGATTAGATATACAACAATGTTTCCCACAGTTGGGCCACATTTCAGTGATGGCACTAACGATTCAGTATCTGTGCAGCTAATTACCTAACCCTAAAGCCTGAATGCTCTTCTTGCAAGATGCTCTGGATAAGAGCGTCTGCCAAATGATTAAACGTAAATATACTGTAATCCAATACTACTTTTTCTTTTTCTGCTATTTGGCACAGATAATTCAATGTATATATGTTGTGCATTTCTGTATCTTGTTTTAATACTACACATGGAGAGATATATTATTTTACATGGTGAAAATGTGATTCAGGTGAAAATGGATAATATCTGCAATTTAATTCTCTCATAGATTAAGTTGGAAAAAAGATTATTTTGATACACACTGATACTACTTGCATAAAGAAGGGATGCAGTTGTTCTGATAAGTCAAAGGAAGAATGATACACTAAAAGAACACAGTGAAACACGAAACCTTTTTCGCTTCTTTGTTATAGAGTGCGTTTCTGCAGCCTACCTCAGGTCTGTTTTTGAAGTGCCTTGAGTCCACATGTATATAAATGTATGTAAAATGTAAATTTCTTCAGTTTAAGAATTGAAGTCAAAGTGTTGGGAGCTCAGAGCTCAACGGTGGCATTTTATTTCTTTTTAATGACTTTGTTTTGCACAGATGACTTTTAAATCTTATTTGTTTAAAACTTATTTATTTACAGTACTCCCATATGCACAAAGGACACAGGCAGTGAAGTTTTCTCATTAATGTTTACTATGTACCATTAATGTTTACTCATGATGCTGCAGCTACTACTAATCTAGATTGTTGGAACTGTGTCACTGTTGCAATGGTTTAATCATTCTCTGTACAAATCTCAAAATATTGACTGCAAAGATGTTTAATGATCAAACTTATCAAGCATTGATTTGTAACACAAAGGTGAAATTCAGATGACAAGCAGTTAGGAATTGCCTATCCTTTTGATTATCCAGATTTTTCCTTCTCAACTATCTCATTTAATAGTAACCACAAAAAAAAAAAAAAAAAAAAAAACAGGACAAATTGCACAAATAAATGCCAATAAATAGAATACGTATGAAATCGTGTGTGGCAAATAAAAAAAAAGACGAAGCAAATTCATGTCCGAGATGGTGAGACTGGTGGAATGTTTGTTTCGCTCAGGACAGCGTTTTGTATCGTGTCATGCAGGAACTAAATGCCACAAGCCATTCTCTCTAAATCCCAACCCGGTATACATTTTTTCGCGTTTTAAACAATGTATACAAAACAATTAACGTTTTTAGTAATGCTTTAGCCAAGCCTTTTCTGATGGTCATAAAGGCCTGAGTCGCTTAACCAGTTGGAAACAGGACCGTCCACTGTAAAACCGGACAAGTGTCCACCCTTCCAAAATGTTGATTGTGAAATACCAACCGGTTCTCTGGTAGGCTATATGATGTGATTTTAAAGAAACAACTATTACTTATTATTTCTCTCTCTGTTTCTCCCTCCCGAACAGACTTTCATTGACACTAAAGGCTAACCAGAATGAAAGATCTTGGAGGAGGATGCTGCGTGATTTCAGCTATTGTTGAATCCAGAAACAAACGAAGTTTAATATTTAGGAACATCTCATTTATTTCCAAAAATAAGCAGCTCGTGGTTTTCGGCAAGGGCATACATTACCAGATTTAAAAACTCTCCTAGCTACCGATTATCTTATCATCAACTAAAATGGCCACGAAACGAGCACAGTGCATTGCAGATGTATTATGGTGAACATGTGAGCCACCGCTTAAAGTAGCAACGTGCAGGATCCAAAATCAGCGTGTAAAATCCACCACAAGATCTGTCTCGGGTGGTGACGCCCGGTGTCTGTCAGCTGACCTAGTGAACGTCAGACACGACTTCTCAGCGAAGTGAGGCCCACGCCACTTGATAGCGTGCATAGGGTTCATTATGTCCATAAATGATCAAAATAGTTTTGATTAATTGGTATTGCAGTTGCAGTATTGCATCTAAATGTAGATAATATCTGGAGTTTGGATGTTTCGTATTTTTATTTGCCTGAATGATGAATTTGGTATTTTGATGAGTTTGTGCTTTTTGTTAGATCGTGAACGTTGAATATATGATGCATGCCTCCTTATCAGCATCTCAGTGCATTTGTACGCGATCAATCACTTCATCTCACATTTCTCAAGATGATGCAGTTCAGAGTTTCGGACACACAACTTCGTCTGTGGTGTGTGGTTGTCCAGAACATACTGTTATAAAAAGTGCTGTCTAACATTCTTTTCATCCTCCAGTTGGGTAAATATTAGCTTGTTTTGACGGGATTTATACCTTTTCACTAATCATTTTAAAAGGTACCTCTGGCACGTGTCAGATCAAAGCTAACCAATACCATCTTATCAATGAATGTTACATATTACAGGTAGCGATTGCTTTCTTGAAGGCAACTCTGAAACTGAAACATGCAATTAGATATGTTAGATGTTTGTGTAAGTGTGTAAGTACAAACAACATTTTGATTTAATCTGCCTTTTCCCAAGTGTACCATCATCTCATTTCTGACAAAGTTATCAGGTGCCATCGACCGGATTCACAAAAGCAACGCAAATGGTCAAAGGGCGCGCTTTACATTAGCTTAGCAGATACTGTCCAGGGCGATTTACACAGATTTCGAATTTTACATGTTATCCGTTTACAAAGCTGGACATTTACTGAGGCAACTGAGGTTAAGTACCTCAGTACAGTGTCCCGCCTGGGAATCCGATCGGTAACCAATGAGTTACGATCCCTGCCCCTGACGTCACACTGTTAGCCCTTTTCTGCAAGCTTTTGATCATCGTAAAGGCATTTGAAAAACCCTGAATGTCAACATGCTTTGATTTACTTTCTCTGAACAATTAATGACAAAGGGTAAAAGTAGCTAGATCAACGGACCGAGGACCCGAGGTGGTCTCGGCGAGGCTCCATAAAATACTTGGGAGTAGTATTTCTAATTTTCACCCCCCATCCCAGCCCTCTCATCCCAAATCTGTACATGGCGTCTCAATTTACCCAAATGCTTTTAGTACTGTCGCCATTCCAGCAACTACTAAACCGATTTTCCACTTGTTCATTTATTTACAACCACCGTAGGCCTACTGTATGCCGATCCCAGTCTCCCAGATATGACTCAGGTTGCGCTTGTCAAAGGTGAGATGTAAATCTCAGAAGACGGAGAAAAACATAAAGAGCCATTGTAATTTTAACCATCGAAACCCGATTCTGTTTTTTTTAATCCTAGCACCTTAGCATGATAAGAGACAGATACTGTCGAGAACCAGAGCGCTAGCACCTGCACGTTCAGTTTCGAAGAGAAATGCAGCATAATGCTGCTAATTAATTTGCTGATTAATTTGACAATGGGTTAAAAGAGGCGCGAATAAAGTATTCATCTACCCAATGGTGAGAGATTGTCACCTTGAAAACACAATTGGAGGAGGTGGAATGTTGGTTATTCTCTACAACATATTAGTTTCATGACTTGGAAACGATGGAAGAACCGTTCAACTTGCTTAATTTATTTAGCAGATGGAATTTTAGTATCTAGAATCAGGGCTTAAAACTTTACAACTTTGGTGTGGTCACACTTGAAAAACACGACTTGTGTTTCGAGCACTATGCAATCCTAACATCGCCTTTTTGAATGGGGTTGGAAATAACTTTGGTAAAATGGAAGGAGTTGGCAAAGTTGTCTCTTTTTTGGATGAACTGCACTGGCGTAGTCTTTCCATTACAAGAGTAGACGGATCAAAGGTCGATCAATAAACGTTACATCTAAAGAGTTTAGTATAGATAGATACTTCTTTACATACAATCTAATGTTTATCTGCACATCGTCTGTCTTTTCTTTCAACTGTTCGTTTATATATGACGTGTTAATTCAGGAGAAATTAAAGGAAACATTTATTCCACTCAAAAGAGGTTTGATGGCTTTCGGAAAATCTCCTCATAGTCAGTGAAGTAGTAATTAATCATGTAGTTTTAACGAGCTTTTTTATGAATTCCGTTAACTGCAGCTACGCCTTTGAAAAGCAAGTCCGGTTGGATAACGAGATGACTATCTAATCGGAAACTATAATGCACAACAATCAGATTGCAAGATTTTGGGGATAAGAGACGTGCTTCTGCAAAAAGGCGTGGCGACCTTCAGGAATGTAATCTCTCCCGTACATAAAGGGCAAAGCGACGCTCCGGGTGATGCGCGCGTGGCTAGTACATTGCCTTGCGAATAGATCAGGGGTTGATTAAGGGGCTACTCTTTTACTTGTCAAAGACGGGGAATTTTACATGGCCGTTCATGTATGACTTTGTGACTGGGGAGCCGAAAACGAATTTAACGACTTGGTACCAACTGCTTCTGTTCCCCAAAAAAGTTGTTTTTAGATTAAAGGAATGGCTGCCGCTATTAATCCGTCGATTACACAGAAACCTAATGCCCCGTGATACGGGGTGAGACCGTGGGCAGCTGAAATTGTATCTGGTCAGCTTAATTTTGATGACTCAGCGAGGAGCTATAAAGGAGGGGATTTGAAGTCATTTCAGTTCACTGTTACATTTTTTTCTGGTGGCATTGACTGAATTCATCAAACATGAAGGTAGTATCCTCTTTTTGTTTCTTTGAGACTCGTGCGTGCTGAAACAATTCATGTGTTTAGCGTTTCACAAATGCGCTTAATGCAAGTTGCCCTGACCATTTTCGTTTCCTTTCTAGGACTCTTTGAAGGACTTGAATATCACGGACCTCAGCGCCATGGAACAGGACAACGGTCTGGGCATTATGCCTATGAAGAGATACCGTCATAGTTCCTCCAATTCCTCCAATCAGGAGAAAGAAAATAAAACATTGAGCAAACTGAGAGTTGGCCTGCTGACACAGGACTACCCGAAGAAAAATGGGGAGATAACCAGTGGCCAGTACGGGATCAATTTGCTGCTCTTCGGGATTGCGTTGATGCTGGGCGTCTCGTACCACGGCCATTCCATCAAGGAAAAGCACCTCTTGTCTTTCATCACGACTGTCATGCTCGTGCAGCTGGTGTGGATGCTATGGTACATCGTCAGAAGGGCCAGACAGAAAAAAGCGCAAGGCGGTCGCACCGAAAAGGATTCGCACGTTGGCACCAGTTGGCTTAAAGGTAAACTTGCTCACGTTCTGCTGTTGAATCAATCACAAGGTGCGGAAAAAAACGAGCATTGCAAGATAACGATATTGCTGCCCTCCACAAAACTCCAGTGCAGGCCTAACCAGTTTTTAGGAGCCTGGGTATGCTTTTGAATTCTGATTGACTTAGTTTTAATCTGTAGCCCTTTAATAAATGTGTAGATGTAGACCGAATACCAGCGCATGGGTATAATCAAAATCTTCTTTTAAGATCCTAGACATGAAATGATTAAGAAGATTGTGGATTTCATTAGCCATGTGAATTGTGCAACTTGCCATTTAGTGGGATTAGAGCAGCATTAATTAATGGATAATCATGACAACCATAATCTAATTCTCTCCTAATATATTCTACATATATTTCTTTTTAGGTGGGCTAACGATTCTAGCTTTACTTTCGCTGATTATGGATGCTTTTAAGATCGGGCATTACGTGGGCTACAAAGCGTGCGTGTCGGCAGTTCTGGGAGTTTATCCCGTTGTCCACGTGATTCACACAATATCACAGGTAAGGACATCTGCGATCGCTCTATTCCTTTTTTAAAATGAAAGTAACTAGGTACACACAATGCGTTTTTCGGTATTGTAACATCTATAATCCTATATATAGACAATTACTTTGTCTGAATTCGACACACCTTGGCCCGAGGCCACTTGTTACTGCAAGGATCTTTTTATACTGCCAAATCTGACTGACAACTTTAATTCAGTTTAATACTTCCGGAACAGGTTTCCGAAATGTGTGTTTCACTGGGTGGAATGGCTGTGCACATGTCTGTTTCGATTAATGAAATTGATCTTCTTTTAGGTACATTTCCTTTGGTTTCATATCAAGGACGTAATCAAGACGTTTGAGACGTTTGAAAGGTATTACCATTTAAAAGCTTATAGTGTCATTTATTTACCCATAACATACTCATTACATAATGCCAGATGTGCACTTAAAAGGCACATATTTTGGGTTATTCTAAAGTGTCATCTTGTCCCCGTTTTAATTACAGATTGTCAGTGCCCGATGCTTTCCAATGGTATTCCATTTGTTTAGAATTAATAATTCTTTTTAATGTAATGGCATGTGATTTGCTGATCTTGCTTAAGGTCACATTTTTATAAGTTTTGTCAACATGGTGTTTGCAGGTTTGGAGTGATCCACGCTGTCTTTACCAACCTGCTTTTGTGGTGCAATGGGGCCATGACTGAAGCAGAGCATTCCCTGGAGAGCCACAAAAAAAGGCTTGTTGCACTGGGGTTTGTGAACTATACCAAAGGTAAGGCGTGTGGTTGAGCATCGCTTGCAATTAAAACTGAAAGAACAATAGCCCACTTGAGGGACGGCTTTATTGGACGACGGGGTAGGGGGCGCGGGGTCTTAACAGTTCTTGTTTGTGTGGAACAGTTCTCTTAGGTTTCATGCGACGCCTTCTCTTTCGACCCCAAATGGATTTACCTGAACAGATTTGTGGCCAGGCCCCCAGGGGTGCTGCAATTACAGTAACTGATACAGCCAGCCAGGTTCTATCCTTTCCTCATATCCGGCTGTGGGCCTGGCCGCTTCGCTGTCTATTTTAATTAAAGGGAGCAGACACTGTTATCCGGAGTGACAGTTTTTACATGTTATCTGTTAAGTGGGCAAGACTGCCCACAGAGGGCAGCATTTCAGTGAAGCAAGAGCAGAAATCTGTAGGAAGCAGAAGCAGGAAGAGCAGGATTCTGTAGTTTTAGGTGTTTGCATTTGCAAGAATATTTCTAGGGGCTAGAGGCAGCAATGTAGCATAGTGGTAAGGAGCAGGACTTGTAACTGAAAGGTTGCCAGTTCCCTGTGGGGACACTACTCTTGTACCCTTAGACAAGGTACTAACCCAGAATTGCCTCAGTAAATATCCATCTGTAGAAATGGGGGCTTTGCTTCCCATCAGTTTCAGAATCACAACAATGCCCAAAATACCCTCAAAGGGAGGGTGGTGGAGGTCATTGATCACCCCCATATTTCAGTTTGTAGACTGAATCTCTAGAGTCACACAAATACAAATATTGTAGTCATTACCAGTCCAGATGACCCTCTGGACCCAGATGACCCTCTGTGACCCTCTGAACGCAATCTGACTGAAGGATGTTCACTTAAATGAGAGGATCTAAGACGCTCCCCCAGGACTTTCATTGTCTCTCGTCTCACGCAGTACTGGGAACCAAAGCAAAGCAGCGAGCAGACATTCATTTATGTGTTGTATTAAGCTCAGTGATGTATATTAATCCTAATATGGGATATTACTCCAGTAATCGCATGGCTATCTCATTTTACAGATCACCACAAGCCACAGTGCAACTGTACCACCAGCGCCTGCTCCGTTTTCTCCAAAAGCCTCTACTACCTCTACCCCTTCAACATCGAGTACCACATCATCGTCTCTGCCATGCTCTTCGTCATGTGGAAGAACATCGGGCGCACCATCGACCACCACCAGCACGCTAAGGCGGCGCCGGTCGCCAAGACGGCGGGGTTGGTGGTGGGCCCCATGCTAGGCCTGATCGCCCTGGCCAGCACCATCGGCGTCCTGGTGGCCTACCTGATCCAGGTGGAGGACTCGCTGGAGACCCGCAACTCCGCCATATCCATGTTCTACTACCACGGCATTGGCATGCTGGTGTGCATGTGCACGGCCAGCACGGTGGGCCTGCTCATCTACAGGACCTACAACCTGCCGCTGGACTCCTCCAAAAACCCCTCCCGCCAGCTGGACAAGGAGCTGCTGTGCGGCTCCGCCGTGGGCACCTGGCTCATGGCCTGGTGCAGCATTGTGGCAGCAGTGGCGGCACAGAGCTCCCCCAGCTACCGCTGGCCCAACCTGGCCTACTCCCTGCTGCTGGTCCTGGAGAAGTACGTCCAGAACCTCTTCATCATCGAGTCGCTGTACCGCAAGGAGGAGGAGGAGGACGACGACCCGGCGACGCCGTCCGGGGTGTTCGCCGTGACGACTGCATCCCAGGCCCCGCCCTACGACGGCATCATCAATCGGGCCTTCATGAACCAGGACGTCGACCTCGAGGAGAATGGATATTTGTACTGCCGGCAGAGATCTACAGAAGCACCTCCCTCGGTGGCCCCCAGGGGGCCTGAGAAAAAGAGCAGGAGGAAAAAGACTCTGAGGAACATCGCTGTTTTCCTGATCTTATGCAACAGCGCAGTGAGTTTATATGTCTTTTGTTTCAGTCTTTAACATTTCAGTCTTTTCCATTTCCTGTGCTCTTTGCCTCCTTGCACTCCCCCTTTCTCATGTTGCCTCTTTCTCTCTTCCATCTCTTGCAGCTGTGGTTGCTACCGGCGTTTGGCTGTCGGCCCCAGTACGATAACGGACTGGAGCAGGAGACATTCGGCTACGTCATTTGGACCATGGTGCTGAACTTCGCCATGCCCCTGAACCTTTTCTACCGCATGCACTGTGTGGCCTCGCTCTTCGAAGTGTTCCAGAATGTGTGATCATAAGGAAGGGCCTGGCGCGGCACGCAAATCTTGCACAACTTACTGTTACAGGGGTGTTACCTACTACAGCTTACTGCTATGATCGGCGAATCAGAATGAGTCTGGGAATGGGGAGATTGAGGTGAATGAAATGGTGAGGTTCTAGATGCTTTTATTTCAAAGGCGGAATGCAAAACGGTATTACTTGAACATCACTGCTAAAAATGTATTTAAAAAAAAACAAGATGGTGCTTTTAAATGTTATACTTGAATATCTTATCAGAAATTTTATTATCATTTAAACTGGAATGGAAGGTGGGTTAAGCTTTTCAAATGGTGATATCCTCACTATGTAAACTACGTTGTGTTACATGCATAGATTGCATTGCAATTCCAGAAAATCTATGCATTGAATGTTTAATGCAAAATTTTAAGTTTTGCAGGTGCTGAGTATTGGGATTATTAATTGTCACTTAAAAAGCCTTATACGTTAGCATTTTATTCCTGGATGTTTATGTACTGTATAGTTTGATGTTCTTACATGCAAACATGTTAGTCAGCACATATTGTACCATAACTGTGCTACATTTAACTGTAATAGACATGTCTTCTGTGTGACTCACTATTTTGACTCTGTGTATCTTATGAAACATTGTAAAGAAACTGCTAATCTTTTTCTTACCTTAAATTTCTGAGGTAACATTACAGTTTCTCAAAAAAACATTTCCTGTAGTTTCATTTTTTATAACTGAACCACAGTTGACAACAGAATGATTTTTATTCTGTGAGACTCTTTATGCGCATGTAAATTTACTGTTTTTTCCTCCCACAAATACTCCTTTTATCTAAACAACCGTCTAGTCTTCTGCCAAGTTCTCCTTTGAGAGTTCAGATGCTCAGTTACATATTAGTTGCATCAAGTAATAAAAATAGGCAACAAATCAAAACTTGGAGAAACTGCAGATTTTACCCGTTAAGATGTCATTGATAGCACTGTAATTTGAAATCTTAATTAACTGGTTGACTTTTCTGAGACGTACTGTATAATACAGCAAAATCTGTCGACGTGGTAACCATCTTACTTTCCTCAGTGGTGTGCACATAAGGACATACATGCAGATCAGTGCTTTCTCTTCTGTGGAAGTGAGGTCACGCATCAGCAATATGCAGGCCTGACACAAACTACAAGAACCAATTTTGTCATAATGACAATGTACAGCATGATTCCTGCTAGTGAATCCAAAGCTAAAGAAATGAGCCGGAGACGTGTGTGCATATTGGATGTGTGCATTGCAAGCAATTGCATAACAGTTCATTTAAGGAATAATGATTGGCTAGTTACAGCCTAAAATGTATGTGAGCTCTAATAATTGCATAATCTACATGCTGACCCCAGGAATCAGGGGAGGCTCGTGACCTTGAAATAGCAGAAGGTGACAGATTAAATTGATTTCGTATGATTAGCTAATAGGATCAGGCACGTGTAGTATTCTTGTATTCCTGATTAGACCTGATTGCATCTAATGTTATAATATTACCATGCACATATGTAATTAATGTACTTTAAAAGAAATCAGCTGCTAGTGGATAATCCTGATTCAAATTAACTCAAATTGAAATGCTATTGTTCGTCATGCAAAACAATGACAATCAGTCTCTGCACAATTTCAGGTCAGAGGTGAGTTTTCAGCCCTCCCTGTTATAAACTCAGTGACCTCCATTGACAGGAATCTTGAGGAGATCAGGTTGAACCAAGCCCACCCCATTCACCCCCAAATCCGAGACTGCCCCTCTGCTGTGTAATTACTCATTGATCTGCATATGCAGCTACAGGTGTAATTAATACAGTGTTTTCCCCGCGTTTCCTCCAGAGCTGCAACCTGAGCCTGGGATTTGTTCTCAACACTCCACCACTCTGTTGAATGTTGTCTGAATGCTGTTACTATTCCCCCCTTTACCTGGGAACAAGAGAAATGCCTGTCACCTGTCACTGTTCCCAAAATCCAGCAACACAAATACACCTGTCCCAGCTGCAGCTCATCTTCACCAGCAGCACAGCAGTTTGATCCAGTGATAGTAGAATGAGACTCCATTAGGCCCAAGATGGTGGAGCTACCATGCACATCAATGAATCACTTAAACTAAACCAATCACAGTGTTTTGATATGGAGAGCATTGTCTTTTTATTTGTTTGTACCAGTGATTGACAGCCTGTTATATTGTCTGAAGCAGCTCTCCAAACCAAACTGTTGTCCTGAAGACAAATGCCAAAGTAAAGGACAAAGACTGTAAAATATAAATCCTTAGCTGCTAGTATGTGGCTGTCCTTGCTCAAGATGCAGGTCACGTTTTTGTTTTGAACAACTGATGAATTGCTCTCCCACTGTGTAATAAAAGCATTTTAGAAAAGTTGGCTGCGTGCAGGACCATGACTCTTACAATGCCTATCTACACTTTACACGCTTTACTTTTCAGCAGCATATTTGAGTTCTGTCTGATTCTGGGAGTCCCAAGACAGCTCTCTGAGCAAGAAAATTCAGACAACTTCATCACGTACCAACACTTGCAGAATATCACCACTAGGTGGAGACAGCGCGTTTTTTTCCAGGATGAGAAAAAGTAACCAGAATTCAAAAAATACAGCGCAGTCTGTGCAAGCCATGTATTCTACTCCAAAACTGCAGTCACCTTAACCCCAAAGAGACTCTTGAGATATAACTCGCTGATAAACTTTTAACCATGGCGACAGCTGTCTTGGAAATGATAGTTCAAGTGCTGGACAAAAGTTCAGAAAGGATGACTGCTTGTATAATGCGTAAATTAAAGGTCTGTTGTTTGATTTCCGGTGTCAGTTACCTTTTCATTTTCGAGCTTCAATTATTATTTCTATAATAATCCGTGACATAGTGAGCTTTTAAATAAAAATGTTTGAAATCTCACAAGCAACTAATATTTTTTCAATACTTTAATGACTGGGTTATTCGTGGATTATTTTATCGTAGTGTATGCTGTTTTGACACATCATAAGAAACTAATAAGTACCTAATCTGTTGCCATGATGCCACCGATGGCTGGAACGACTTATTTTCATTGCACTGAAGATCCAAGCACACAGAAACTTGAGCTAACAAACATATGAATCGTGACTTGGAATTATGTGTGCTGTGATTTTCCCAAGGCCTGTTGGTTTAGTTATACGTAAATACTTCACGTGAAACATGTGATAATGCGTGGACCGATTCGTATGTTCACCCATGGAGCTGTATCACATGATGCAATGTAAACTGATAGTGTCTTTAAATTATGTGAATCCACACACTGAAAAGCAAATCTCTGTTGTGGGAAAACATTTTGTTGTGTTCTGGCGGGCCTTAGTGCGTTATCTTGCTCCTTTTATAGCTGCGTCTTAGAGAGATACATTCCGGGAAAGAAACAGAACACTAGGCTTTAATTTGATATTATGGTTACCGTTACGTAGCCTTTAAATGTGTTGCCCATCAATAAACACTTCCATATGCACCCTCTCAGCACACTCTTCCGCCTCTCCATGGAAGGAATATCACCCCAGCATCCGGTTGAAATCGTAAACCTTCTCTCAAAGTAAGTGCTGCAGAGATTTCCACTGAAACTTCTCACAGCTCCTCCGCCGTTCGGACAGCCGACGGATGGATGTTGTACTGCCACGCATAAAGTGCCGGTTTCGTAATTCTGGCCGTGTGAATTGTTTTGCTCTTGGGACGACAGAGGGCGGATCTTGGGAGTTGGATTCGCGGCTCCACTTCCAGGCGTGGAGAACTCCTCACGGAGCCAGAATATGGGGGTGTCCGGGCTGCTGGCTGGCAAGTATCTCGGAAACTCTCAGGTACCACACTGTCAATGACGTGGTGGCGACCATATAGTGTAGTTGATCAAACTTATGATCTGTAGGCTACTTGTGCTCCGTCCGTACCGTACCGTCTAAAACACTGTTTTACATCTGTGTCCCTTTGAAAAAGCTTTATTTATTAATTTATTAATCCCCAATAACAATCAGTTGACTCTTTCACCCCATACGACCGTTCTAATGGCGCAACCTTAACAAATCTATAATTTCAACAGAGGTAACAAAATATTTTCCTTCATGTGTTTACCTGCCTAAATCTAATTTCATAGTTGCCATACCGAGAGGTGAAACGTTGTAAATTTGTTCAAAACTAATTGCAAATTGTTTGGCCTCACTTGGTATCGATCAATATGAATCGCATTTATTCGTTTACGAAAATTCTTATAATAAAGAAAATAATAACACTTTGAACGAGTGGATGTTATATTTGGATGATCCTGTGCAGAAGGTCCGGCCCCGAAGTAGTAATAAAGGAACTAAATAAAGGTTGACCTGCGAAAATCCCGCGCAGGCTATATTGGGTTTACCTTTGTACGCGAGATGGAATGATTAGTGTAATTATTGCTGTGGTGGTAGCTTCCTACTCCTGTCAACGTATTAAACAGTTTATTTGTTGTTGTGTAATAGCGCAAGAATCTCACAGACTCAATGTTGCTTATACATGCTTATCGAAGACCGCACTATTCAGCACCACGGACAGTTCCAAATGCGACCTCGGGCAAAGTTAAAGCGCGTCGGTGCCTGTGATTGCTCGGTGCTCTGCAAGAAAGCTTCATTAAGCTTCATTCAGAGCATAATTAGGTTATTTAAACAGTTTTAATGATTGATTACGTACATTTGCTGATAATTCAATTATTGTGCAGGTGCGAGAGAGGGTGTGAGAGAGACAGCGAGACAGAGAGACAGAGAAAGAGAGGGAGAGAAAGAGAGAGAGAGAGGGAGGGAGAGAGAGAAAAAGGAAGAGAGAGGATTGTGTATTTTTAAACGTTAGGTTTATTCATGTTATTGAGAAAATTGTTACGCGAGTAACTGAGAACACTCAATTTCTGCGGCAGCTTTCCCTATGCTGTAATCAAAAACTAACGTAAAAAATTGGACATAAATGTTACCTGGTCGTAGCTATCTGACCGGTAAGCAAGTGGTACTCATTTCGTCTCGTTAGTTCATTATTAAAGCTTGATTTACTTTCATTCACATCTTTATGATTTCATTATTATCTTGCTTATATTCCCGAGAAGAGTGGGGGAGGAGGTGATGATGGTGAAGGTACCCCCCTGCCTAGACCAGCTTCTGGCCTCAAAATAGCTCAGTCAGTTTTAAGTGCCTTTGCCGTGCGCTGGCGAGGCAGGTCACGCGACAGGCAAGGTAACACCACGCGCGCGCTCCGTGGCGAGGATATGGTTTTATTCCTTCAGCATGTCAGCTGCCCCTGTCGGCTCTGTCTGAAAACGGACAGATCCTCGGGAAATGGAAATGCTCTAATTAAGCACGAGCCTATTTTTAATGCCACCATGTCATCAGTGGAGAAACCGTCCAGCCGATCGTCTGTCACAATTTTCTAAACGCACGCGGAGCTGTGCGTAGCTTTTTTTTCAATTGAGGAAGCACATGGGGACTCCGGCGAAATACCTCTCATCGGTGCACGAAAGTCAGTCCGTCCCGTTTTCTGTTGGAGAGATAATGTGGAACACGACCGAATCGGCCGCGACAACCGACAGCAGAAAGGAATTGATAGTTCGGACGGTGACTGGCTGCTTGCTCTCCATCCTCATTCTCTGGACACTGCTGGGAAACATTCTGGTGTGCTCCGCGGTGCTGAAGTTCAGGCACTTGCGAACTAAAGTGACAAACATTTTCATCGTCTCACTGGCGGTGTCCGACCTGTTCGTCGCTTTGCTGGTCATGCCCTGGAAAGCCGTGGCCGAAGTTGCGGGATACTGGCCATTCGGGGCATTCTGTAACATCTGGGTGGCTTTTGACATCATGTGCTCCACGGCTTCGATCCTCAACCTCTGCATCATCAGCGTGGACAGGTACTGGGCCATATCGAGTCCATTCCGATACGAGAGGAAAATGACTCAGAGAGTGGCCTTTGTAATGATCAGTGTAACATGGACGTTGTCTGTACTTATTTCATTCATACCAGTCCAGCTCAACTGGCACAAAGCCAGCGACGAGACGGTCGGGACAAATAGCACATCTTTTGGGGACAAAGCCGAAAATTGTGACTCCAGCCTCAACAGAGAATACGCAATATCGTCGTCTTTGATAAGTTTCTATATTCCCGTTGCAATTATGATTGTGACTTACACGAGAATCTACAGGATCGCTCAAATTCAGATACGGAGAATATCTTCTTTAGAGCGCGCGGCGGAGCACGCGCAAAGTTGCAGGACCAACAGACTAGAGTGCCAACACCACAATACCTTGAAAACGTCGATTAAAAGGGAAACCAAAGTCTTAAAAACTTTATCTGTGATTATGGGTGTTTTTGTGTGTTGCTGGTTACCTTTCTTTATTTTGAACTGCATCGTCCCGTTCTGTGACAGACCACCGACTGACCACAAAGCCGGGCTTCCTTGCGTGAGTGACACAACTTTTGACGTGTTTGTGTGGTTTGGATGGACCAATTCGTCCCTAAACCCAATTATCTACGCATTCAATGCAGACTTTAGAAAAGCCTTTGCCAGTCTTCTGGGTTGCCGTCATTTCTGCTCGAGAACACCAGTTGAAACTGTAAATATAAGCAACGAGCTTGTCTCTTATAACCAGGACACTCTATTTCATAAAGAAATCGTTACCGCGTACGTCAACATGATTCCTAACGTAGTGGACTGCATCGACGATAACGAGGAAACTTTCGATAGGATATCACAGTTTTCTCACAACAATGAAATCGCAACAGATTCAGTATGCGATCTGGACGACTGCGAGGCAGATATTTGCTTGGACAGACTGACACCATTCACTCCTAATGGTTTACATTAAGTCATTCATTTGTCTGAACCCATGCGTGAAAAGGATGTATTGCTCTAATCAGATATTTAAAATGTGTTGTTGTTATTACATGCATACAGTGACGTCGTAATATTGTGACAATAGACAGGGACATTCTGTGTTATTTATTGAAAGGGTATGGGCAAATGCATTTAAAAAGTGTTGCTTAATATTAACAACCCTAATAATTTAGATATGAATTTAAAGTCAGTATACTGTATTTCATATGCAAGTGCACGGGAACACAGCAAATACATTAAGTACACTCTTTCTGGGATTTTAAAATGTACGTCAGTAACTGATTGTCATTTTGAGATGAATGGACGTTCCGGGCAGTAGGTTACAGTTTGTCTTCGTTAAGCAGTATTACCCATCGACAACGACAGCAATACTTGTTAAATGCCACAAGATGGGGAAAGCCTTATGAAAACCCAACATGGTCATTTAGTAAATTTCGAAAGCCTTATTTACTCTGAGATGGTGCAATACATTTTGAGCACGAAGGCATGCGTTTATGTAAAAAAAAATATGCCTAAGGATGCCAAATATTTAAGTGCCCATTAATTCACCTTTCTCTCATCCCTCCCCCTTGCATTTAAAAAACGCTTGTCAGTGGAGTTTTACACGAACCACACGCACACGATCCGTCATAGCTTTCTCATATACGTCAGACTTGTATGACGTCGCTCCCTGTGCACCCCAGGGAACGAGGGGAAAACGCAGAAGAACGCGTTATTTTTTAATAACACTCATTCACACAGTCATACGTTAACACAGATGGTCAACCCACGTGCGCGTAGGCATTGAAAAGGAGAGCAGTTAGGTGTTCAATAAGTGATATGTCTGTAGACGTGAAACGTGTGCTGGTGTTGTTCGCGGTGGTGTACTGAAGTAGCATTGGTGGTTGTTGTAACGGTAACGTGTTCACAGTGCTATATGGAATGCATTCGGACAGGCTGAAACGTCACGGCTACAGTTCGAGAACGATCATACGGAATTGATCATACGGGTCATAAAAAACGAGTTCATTGTCTGTTTCTCACACCTAAAAAAATCTGAAACGTAGGCAACATATTTTTTTGTTTGTTTCATGCAGGTTGGCGTATCCTTTAATCCCTATAACAAACTGTAGGTGCAATCTCTAATATGTAACAAAGGACACTGGAAATGGTAACATTAGTCATTAGCCGGCATATGCGGATTCTCATTTTCGGGAGTTTTTAGTGGAAAGCACGCGCTGATATGATGTTCATTTAGGCCTGCCCCACCCCTAAAAATAGCCTAAATGGTTATTTAATCAACTCTTAGACATTTTGTATTCAGGGTGCACTTAACTAACGGCAACATTAAGAACTGAAACCCAGATGAGCACTCAAACAGGAAAAATACGAGAAGGGTCAAAGCATAGCAGAGAGAAGTAATACACACAGTGACCTGTTCAGCTGGATGTATATTTGACTGCTATATTTCCA
This sequence comes from Megalops atlanticus, assembly GCA_019176425.1. NCBI lineage: Eukaryota > Metazoa > Chordata > Actinopteri > Elopiformes > Megalopidae > Megalops > Megalops atlanticus. Next base: position 28,553,902 of record CM032891.1, read on the forward strand.
TCTTTTAAATGATGTAGAGATGACACGTTATGAATGTAAACTGTTCTTCAAACTGTGAAGTACGATACCATTTAAAAAATAAAATTCTATTGCCAGAAACGACGCTTTCCTGATGGTTTCAGTGTTCACTGTTACTGTGTGAAGACAATGCCGGCTTGCAGTGTTTTGCTTTTGTTAACTGACATTGTATGTTGACAGAAGATTGAACTGACAAGCAACAGTGGACTGAATTCAGAGACTCAAAAAGCTCACTCAGTCAATAAAACAGTCTTTGTGGAACTCCCCTGGGCTGTTATCATCCTCATCCTTCCTGTTGGGTGACAGAAGTACGTGCACTCCATCTTCAAGGACAACAAATTGCCAAACAGGGCGATAATGCCAGTTTCCCCCCTCGCCTGGAGCAGGGGTTTGCAGGTAAGCCAATGATTCCTGAGCCCCCTGGCTACGTGCAGCAAAACCTGGAATCCACAGACACGAGCAGCAGGTGCACTCAGATGAACAGAGCGATTGCAAGAGAAAACGTACAGCTGAAACGAACGGTTTCAAAACATTTAAAGCTGTTTTTTTGTTTGTTTTACAAGGGGATTGGAGGGACCCAGGATATTCTCTGTTGAGACAGACACAATATCCTTGATGAGTCTTTACTCGTTCTGTGGACGTGTTCTGCTGAATCAAGCCCTAACATGGGAAAGACGAGCCAAGACACTTGGAGCTTGAGCAATGTGCATGTCTATGAGCGATGCAGACAATCCTACACCTTTCCAAGCATGAAGGCTTGATCCCTCAGCAACTGTTTCCCCTTCATGAGAGGTAGTTGGTCTTGGTATAAATCTCAGAGCAGAGACTGAAGTTTAGGCAAGGAGGCTGAGGGTTATTCCATGTCCATCAAAAACAAAACCATATGAAAGGAAACAGAGAAACTCTCTCTCTCTCTCTCTCTCTCTCTCTCTCTCTCACTCTTCCTTCCTCTCTCCCTCTTACCATCTTATTTTTTATCTACACCTTGCTCTTACTCTGTCTTCCCCCTCTCTCCCTTTTTTCTCACATATTCGTACACACTTTCATCTGTCACACTTCCTCTAGTGTTTCCACTCACTTGTTCATATTTTACTAATCACTCCATTACTTGTATATACTGTATACTCAGAAACCCTTCCAGACTTCAGGGGGAGAAGGATAGCTGTCACCTGTCTACCAAAACCTTTTTCATCTGTCTACTTTTGATCAATGTCAAAGTGTGACTTGGATGATGAGGAATGTCAGTGGTGACAGAGAGAAAGCATGAGAGGGAGGGAGAGAGAGAGAGAGAGAGAGAGAGAGAGAGAGAGAGAGAGAGAGGGAGGGAGAGAGAGGGAGAGAGAGGGGAGAGAGATAGGGGTATAGTCATGGAAACCACAGAAAATCCATCAGGAAAGACCACTGAAAATTGCTCCTGTCATTGCTCTCTCATTCTAAATAATTTACATATTCTCAAAAGAGGAACATAAAGGAAACAAGTACACAGATTCTGTGAAAGAGAAGACGTTCAATATGGGATTCTGAACCTACAACCACCCCACAGCAAAGCAGGACTAAGGAGCATCACCCTGTTGATGGAGGCCTGCAAGTCATGACACATTAAATAGTGAATCCATCAGACCTCAAATGTTACACATGGGTAAACTCTGCCGCTCTGCAAACTCTGAGTGTATGTGCTGGAAAACATCACTTATATCCCTGTTTCATGCCTCTGAGGACAACACCACTTGGTTGGATGGGCGTTCAGTTGCAATTTATCCCAAATACACTCAAAGACAAATCAATACAATCCCATTGCTAAAGGCAGTTTGTGCATGCCTGCCTCCTGCGAAAACTTCAGCCAAAGTACCTGTAATTCCATGTTGCAGAAGAAAAAAAAATTGTAATTTGATATATCATTTCTTACCTTTGGAAATCCTCACTGGTGATGTTGTTCATGTCCTGAGGAAATTCGGACTGGTTCTGTTCTTTGAAAGTGGAAATCCAGGTGCTTTTTTATGATAGGGCTTGGCAAAGCAGTGCTTTATGCCTCATTGATGGAGCAGAGGGGGATTTTGGCTGCTGTCTTCGCCAAGGCAGATTAGTCTTGAATGGGCAGCTGGGTTACAAAGCAGCACCATCGCTGTGAAGAAGACAAAACCCGTTCTAAGGCTTGCACAAAGAATACAGAACTTACATTTCACATTTGCAAACACAAAATAATACATGCAAGCATATGCTTCATTTGAAAACAAACAAAAATACCCCGCTGTTTTTGCAAGATATCCTGGAAAGGTAGTTTATTGGCATCAAAGATTCACATTAGATCCTCTGAAAAAAGGCAACATACCACACCCTGTAGGCCTGTAGGGAAGAAACTGAGAACATTCACTTGGTTTGACTCTAACTGATGATGTAAAATGAATGTGGAATTTGAGAGAAAAACACTACTCAAGGCACAGACCATCGTAACAAACTATGACATAATCTGAGCCCTGGGAGAGGGGTAGAGCGTTAGAGTTAAATTTTACAGTTCGGTTTCAGTCTCATTTAGCTGTAACTGGTTAATCTTGAATGCCATGTACATCCATCTACTATCAAGAGAGCCCCCCTTTCTGAGATTGCAGACTTGTCAAAGTTCTGCTTTGCGTTCTAATCATTTTTTTTTTTTTTTGGGGGATTTCAAAACCATTGCTGAAGATGAGTGTACATTTTTTGAGCTTGTCACCATCTATAGATGAGGGCAGTCTTCATTCTCTCGTTCTGCGGAATGAATCTCATAAGGTTTGGAGGCATGAAATGTCAAACAGGGAGCATATTTCTATATGAGATAATATTGTGCTTTCATTGCCTTTGCCCCTGGCAGAGCTGTCTCATAACAATGCCACATGATAAAATGAGCTGTTTCACATATTGACAACCCAGTAAACCAACAAGAGAGGATTGAAGTTTGCTTTTGCACTGTATGGGGCACATCGGCATTTTAAATACATTGCTGTTCAAATTCACAAGTATTACTCTTTCAGACCCCTCTGTTGAGGGTTATGCATGTATATGGGTTTCTCTGTACTTTTTTCCTCAGTGCTTTCTGAAGTTTTTTAAAAAAAAAAAAAAAAAAATCTGTTTATTGACTGTCAGTCAATGCTACTGATTAGGCTGTTGGCTTAACAGTGCTGGAGTGATTAAGAGGGTAGTGCACACAAGGATTTCTGGTGTGGAAATTAAATTCAAGCATATCAAACCCCTTTCATAAGGATAAATTTAAAAAGAAATATCTGAGCCCAGGTTCCAACTCGCTGTGTGAGATAAAAAAGCATTACAGTAAGAATGAATGCCTGCACACTCCCACACATATATATGCATATATGCCCACCCACTCACATGCTTATGCACGCACACACAGGCATGCATGCACACACACACACGCGCACGCACACACAGGCATGCATGCACACACACATGCATGCATACCAACATTTATGCATGCCTCCTACAAACACACACACACACACACACACCCTCACACGTGCACAAACACACACACATGCATGCACAACAACCTGCATGCATGCCTCCTACAAACACACACACACACACACACACACACACACACACACACACACACACATATACTTACTCTCAAAATTGTCCTTTGTGACATGTTCTCTGACAGGTGACACTGAGACAGGTGACATCCTGAAATAGGAGTGGGCCACCTCAGACGTGACACCTGCAGTCAGGAGGCTGAGATGCAAACAGCACCGGGCAGCAGAGTGCAACGTTAAATATAACCCGCTGTTAATCTACACTCCTCAAAACACTCACTGCATCTCTGAGGCTTTAGTCTTTACTTTTTCATTCATTTATTTACTGCAGCCCTCTCGCTTCAATGGGGAAAGCAGGGCACAGTGCTTAATCTCTTAAAATGGGACACTGAGTCGGCTATGTCCAAAACTGCAGTTAGCATAATCATTCTCCTGTTTGCCTGTCTGAATGATGCCTCTGCCCGCAGTGTCTACAGATCTCCCTGCGCTGATTTGAATTATACTAACATCTAGCAAATGATGCTACACTAGCGTCTAGGAAAATCGTGCTTACATTAAAAGGCTTTTAATGAACTGATGATCAAACCATTGTTTGGGAAGTCTTTCATACTATTAACATACTGTCTCATGCATGCTTTTTTTACACTGATGATGGTCTGACATGAACATGCAGTACATAGCAAGTTGTTTCATGAGCATAACCAGGCAATGCAATAAGGCCCCTGTCAAGATCCTATAAATGAATTGCCATTGTTAACCACAACTGCTTGTGCAGATTCCAGGAGTCACCGGTCTCTTTCTCCAAAACTAACACCCACATTATTGAATTACTGCGGGCCCACTTGCTCAGGAGCCCTATGAGATTTGGCTGAACATAGCGTACGCTGCCAAAGGAACGCCGCGATCTAAATTAACTGCCACCAAAGTCTCCAGATGACAAATCTTGGTCACACTTTCTTGCAATGGGCCTATTTTTAAAACAGTTATTAAACACACTGTCTCCTATTGTGTGTGACCTATTTTTTTTTAAGTAGTTAGCAAATGGATAAGCAGGCAGGAAATGGGAGATAAACGACAATTTCAGTGTTGAAATTATTCAGAAATCATCACTGGTTATCACTGTGTTAAAAATGTACCTTTCTTAGGCTGAGATTTGTTGTTTCTAACATCAATACTTTCTGTAAATACAATTTAATGCTACATTAACTACCAGAGTAGACACTTTATTGCATATTAATGTCTACTTAGAGCAGATAAACTGTTATTATTATACTCAAAGCTCTTAAAATAAAGTGACACCCACACCTCCAGGTGACACATCTTTAGGTAGCACACTTGTAGGCGATACATTTCCAGGTGAACACATTACCGGTTTGCACCATGTAACACATATCCAGGCAACACATGCCCAGACAAAACCTCACCAGCACAAAGCAGGTGTGCACGGGTCTGTGTGGTGGAATGTGAATTGCCTCTTTGGGAGACATCAACCCTAATACTAAAGCTAACACTAATACTAATACTAATTCTAATGCTAATGCTAATGTTAATATGAATGCTAACATTAATGCTAATAGCATTAATATGACCACTACCCCTTCAGCCACTACTGCTATTACTACTATTGCCATTATTATAATAGTTATAATAACCAGAATCTGACTCGTTATTTTAGTGTAGCTGTGCTCCCTCGCATTTCCATCTCCTTCTCATCTTCAACAAAGTCAAAATAATATTTATCCTGTCACTGCACCGAATGAAATTTAAACACCAATCATTGTAGGCACACAATATGTGCATGAATAATATCAAAGTAAACAATTAACTCGAAAATGTAACAAGTCACTAACCTTTTCAAGGTTGATGTTCTCAAACAGAAAGGAAAAGAGTTATATTTAGCTTCAACAGCCATGACCACCTGCACTTTTTTGGTTACGTGTTAGGCGTACAAAGCAAGATGTATTTCATGGCAAGAAACACCAGATCCATAAGTTAAACACAGCTAACATTCTCACACCAACATTTAAGAATGTTATGTGTAACATTATTACATTATGACATCATCAGTTCCCCTGACTAGCCATCTCATTCAATTTTAAACAGCTACCAACTAGATGAAATTAGTTTCTACATAAAAGGCAAAATAACTCCCCATGGAAACAGGGTATCTGATGACAGAATAAGTAAGTAAGAAACAGAGAGAGCAAAGAATGAGAGAAAGAAAGACAGAATGAAAAGAAAGAGCAAGACTGCAACCAGTCAGATCGTATCCTCTGGCAAAGTTTGTCAGCATGGCTTATTGCACTTGTTCAGCTGTGGAATGAGTAGCTGTTATGACCAAAGGAACATGAATCCATCAGCTCTCATCTCACAATTGCCAATTGATTGGTCACAGGCTAGTGAAAGCGGCCGTGCTGATTGGTGGTGTTCACTCTGCCCTTCAAACAACTCCTGGGTATTAGTGAACAAAAAAGGACATCAGCTCCTCATTATCAATATGACAAAAAATAAGAAAAAATAAAAACAGCAGCTATTACCATCTTCTCTGAGCGCTCCTTGTGCCATATGATCAATGCTCCCCTGCTGGTTGTGTTATAGCTTGCCTCCTTAGATTCTGTGAGGCACAACATATTTCTCCAGTTTCCCGAGGCCTTTGAAGATGAATAGCTTCCCTGCGTGACCCTCACACCTTTTAATAAATGTCACTCTAAAGGGTGAAAAATGACAGTGGCCGTCATTGAGAAGCTGTGTGGATTGAATGTCTTAAGCAGTGTTACAAAATAGGGGCGTTTTTTTTTCCCTGCATAGTGATGCCAGGAGGCAATGCCATCAGTCTTAGCCGCAGTGTGATGTAGCTCAGTTTTTCACACATACTACACACTCCCCCAGTGTGGAGCCAATTCAAACTCCTGAGTTAAAGAGATAGCTTCAACTGATAAGGCATGAGCAAGCCACGGTGCCACAGAAAAAAAATAACCCACTAAATTCAGGTCTTGGAACTTGTATATGCATCAACAAAAATTAGTGTCTAGATGGAAAAAATAATTAGAGATTTTCACAGGTCAGATGACGCTGCTAATAAGTGTTGGTGTAAGAACTGGTCCCCTGAATTTAGACCTGGGAAAATGCCAGTGGTTTTTTCCTTCAGATGAGTTGATGGTTTAAATAGAATCCAGTTGTTGCAATATGGGGCTGGATGATCTTGGAGTTTCATTATTGTTACTGAATGGTAGTTGTCCTTAAGATGATTGAACCCAGCAGCAAATCCTCTGATGGATTTTGAAAAAATGGGAAGCTCTTTCAGCCTCCACATGAGGGAGAGGTGAACCTGGGAAGAAAATCCAGCACTTAAACGGAAACACCCTCTCCATGCAACAACATCATCATGCATTTTCACAACTTTCCTCCTCGTCTTTGAGAAAATAATCATCATCATCATCATCATTATGGTCATCACCATTGTCATCATCATCATCATCATCATTATTATTATTATTATTATTACAACTACCATCTATTTCAGTGAGTAACATTTACAAATTGGTTCTGTTGTTTTACCAGCCAAAACACAACTCATAATCACCATCATTGTATTTACAGAATGTATGCATAAAGATAGATAGAAGATCCACCACACTGGTGAATGCTTCCTGCATACTGTTTTTCACCAGCCTCAAGCGGTGAGAGCATTTTTGAAATCTGACTACAGACCAATGTGTTGAAGTCTCCTTTGAGAAAGACACCCCATATAAGGGCTTTTTAGAAGCACCATTGACATATCAGTTTTCATAGAACTTTAAACCAAAAGGACAAGCTAACAAGTCCAGATGAAGTTTGCCAGCAAGCTAATATGAGTTTATGGCTATTGCTAATTCTGCTTCATAACCACAGTTAGGATAGCATAGTAGCTAAATTTAAACAAACCTTCCTACAGCAAACTGTGCCGGACTTCTGAACTGTAGTGGATTTCTTAATTGTAATAGAACACTTAACTGGAAGAGCCTTACCCATGTGGAATTTCTTAAGTGCGAGGGCTTTCTTTGTTGTAAGGTATTTATCAACTATAAGGAATTTCTTTACTGCAATGGATTTCTTAACTATAGGAGATTTCTTAACTCTGAGGGATTTCTGGATCACTGTACATGCACAAGACCTGTCATTCAGACAATTACGGTTGTTACAATGACCCGTAGTGTTCAGGTTTATTAACATTCTACAGTGACAAATGAAAATTTAATCATATTTGGATCCTTCCTCAACTGTTTTATTATTAATGTCTGTCAAATAACCGTAATGTAATTCCATGGCCCTCTGCCTCTCCTGCTACTCTGTCCCTCATCTCTCCCTCCAGTCTTTTCCCTTCATCTTTATCCCTCTCTCTCTCTCTCTCCTCTCTTCCTGGGTCTCTCCCCTCCTGGTTTTTACAGGGCCATGCCATGTGCACGGTGCCCCGGCGTGCACTGAGCCCCCGCGGTGAGTTATTTTATACCTCTCAACAATAATAATGTGACCCCAGCGCCTCTCATGCACCACCAGAAAGCTCTAATTATATCTCATCTGTACCGTCACTCTGGCACACACACACCAGGGTCAGATCACCTGAGAGGCTCACCATGGTGACCCTATGTGACACCTGGATATCATCATCCCCCCCACTCCCCAGCCCCCCAGCTAAGCTTCAGATCTCTGCTGAATTTGAGCAGGGAGTTTGTCTCATCCACACTTTGAGGAACCAGCTTCTGGGAACAATGGCATAAATTCCTTAGTGCAGAGAATCTATCAAGATGACATTATAATATCTCCTCCACTTGGGCAGTGACAAGTATTGAAAGTAACTGGCATAGTTTTTTTTTTTGTTCACTTTTTTACATGCGGATGTCAGAAAGACATAATTATACTCATCCATGGAGACCATTTACAATAATGGCCTTGCAGTCATCTCCATTACACTGCTCCATTACCTCTCCATAACAACAGCAATCAACCAATCAGAGTGTAGTTGGAAGCCAAAGAGGGAGCCAATGAGAAGTCCACACAAGGTGTCCAAACATATTTCCTAACCTAAATTACACAAAGAAAACATTTTACAAAGAGTAACTAACATGCTGACATGCTCTCAGAGAGATAATCATATAAATGTGTATGGCATAACAAAGGTAATTTAACAGGAATTATCTTGACATGACATGCTGTTGTACTTACTTCTAACCATAAGATGAATCAGGCTTGTTAGGTTCCAATGAATGCACATCCCCATATTGTAGAAAGAAAAACTGAAATTGATCACATCTTTTGTTAAACATTGGTCTATTATTGTTTTCATGAAAAAGATAGCAACAGTTACCATTACAGAAAGAAAGCCCCATTAACTGTGTCCATGTGACTTGTCAAGTTCAGGTCAGAACCCCTGTTCTTGCGCACCCGTGTGGTAACCACTCTGCTCTATTACAGTGCTTCATGTTACACGTGCTGGGATCATAACCCGTTTCTGGACTACTGTATGCCTTCTGTGTCTTTACTGTCTGAAATTCTTTTTCGCTCTCTGAGTGTGTAATGGCGTTTTTGGGCCCAAGGAATTATTATTCTCCTACTGATTTGTGACCACAACTCTTATTATCACTGGCATAAATGTTAATCCTATTTTAGCATTCATTGCATGCTACTTATACCATTCATTGCCTTGATTTGCTCAAATCAGAGAAACAGGTCATAATTAAAGATTCAGGATGCGGCACATTGATTTTGATATTGATTTTGCTTAGCACATGAAGACCTCTGTACATCAATTTTGTAATAAAAAATAGCTTAAAAAGTTCTTTTTTTTTTTTTTAACAAAGTTACAGAGCAGTTTTCTCAAATACAGTTTATTAACAGTTGTAGACACCTTCCTGGCAATTTGACATGGTTTGAATGCTATCTCAAAAGAGCATATGTCTGAATGGGAATGGGAAAATGTGTCTTATGAAATTTACTTTTAATTATTTATTTATTTAAGAAGATACCAAACTGAGAGAGGGAGAGAGAGAGAGAAAGAAAGAGAGAAAGAGAGGGAGAGGTGGATATAGAATGAGAGAGAGAGAGAGAGAGAGCGAGAGAGAGAGAGAGAGAGAGGAAAGACTCCCAGGACACATTAGATAGAGCCCAGGAGCATTGGATTTGTGATAAAAAGCAACCCGGTTAGAGTCTGAACTACAACTTCGAGGGAAATCTCATATCAGGTTATGCTGTGTGTCCTGGAATGAAATCAAATTAGATCCTTGACCCACATACCCAACATATCCAATTCCTGTGGAGTTTCCTAATCCAGGAGCAGAATAAACATGGTTATCTCTCTAAATAAAACATGAAAAATAATAATTAATTGTTGCCTAAAAAAATCATTTAGTACTGTTACTCCTTACAGCCATTCCCACTCACCATGTTTTAAATATATAGATGCAGCTCATGAAACAGGCCTCCATAACATGGATTGCATTGGTATTGGTATTTTGCCTTGAGGGCATCTCAAAGCAATTCAGAGGGAAGGGCTGGTTAAACTCATTTCAGCCACCAAAGTGTAACATGCACCTGAACAATCTACCATTTTGGGCCCAAACTCTGACCATGTATTGCCTGAGGTGTGTTTGTGTATTGGGGAGAGGTTACTCCATTACATTCATAAAACCAGTGTCTTACAAGGTAATTGTTCTGTGTAAGGCTGTGGAGGTACTCCCAGAGCATGTCAGAGCTCTGAGTGATACGTGATGCCGTGACCTTTACTGCCACCACAGCAAACTGATGCCCATCGGCAGCCACTCATATAGTCTAATGATAATAGATTAGTATTCAGTTAAGATGATCTCTGAAGGCAGTGGTTGTACAGGATGGAAATGGACTATTTTTCAGACGTCATTCATTTTCTAAAACAGTGCCCAAGGCCTTATAGGTTTCCATGTTAACTGAGCCCTCAATGGAACTTATCAATAGGAGCAGAGAGGATTCAGAGGATCACAGGTTTGAGGATTCAGAGGATCACTGATCCTTGGGGCCACCCAGAGCCTCACAGAATGACGCAGTCTTTCCCGCATGTGACCGTTTGTGGTGTCGGTGACCCCAAAGTGTGACATTTGTAATGACTATTATGTGTTATAATTGTTCCTTTGGAGTGCATTCAGATCACTGTGTTGCGAGCACCACATGAATGTTGTGGGCTCATTTGCAGTTAGAGTGTGGCCATGCTGACAACGAACCCTGACAGAAATCATTTTTAAGTATTTATTATTTTTATTTTATGTATCTTGTTGCTGTGTATCTGTTAGCAGACTCCTTTCCCTGTGGGATTAACAATGTTGCTTGCATTTGATTTCATCAAAGACGGGTAGCTAAGACTGACTGTTTAAATTTATGATCCAGCCAATAATATTGACCTCACATTAGTCAACATTGGGAATTATGTATATGTATATGTATGTCATGGTGACACTGAGCAGAGATTAAGCTCACTTTGCAGAAAATGTTTGTGCTTGATTGATTCTGGATCCATACAAAGGGAATAAATCGATTTCTGCCATGTAGTTATCTAGCGAACGCACCAACTGTGTCATTTTTTTATAAATGCACTTGGCTGTGTTGCTAGTTGAATGTCTTTAGAGAATTCTGTTTAAATACATTTTCAATTGAGAGTAGCTGAATTCAATAAGTAAGTCAAGCCTGCTCAGCAGAGACAGCAGAGAGGAGGTGTACATACATGATTGTCAATGGGGCAGGCTAGGACCAGTTATCCAATCACAGGAAATAATTTTTTTTCTTCACCAAGCAGTACAATAATTACTGGACTGAAAGATGTAGAGAGTGAGATGGTTGGTAATTCGTTTTTAGAGTTCTGGGAGTCAGTGGTGATATCAGGAGAAAGGTATGGATTCTCTCTTTTCCTCCTGTGTCCCGCTGTCTCTTTCCTTTTCTCTCATTTTCTGTGTCCCTCTCTCTCCATGTCCCTCTGTTTGTGGCAGTCTGTCTCTCTCTGTGTCCCACTCTTTATGGTTCTTCTGTTATTGTCTGTTGTTATCTTTGAAGTCCACTGCTCCATCTCTCCCTGTCCATGCCTCACTGATCTGAGGCCACACAATGCACAAGGTCTTGCTTTTTAACTGACATTAAAGCTCAAGTTTTGCAGAAGACAACACCTACACATCTCCTTTCAGAAAGCTTTAGACTTTTCATTAAATTCCTGTAAAGTTCAAATGCAATTACAGCCACACACACATGCAAAAGTCTGCCCTTCACTACTGTTACTTTATGAAATTTGACTAGGGGATGCGATTTGGCTTCAGGGAGCACGGGCAAAGCCCTTGTTTATTCAGCTGTTCTCTCTTTGAATCAGTGAAACTGTGCCGAGGGCTCATGTTGTCTACATTATGCTCTGGTTACCGACGCCAGCTCCATATCACGAAAATCATGCTTTTGCTCGTCATTAAAAAAAAATTGCATTGGAGTGAGGCTATCAAACACGTACATAAAGCACATTGCTAACATGTGAAACTCGAGATGGCTGGATGAGAATGCTCTGGTCTCTACTGGGGCTTGGGTTTGCAAGATGGATCTTCACAGGTTGAAATGTGCTGTGACTCGTCAGTGTGTCAAGGGTGTTTTGCATTAGAACACTCAACTCAGTTCAGAATTGCTCATGCTTGTCTTTATCATTTAGAATGATAAAGTGCTAGTTTTATGTTAGCGCAGGTTAACTCGTGGTAGGGCTGAAGACTCATATGCTCACACTCATTGGTCAGGGAGTGTTGTTAGCCTGGTCTGACACTGTTGCTCATTTAACCTCAGTGGATACACTTCACTTCTCTTGAGCTGGAAGTCACTCTGGATGAGAGCATCTGCTAAGTGAATTCAGTGCTGAATAAATATAATGAACTGTAGAATAGGTTGATTAGACACTCAGATAGACATACCTGAACTGATAAATAAGAGCTGGGACTCCAATGGTTTAGCCAATCATTTAACTCTACCATATGCTGGGGATTTCTGGCCTGTTCCAATCCCCATGCATTTGATTGCAGCGGGGACGGCCACGTCTGCTTTACCTCACATTGCAGTCACATGTTCTGCAGATCTGCAAATTATAGGGTGACATCAAATGTGCACTGGGATGCTTTCATGTCATTTTCAGTTAATTCAAATCACTGTGTTTAAAACAGCTGAAGAGGCAGGGGGTCCGCTTACACAAACTACCCCAGGCTGCCATTGATTGCCACAAATAATGTAATTTCTGTTACAAAAGAAAATTACAACATTCACAGTCTTAAAACAATGTTAGCCTTTTAATTACACATCTTAGAGAAGTATTAGGCTTTCAATATTTCAATTCCCAAACCTCAAAGGCACATGCATAAACAAGAGTACAAAAGACCTGGTACAGGAATCATAAAACATAAAAACAAAAACAAAAAAACTCTTTATAATACAAACCTTAATTATCTGTCTCAGCAGGCTGCTTTTAAGCATTATGTTTACACAGTACTTTCATTTTGCAAAAAAATGAATCTGTAATTACCAAAGGATCCATTGATGTTCACTTATTAAATATTAGGTGTAATCTATTCCTTCACTTTAAATGTGATAACTGGTTCACTTTAGTTCATCTAACAATACACACACACACGCACACACACTCATATATATACATATACGTATATATATATATACATACGTACATACATGGACACAACTTCCTGTGGAACGTATTTTAAAGTGACGCTGTGTTTTGAATTCTTTGCTGACAGGGAAAAAATACATTTATTTATAAAGGCCTTAATTGGGGATGGGGTTGGCACATGAAACAGCTGACCCCAAAATTAATGTAATAGCCTGCCCCCAATCAGACTTTAGAATAAGATATCCCCCTTCTATGCACATCTTCTGGCACACTATTTTTTTTTTTACTGAGGAGCGATTCATAGCCTTGGTTGGACAGAAGGAATGGGTCAAACAGGCCTGTTTACTGTGGCAGGGTCCTATCAGGATAGGTGTTAGGAAGCTGGACCTGTGCAGCCAGCTGGGACAGAGGGATTATGGGCGGTGAGGGGCTGGAAGAGGCGTCGCGACCATGTGAACAGCATGAGTGAGACCAGAAGGAATGGGTCAAACAGGCCCGTTTACTGTGGCAGGGTCCTATCAGGATAGGTGTTAGGAGGCAGGGCCTGTGTAGCCGGCTGGGACAGAGGGATTATGGGTGGTGAAGGGCTGGAAGAACGTGAGAGAGACGCAGTGCCTGCAGGCCGGTCTCTGCTCCTCTGCCCTCAGAATGAATGGAGGGAAAGCCGTTATCAACCTGCGCTACCAGAGCCTGTACATTCTCCGTTTCGCTGTGCGGCGCATTTGCACACAGATATCACATTACAGTGTTGTGATTTAGCAGATGCTCCTGTCCAGAGCGACTTACAAAGGTTACAATTCTACATGTTAGCCATTTTTACAGCAGGATATTTCACGAGACAATTTTAAGTACCATGCCCAAGGGTACAACAGCAGTGTCCCCATTGGGACACACATACACATATACACACAGTCAGATACACAGACTCACACACGCTTGTACACACAGACACACATATGTACATACATATACACACAGACACACACATGCATGCACATACACACGCACACAAAGATACACGCATGCAGACATGCGCGCACACACACACACACACACACACACACACACACACACACACACACACACGGATGCACACACGTATACTCAAATGTCGAATGAACTGAAAATATCACTGATCTCATTTCCAGAACGGAAAAGGAAGAAGAAGCTTGTGGAGAATGAAGCTGAGGGAGCTTTCAGAGAAAGAACAGAGCCATCAGATAAGACAAGAATACTCCAGCGCAGCGGCAGTGGGAGGAACTTCCGGGGAGACCTCAATTAAAGTTTCCCTTCTTTCGCCACCGGAATTAAATGATCCTAATCACTGAATTAAATAGTTCTGTCAGTCCACCTGATTGTGGTATCTATAGTCTGCAAAGAGGAATGTCTCTCTTTTCTCCCAGTCATTCTGTCTGTCTACTCTCAGCCACTCTGGCCCAATATACACTTGCATTTATAAAGAAAGAATCTACATTACATCACTGTCATTTAGCAGATGCTCTTATCCAGAGCGACTTGCAGAGGTTACAGTTTTTACATGTTATGCATTTATACAGCTGGGCAATTACTGAGGCAGTTTTGGGTTAAGTACCTTACCCAGAGGTATCGCAGCAGTGTCCCAGCGGGGAATTGAACCAGAAAACTTTTGGTTACCTGCCTGGCTCTTTACCACCATCCTACACAGACACTTCCTAGATCTAAAACACTTCTTCACAACTTCATAGGGTCAGTCCAGTTTTGTCCTCTCCCTCCCTCTGTCTGCACAGTCTTCCTCCCCCCTGCTCTGCTGTGTCCCGCCTGCTGAGGGTACCTGTTGGCACCCCCCAGGGTTGGTGATGAGACGGAGCCTGACCTCTTCTGCCTGTAAAGGACAGGAGGCGCCTCACAGAGCCCGCGCCGCCGATGCTTGGTCATTACAGTGAGTTACTCCGGCACATTCATCTCTCTGTCATCCTCCGCTGCGGCACATCCTAATTACAGCTGCCTGGGACTCAAATCCCCAGGTTCATTCGGGTCGAAACTCGTGAACGGTCACACTACTGTCAGCCAATGCGGGGGGGGAGGAGGCGGGAGTCCACAGAGATCCGAGCTGTCGGGAATCTGTGGCTGTACCTGACGGCGCAAAGTTGGGCGCTCGTGCGTTTGAGCCTATGCCATTAAAAGTTAGGTTGAACTAAAGAAGCCGCCAGTCTGCCTCCTCAGAATGACTGGTGTGTCTGGGCTGGGCTGTTGGTGGTCACTGTCTAGTTGCTTGGGAAGGTGTGTGGTCTGTCTCTCTGTATAAGGCCCTGTCCACACATACACGGGTATTTTTAACAACGCAGCTTTTTCTATGTGTTTTGGCCTTTTGTCCACACGCAAACGGCGTTTTAGGTCACTGAAAACGGATCTTTTGCAAAACGCCTTCCAGGGTGAAGATTTTCAGAAACTCCGTTTTCAGTGTTCACGTGTAGACAGGGAAAACAGAGTTTTTGGCTTGTGACGTCAGAGTGTGCGCTGTAATAACTTTTTTTCAGGCTTCTGATTGGCCAACATGGCTTTACAGTTAGGGTTATATTGTCGCCTGTTGGTTTAGCATGCTCTTGACAGCGTGTGTTTGCGTTTTCGTGTGGACGGATATTTTTTTAAGAACGAAGGAGGAAAACCCCCGTTTTCAAAAATACCCGTGTATGTGTGGACATGGCGTAAGAGTGAGAGGGAGTTGGGGGGTCTGCAGAGGGTTTGATTCTGAGCGAAGGCCGACTGATTCTTAGCCAAGGCTGCCCAGTGAGACCCACACGGACAACTATGATTTCTAATTCTCTTGTGAGCCTACCTGGCTCTGTTTCCAGCTACCTGTCATGCAGGTTGACTTCCATCAGTAGATGGTCTGTGAAAAACACACGCAATGCTGTCTTCCAAGGGTAAAAAGAGCAATTTGAGCCCATTGTGAACACGAACACATCCTGAGATAACACCCTGCAGAAAGAACAAACCTAAACCCTGCTGCTAAACTGTGCTGTATCTGCGAATATGGAACTGCATTAATTACAGTAAAATTACCCAATGTTCGTTGCTCTGGATAGGAGCACCTGATAAGCAAATGTAATGCAGTGTAACACCTGCACTAAAATAGCATTGGCTCTTTACAAAAAAGCTGCAGTGCTTTTAGATGTCTGATATGGATTAATTAACTGATAGCAGGGGTACACTCAATCCCAGGAAAGGTCTTTTTTATTATAAAAGGGGTGCTAGCATTAAAGAAACCTATGTCACACTGAGGAGAAAGATACTACGCTCACCATACAAAGAGAACCACAAGCTTTCAAAGGTGCATTTTAAAGTTTAATAGAAATTCATGTCCACAGACATGGAGAAAATATGTTTTGGCACACACACTGTCATCAGTGTAAGATGCATTTGCTTCATGCCTGTGAACATGCATTTTCATTAAACTTTAAAATGCAGCTTTGAAACCTTTGGGGGTCTCTCTGCATGGTGAGTACAGTATCTTTATCTTTGATAATATGAATTAATAGTATATGTTATGTAAAGTATGAAACAATGAATGTGATGGCATATTTGCTTATAACTGCTTTATAAGGTGGTAATGTCCTGCTCATGAAGGAATTATATATGAAGCTGAAATGATTCATTTCTGAAACCACACTGGTTTTAACACTCCTCTCTTCAAGAGGGCCCCTGTTTCTATTTTATGTGTGTCCCCTCCCCCACACCCCTTGGCTAATTCCCTACTGCCTTCAACCTCCTTCCCAACCCCCCAATTCCAGTTCAACATCTCTTGGAGAAAAACACAACCTAGCAATGCGGTCAAAACATATGGCTATAGCTTCTGATCCAAAGTGAGATGAATGATCTGTTGCTCCAAATTCTGCAAAAAACCTGTTCCAGTTCCACACTGAGAAAATAGAGCAGAGGAAGTCTTCGCAGTTCTGAGCTCTTTCTACTGTGTTCCATCATTGTGACAGCTGCTCCAGAACATTATTCGTCACATAGCCCTCAGAGTTCCGGCTCATTTTTTGTTACCAGCATCAATTCCAAATTCCATATTCATGATGGGCTATAATTCAAATATGGATTAGTGACATACTCTGAATCATTCATCACAAATCTGCCAGACTGCTGGTGTACCACTCAATATTTTACTTTCATCTGTTTATTTGGGGTTTTTTTTTTCAATTCATTCATTCATTCATTCATTCATTTTCATTGAGGTTATAACTTGAAGATGAACTTTCATACTATTTCTTTACATGTTCTCTCTGCAGATTATTTATCTAAACAGCTATTTTGCATGCCTCTGTGAGAGTTGGCATTATTTCTACAAAATGCCAACACCAAATTCACTTTACAAATCTGTTGAGCATAATCAACAGTTTACAGAACAGTTTGCATAGCAATAAACAGAATCATGGTGAAGCAGCTTGAGCTCAGTGGTTGTTATCAATCTGGCTTAAAGTGGCCAGCTGAATCTGACTAAAAACTGCTGATTGTCTTTTATCACAGCTTGTTTGGATAGCACTTACTCAAATGTTGAAAATTTACAAAACTGGCTCACACTATTATGCGAGTCTGTAAATGTCATAGCTTAGTCATAGTCAGCAGATACGTTCAGCAAGATCTTCCTCTGAAAACAATGTGATGACTTTCCTGTTTTCTAATTTAATAATTCTGACCTGATCTCTTAGGATGGATTCCAAAACTACCGGAGATGTAAATTAACCACAGGCTGGTTGGTTTTTCCTGATCGGCGTGATCCCCTTTCTCATGTAGAACCAATTATTCTGCGTCGGAAGCACCTCTGCACACATCAGCTGAGGTGGAGAGGGAGGAATTTATTTAGCTGGTTAAATGAGGGGGGTTATTAGATGTCCAGGAAGTGGACTTTGAAGTGTGCAGCAGAATCTGGGCTAAGGTCCTGGGTTCTTAAAAGCATGGGATCAAACGGTTTCTCCTCTTTTCCTTCCAGCCATGGGGTGACCTACATAATATCCCGTCAAAGCGAGGTAAGAAGAAAATGGGTGCACTTGCTCCCCCAAAAGGTCTTTCCATGGAAGCCTAACCTGCTCACAACCAACTTTAAATACCGAGGTTATATTTATAGGTGCTCTGATTTTCTGAAAGACACAGGGATCCTTGGGGATCATGAGTAAACAGAAACACTTTGCTTTGATTTCAAAGTTCCCTTTTCTCCAAAAACAAAAAACAAAAGAAAAAACGAAATGGTTCACAGAAACATACATTTTTAATGACAAGGGACCAAAAATATTACTTCCGTTATCTGTTGTTAATTGTAATAGTTAATGGATAATGGATGTGAATGAATACAGTATAGTATAGTAAATGAATACTGTATAGTACAGTTTATGGATACAGCACAGTATAGTCAATGAATATTGTGTAGGGAAATATCGACTGAAATGCATAGGATCTCAGATTGTCAGTCAGGGCATCAGCAGTGGGTAAATCTTTGTAATTGCTGTAGTTTTCAGGATACTTTACAGTGTATTGAATGAAAATAAAGTCTAGTGAATGAAGCTGTTCTGAGAGGGGAGTTTGGAAGTTATTGCCTAGAAAACACAGTCCAGAGCTGATTATTACCCTTAATTTGGAGTCAGAATCAGAATCAATATTATTAATTACAACCTGTCTCCTCTTTATGCGCTTTATGAGGTCAGTAACGTATTGACTATTAACGTATTAATTACAACCTGTCTCCTCTTTATGCGCTTTATGCGCTTTATGCGGTCAGTAACGTATTGACTCTCCCTGGATGTTGGGTAAGTCCTTCTGTGGATGGTTGACAGTGTAGAAGGGACGTTTAATTTTCTCTTCACAGAGATTTCCGTTTTCCCTCATTCAGAAGAAAAGCCAGTAAAGATCTCCAGGAACCTGACTAGACGTAAATCCACCTAATAAAGAGCCCTCCTGACAATGGAAGGAAGGAGGAGCTCAGTGAATACTGGGGACCCCCCAAGGAGGCTCACAAACCACTGAAGGAATCAAACCTGATGGATTCTCCATGATTGATCTCACTGGTTCTGAGGCTCGTACAGTAAAATGAAGAAGTAGTCCTGCTTATTTGAGGTTCCCCGATCCAGGGGGCTCACAGAGCCGGATTGTAGAGAATGCAGGATGTATCCAGTTTATTAGAGGTTACATTACATTATTGTCATTTAGCAGACACTCCTATCTAGGTTACAGTTTTCACATGTTATCCATTTATACAGCTGGATATTTTACTGAGACAGTTGTGGGTTAAGTTCCTTGCCCAAGGATACAGCAGCAGTGCTGAATTGAACCAGCAACCTTTTGGTTATGAGCCCTCCACCTTACCACTATGCTACACTGCCGCTGCCAGGTTCCCTTATACAGATATCTCCCAGGGTCAGAGTCTTGATATCTATGGCATTAAGGTCCTCATATAGACCCCACTCAGCCGTCACAGACCACTGACTCTAACCATCTCTGTAAGGCTTACTGTCTGGCATAGAAACACTAGGAGCTGTTTTGAAAGTCATCAGAAGAGTCTGTCTCATATTTTGGACTGAACTCATGACCTTGCGGTGTCGAGGCCTGATATTCTCCAGTCCGAAAGACCAGTGAGATCAGCCGGCCTTGTTTACTGACAGAATAAAACAGTGTTTCTCTGGAATCTCTGCGGTCTGGCTAGGAGAGCAGACGAGCTGCCGTTGACGTTTGCAGGGCATTGTGGTTATGTCTTTAGTCTCGCTATTAAAAGGGCTGCAGTGTTTGAAACTTGAGAAGCCCTCTGGACACATACCCTTGAGCAAAGGCACTTAAGCAAAGATGCTTAACCTGCCCTGCTCTTGCGAGAGCTCCGGCGGGACCGATGAAGGATGCACTGTGCTGTTCGCTGCTGTACGGCACGGTGAGGTGCCCTGGATATGGTAGGACAGATAAGTAATGTAAAAATGATAAGACACCCGGCAGGAGTCCCTGAAGTTCACCCAGTAGTGCGCTGCATCAACACACCAAGCCAGACATGTTCTCCCTGTCAATACCGGCGCTTCAATACTGGCGGGGGGAGGTAGGGGGCGCTGTCCGTGTGGGATGAGCGAGAGGGCGTGTTTTCTGCTGTGGTCTCACCTCCGTCTGCAGCGTTCATATCAAACAGTACCAAACACGAAAGCAATTTGCCTGCGTTCAAAAGATGGTTTCAATCTCCGGTCGATTTTCACACCAGATACTGAGGCTACCTGAGTTGTTGGAAAATACTGGTGTGGGGCCTTTCATATTGCAAAAGTAAAGCTAGAATTAACCTGGCAGCGAGGTATACACATTCAGGCATCAAATTACGCACCTGACCACCCATCCCCGTGTTCAAACAGACTCAGTCAGCTCCGTTGGTACATTTCTTACCATGGTAACATGAGGCTATTTCCTACCACACCCTTCTGTGGTGGTTTTGCCCAGTTTAAATAGATGGGACTGACACAGATGGATTAATACCTTAGTTAATGAACCACACAAAGCAAAAGGATGATGACATTCTAGGACTTTGGGTGCTGTCAGTGTTCATATGCTTCCACACCGTGTGTCTGTTCGGCTCTGTGCTCCAGACCTAAACCGCTGATTGTGCACACAACACAGTTCGGCGCTTTGGACACTTTAGCTGTTGTTTCAGTTGTTTTTTGCTGCTGTAACCTCAGACGTGCATCTGTTCATTACCCACAATGCAGTGCTGGGGTGTATTGGGTTTCTTCTGACTCTCCCCAGCTTGCGAGTACGCAGTGATACCCTCCTCTGTGAGTCAGACAAAATACAACCTCTCATTCAACATCTCCTCATTCATTATTTATGCTCGGAGTGCCAGAGTACACACAGGCCAAATATATTTCCCCCAGAAATACGTTCTGCATGTGTCCTGGAGCAGAGTGCAGTGAAATTCTGCCACAGGCCTGGGTTTACCTGCAGTCAGAGGCCTGCTTTCTTAAACAAGACAGGTCTGTTAAATATTGTAGTGATCACAGCTGCACAGAATAAGAGGCCACAGTTTGTCTCCTGTCTCCCTGATCCCTAGTGATGACAGTGTGAGATGTCATAAACTCCTAAATGGATGGGGCTATGACATGTCATCAGAGAGTCTCAGATTTGAGCAAATCATACTGTTTCACTATGGAAAGCAAAGTGATTTGGCTGATTCTGATTCATGCATACCAGTGATTGACAGCCCGTGGTAGCCCTGTGCATTATGAGGCCTCACTTTCCAGTTGTTACCCCTTGCTACAGCCTGAGCATCACATTAATGTTGTAAGGAAGCACTGTGCCAGTTTATGCCATTCAAAATTGTGCATGAACTTTCCGGTACCAGCTTCTCAGCTGAAAATTTCCCCGGTGCTCTTGCTGATTTTTGACGTTGACATTTCTGCAGATGTAAGGACTCACTCATTCTCCCGTTTGAAACTTTGTGTAATTAGTTTTAATTAGTGGTGGCGGCCTTCGGGGGGGATCGGCGGAGGGGATGAGGAGAAATAGCAATTAAAAAGGCGTCAGAAACAACAGAACAGACTGAAAAGTACAGCCACAGAGGAGAGAGCCGTGCAAGCCTCGTGGAGGCTGGCCTGCAGTTCTGATTGCTCTGGGGCCTCACTGTCCAAGTCCCCGTGGCCGTACCTAAGAGCGGGCGAGAAGGAATTATTTTTTTGCAGGCTGCATAAATTCTTCACAAGTGCAACGAAAACAACACCTATGCAGGCGTTTTTCAAATAACACCCCACCGTTCCCCGAGGAAGTACTCTCCACCGTAATAAACAGAGGAACGGACTGTGTGAAACTAACACCAGTGTGGTAACAATACACAGCAAGAAAGAAGTCTACTGAGGACAAGAGACGTCGTACAAACTGTTGTGGTTCTTTGTCTCTTTTTTCTATTTTAGAGCAGAAAATATTTTGCACTCTTAGTCTTTGCTGATGAATTTGGGTGATGCCTTTGTTGACATGATATTGCTGCCTGTATATGGGCCATGAAACAGAGGGGAATAAATGTCTCCCCGAAGGTCACGGGAGGACACTGACGGTGTTTTGTTGTCAGCAGCGAGCATCAGGACGGGAATCTGCTTCACAATGAGAGAGAATGATTCCGTATGAGCAAGCAGTTCTGCAGATATTCTCACACACGGGCTAAGACATCTGCTTATCTCATATTTAATGACAATGTGACATTACATATTCATGTTCCAGAAAATTTTTTTAATTAACGTTTTTCAGCTTGAACTGAAATGCATGATACACATATATTTTTAAATAGCTGGCACAACCAACCACACAGGAATATATCAATCCCACACAGTGAACCACAGAGCAGCTAGAGAATGCTTTTGCCTTGCACTCATTTTCTCTGTATCAGACATGAATAATTTTTATGAAATAGGTTATTATATAAATATGTATCTATTTCTAGACTTTCGGTTTTAAAAATAATCCACAGAGGAATATTTAATTCAGCTCCAGACGACTAACGATTTATTCACTTCATGCTCACGTCTTGATATTTCCCCTTCCGCCGTGACTATATAAATGTGATCCTGTGAAGAGAAAAAACTGCTCCTGACTTTCAGGGCATGATAGCTATGGAGAGGTCATCATAAATATTTCACTCTCTCCCTACAGAAAATATCAAGGTTGACCTTTTCGGAAACATACATTTTTCATGCTTTTGGGAGGTATTTCAAAAGGTCAGCAATATTGCAACTGTCCAATCAAAAATCTATTTGTAAAAGATAAAGAATGTTTTGTTGAAGTTTGCGAAGTGGAGAGAGAGAAGGCTGGCTTTGCACCGGCACATTGAGGGTAAACTAAAGGAATCCGTATCGTGCCAAGACTTCATCTGACCAAAGACATCAGGGAAACCGATGACGGGGGGAACATTAGGTACAGGGCACATCCCTGAACAAATCAATTTAAAATTCATTCATTTTTCGATGGAATAACATTACACGCACATAAAAGGTTATTTTGCTGTACTGGCATTTTATTCAAAAAAAGATGGAGACCGCAAACTTTACAGGTGAGAGACGTTGAGAAAAAAACAATGAATATTAACGCACCAGGAACTGAGAGACAACAGAATAGTGATGGGTGGAAATCTTTTGTGACACAGACCGATTCAGAATCTCCCTTTTGAACAGTTTTCTGTTGAAACCTGTATCAACAATGAGGTTTAATTAAAACCATATCTCAAGGAAAAGATATCCTATGTTCAGTTTCACAATAGCGGTAATCACTTTGAAATCTGTTCAATTAAGAGAAAACCATGCTTTTCACATTCAATTAATTAACCTGAGTTGATGCAAGCAGCACAGGTCCACCCAAGACATCCACACAAAACTACAGAAATCAATTCATTCTGGCGTCAGGACACAGATCCTGGTCTCTGTGGGTAATGTTCATTAAAGAACAGTTTTGCTTAAGTATTGGTGATAAGATATAGCATGTAACCTGAAAATTTATAATCAACCTTTAGCACCTGTACAGTCAAAATGCATGGAGGCAGTAAAGAATCCTTTCCTTAGGCTTTTGTGTATCACTTGACAGATCCTGGTTCAACTTTCCCAGGTAAGTTTAGACACTTGACACTTACTACTTGACATTTAGGTATTAGGATGTCTAAATCAATGTTCACTTGAGGTGAGATGTTTAAAATGGAATTTTTTCATGAGTCCACCCCAGAATTTGGAGTGGACCCACAGGTAGAGTGAGGAGAAAAGATGGAGGTGTATGAGCTGTGTAACTTAACAGGCACTTTGTCAATACCACTCTGTTCTCAGTATTAAATTTGCCATAGTGTTACACTGCTACAGACACCCAAATTGCCTGGTGTATCCCCCCTTGCTCTGTCTGTTGCTCATAACATCCAAACAAGTTCTCCTGCCGCTCAATCCCCTACTGATTATCACTCCTCTGCCTCAGCAGACAGGACACCTGAACCATCTCTGCCCTGGCCATTGTTAAATGGAAGGTTCCCCTCAAAGCCTGCCTGAACCCACCCTGCGATCCCTCAGCCACCAAACTCCCACTAGACTCAAGCATGATGCAAGGAACTGATGGATATTTCATTTCAATCCACTGTTTTCATTCAGGAGTAACACAACTGCCTGTTTCCAGTGTCAGGGAATGATTTCCCAAGTGGCCCTGGGTTTGCCGTACCCTCTGGAAAAGGCACTATGTTCCACACTGTGACAATATCCATTGTGAAAATGCACTATAACAAACAAAATTTCAGAGATTGATTGACTGACTCACCCTAGACAGAGAGCATCAGTGATATTTCTTTCTAAATAAAATTCCTTTGGTTAATATGAATCCATATTATACTTTTTATTTTTGCACCTCAGTGTTTCACATACCTTTTCCAGTGTTTTTGTCAACAGGATGGAAGCAGCAGGGTCACAGGGATGGTCAATGCTGAGGCGTGACCACGGATCAGGGAAAACGCTGGGTAAAGAAAAAGTAGCCGGTGCTGTGTCAGAGCTGGCACCAAGTGATCGTGCGTCAGGGAGACATTCATGCAGTGACAGAGAGGGTGGTATTGAAAAAAAAAAGCATACATAATGGAATGAGACCTTTTTTTATTTTTTTTTAGACCCAGCAAGAATGAAATATGACAGTGGAAGCCCTGTAATTCTGAACGATTACTGTGACAAATTAAATGTAGTTAGGAATGACTAAAAACTGGAGTAGATAAATATGATTCAAATTCAACAACTTCTCTCCCCCAACACCCCCGTTCCGGTTCTAGGGCCTAATCAGGTCTGAGAAAGCATCATCCTGAATCATCTCATAAGGGGTTCACTCAAGGTCGGGTTTCACTGGCAGTGTGTTTATGAAAATTGTCATCGATTCAGCCGATTAAATGGCTCTCACTGACGCGTCCCACGGCGACCCACAATGCCGCAGTGCACGAGTCCTGACCCGCCACCTCCTATTGGCTCTGCCTTCCCGAGGCAGACAGCTGCCTCTCCCTGACTGGTCAGATGAAAAAGCAAGCTTCCTGTCCTCTCTGGTAACTCAATACCGGGACTGCAGATGTGAAAAGGGAGAAGAATTAATGGTCTGGCGTTATATTCTTTATCTAGAGTCAGCATTTCCTCACTCAGGCCTTGTGGGGGGTGTGAAACCCACAACATGGAGATCCCTGTGGGGCTCCACGCCACCCCATTTCATCCTGCTCTCTGAAGCGAAACGCATCTCAAAAAACAACAGCAGCAAAATACGGCCGTCCAGATGGTGAATCTGACAGTGCTGCCCCATTACTTTTGGTTCCCCACACCTTTAGCTGCCGTTCCTGGCGTTTCTACACTGCTCTGAGTCATCTCTCAGTCTTTTTGCAGGAGCCCTCGGCCCTTTTTTTGGAGAGCTTTTGTGACGGACAAACAGAAAAGAACTAAAAGAGAAGGAGGCTCGGTGTGGAACCCAGAGTGAAAAGCTGGAGTAGTGAAGACAGGGGTGGTATGGAGAAGACTGTGTTTGCGGCTCTGGCGCAGACAGGGCTGTGTTTGGTGTAATAGTGAACAGGCTCTGGTACAGAGAGGGCTGTGTTTGGTGGTGACAGGTTCTGGTGGGGAGAGGGCCATGTTTTGGTGTTTTGAAATCATCAGAGCAGGACGTTTGCATCTTTACCTTCAAAGGTCACTTATTTGTAGATAGAAGTCACAGAGGTCAGGAATGGATGTCACCCAGTGGGAGTCTTCATTTACCCCATGTTCATCTTATGTCTAGGTTCTCTGTTAAAAATTGGTACAGATTTTTAACAGAGGTGCGTTAATTTTTAATTGACAATATTTTTTTTCTGACGACTTTGTAAAGAAAACCAGAAAACAGTATTTTTAACTTCAGTGTTTAAACATCACAGGGATAGAGTAAAAATCTGGAAAAAGTCTCCTCTCCCAGCAGAGTGGACTATACTGACTGGTACTGGAACTGGATACAGCTGCCAGCAACAACATCTGTAAACTCTTTAAATTAATGCTCAATAATGTTCAGCTCTCATTCACACACAAATCTTAATGCTATGGGGGCTTTGCTCTTTTGAGTAGTGCATTTAAACATTACACACCAGACACTATCATCAGGAGATTGGCAGTCTCCAAAAGTAATGAAAATTTTTGAAAAAGTAAGAAATAAAGGAATACTTTTGCAAATTCATAGCTCAAAGTTAAAGACAAAAGAAGACAGCAGCTAGATCCAATTCCCCAAGGTGTTTTTTAAATGGGTGTTTATTACTTTCATATCCCATATAGGAATACCCACTGTGACTGTGGCAATGAAAAAAATATATATCTATTTGCTGACATGAAAATAAAACAGGAAACCTACATTACAGCTCCCTTGACAGGTAACTCACTTTTAAAATTGCCAACCCAAAAGTATACAAATGCACGAGCTCCACAGCGAAGCACAAATAGCCAGCTACATCTGCCGCAATTACTTTGGCCCCTCCACAGCCCCCGACCCCTGACCCCCGCCCCCCAACCCGACTCCTGACCCTGAGAAACGCTGTTCCCGTTCCCTTCCCACCCGATCCAGCGGTGCATCTTCCCCCTCTGAAACCCAGGAGATCTCGTTAGAATGGCTGTGGACAGGAGAGTCTAATTTGCGACAATCCCACCGCACTGGAGCGTTATGTGTTCCTGTCTGCGCTCTCCCTACCACCCCAGGGCACGCTTTCGTGTCTGTCTGTTTGTCAGTCAGTCAGTCAGTCAGTCTCTCTCTCTCTCTCTCTCGGATCTCTGGGCCTGAGTGGAGGTGATCACCACGGCAGGAAATAATGCAGCCGAAGTCCGAATGTAATCATCCGCTGTCTGTGTAGGCAGGGCATGAGCTACAGAGTATCCTCCCCAGCTGAGCTGCACTCTTAATGAACACGCGTGTCTGTTGGTATGCACATTG
This sequence comes from Megalops atlanticus, assembly GCA_019176425.1. Lineage (NCBI taxonomy): Eukaryota > Metazoa > Chordata > Actinopteri > Elopiformes > Megalopidae > Megalops > Megalops atlanticus. The sequence goes on from CM032891.1 coordinate 28,580,995, forward strand.
TGCACTGCATGAACTGGCCTTTGGGAGACGAAGACGACGGACCACTTCAGGGATCCTGAACAGCAACAAAACAGCAACAACAACAGGAACGAAACTAAGAGGATTTCTGACATCCACCCCAGCGGAGATGCAAACGAGATGCAAATGAGATGCAAATGTGTTCATCAGAGAGATTGACAGGGAGTAAACACACGCAGACATGCCGCTGAATGAATCTGTCATAGCGGGAGACATAGCGGGATTATCCGCAGAGGCGAGAGACGGACTCAAGCGCAGCGGCAGAGGCGTGAATGCCAATCCCTTCATTACATCACCATCCCCATCTTCATCATCATCATCATCATCATCATCCTCATATCATCACGACCCTGCCACATCTGCTGGAGGCAAGTTCATCACAGCTGTATCACAGATATGCCCTTTTCCTGCTGTAACTGCCAGGTTTGAAGCTCTTCTTGAAACTGTGCCATTGTTAGCCTCCCTCAGCGTTTGCCAGGACCATGGGAGATAAACCCTTCTGTGCCAAGGCTCCACACCGTCATGAAACCCGCACTCTGTCAAACCTTTCACTTGCATTAATGGCAGATGGAGTTCTTTGCTCTGTGACTTTTGAATTAAACAAAACTCCACCATCATTGCCCCACAACACTGTTTAAACACTGCTGTGACATCATTTTGTCTTTTGACATGATCATTTCAGCACATGAAACCACTGTCAAACCTTCCACACATTAATGGCAGCAGGAGGCAGACTCACTGCTGTGGGATTAGAACTGAGGCATGTGGGATTAGAACTGAGCATGTAGTTATTAGACGCGCTCTTAGAGGGGCTGTAATCCCTCTTCCTGCTCGTTTTCTGAATCGCTCAAGGCCGCATTTCTCCTGACGTACAGGCGGGCCTTTGCTCAAGGACAAGACAGCCGCGCCCCACTTGGGACACAAAACCATGTCCTGTAGGCCCAGTGACCAGGTCTGTCTGCATTACTAAAACAGACTGGACTCCCCTGGGGATGCAGAGAAACAGGCTGCACAGGCATGGAAGGGTGGAAGGAGACCAGAGCAAGGACAAAGCTGTCCCTGTTGCTGATACACACACACAGACACATACATACATACAAGGAGAGAGAGAAAGAGAGAGAGAGACAGGGAGAGGGATGCTCAAGCATACAAAAATACACATGCACATGCCACAGACACACAGAGAGATAGAGAGACAGAGGAGGCACACAAACACATGAAAGCATACTGATGTACATATGCAGAAGCACACACACACCACAGACACACACAGACACACATGCATACACATACACACACATACACACACACACACACACCCCAGACACACACAGACACACACTCATACACAACACACACACACACACCCACAGACACACATGCATACACATACACACACACACACACACACACACACACACATTCATGCGTTCACACAAACACACACACAAACAGGGTTACTACTGTGACTCCATTAAGAGAACGTTGAGCTCCGTGCTTTCTTGTGGCATTGAACTCAATTCCTGTGGGTGATGTTGTTCAGCAGGGGGTTGGATTGGGTGAGAGAGTGTTCTGAGAGAGATTATTAAGTGGCTCATTGGGGACATTGTACTTCACATTTGCTGGCACTCTCTCCAGTCATTTAAGCACAGATTCAATCTACTGGCAGTGACCCGAGTCCTTAAATGTGAGAAGCACACTGCTTCTTTTGACACGTACAAGACAGCATGCTGGATTTCAGGAAAAAACAAAACAAATTTTGAAAAAAGGAACTAACAATGAACAGGGCAACTGCTTAAATGCCCCAACTCTAAATTAAGGGCACACTGCATTCAGAGTCCCAGTCCCTGCAATCACAACCACAGTCATTACCACTGTAGCTATGTACCTTCAGCTTTAGTGATGTTCCTATTAACATAGCAGAGAAAATACTCAATTATAGCACCCCCAATCACACACACACACACACACACACACACACACACACACACACACACACACACACACACACACCAACTCACCACTCAAATGAAGTGTGGGCTGAAAGCCCAGCTGCCTGTTTCACAGTTTTAGTCAGGAACAAGGCACCTCCATCTCAAACAGCTAATAAAAGAGCTGGCAATTCAATTATTAGAAGTTGCCACCTTGATGGTCAAGGCCCTGCTTTCAAATAATTATATCATTTTAGATTTGTGATTTGAAAGGCCAGAAGGACTACCTGTGGGATCTAATCTTTCCAATTCAATCCATCCCCAGTTTCATTTCGAGGTATTGCCGACTGCCTTTGTTATAGGTCTCACAGTTAATCCAGATCATGCTGGTAATGTTATTACTATGATTATTATTTTATTTTTAAATCGTCAGTCTAACCATTTTGTGGTTGCATTTTTAAAGTCATTTAAAGTCATTTAAAGTGATTTGAACTCCCTCTTTGGACACATTGATTCCTCTTAGTTTTTTTATGGAATATTCCTCTCTTCTGTCCCCATTTTGCCACCTAAGGCCCCAGGATTTGGTACACACTCTCACTGCCCCAAAACTCAGGATCCAGTGCAAACTTTCATTGCCCCAAAACTCAGGATTTGGTTCACACCCCACCCCCCCTAACGCTCTGTCTCTGGTGCACACTCACCCATCCATAAAGCTCTGTCTCTGGTGCACACTCTCTCCCACAAAGCGCAGGGTCTGGTACATACTCTCTCTTCCCTCACCACGGGCTGCTGTCCTTTCACCCCTCTCTCCTTTAAATGCTCTCAAAACCCACAAAAAAACTTCTAAAGTCAAGACAAGATATTTTTGAACTAATTTTGTGGAGTGAACAACAAGGAAGCTGTTAATAGGAAGACAGAGAGAACATTTTGCACAGCTGACCTGTGCACGTGTGAAGTTATTGTAGGAGAGAATGACACTTCCTGGGCCCCAGGTTTTCCCACACATGAACATGGCAGACTGTTTCAGGAGCCTACCCCAGGGCAAAAGAGCAGGTCCTGGATCAGTGAAGGGCTTCGGCTGAGAAGGAGGATAGGGGCAACTGGGTCTGGAGAGGTGGATTTATTGATTTTTTTTGGTGGCTGACATCCGGTCCTATGAAGCAGGAAGCAGTGTGTGTTTTTACTTTAATGGTGACAGATGGGTCAGGGGCGTCAGAGAGGGGAGCACTTCGGGTGTCTCCGTGGGACACTCAGTGTGATGTATGGGCAGAGACGGATCCATCATGGTCCTGTCTCCCAGAATGCACTCTGATAATGAGCCCGGACTCCTGCCCTGCCGCTCCCACCCGCAGCCAGACTGACTGATGGCAGCGGGAGGAACACCAGTCACAAGAGCTCCCAGGAGATGGTGACAGCAAGCAGAGAGGCAGACTCAGAGACACAGATAGAGACACAGACACAGACAGACATGCAGACAGGCAGACACAGACAGAGACAGAGAGACACAGACACACACACAGACAGAAAGGCAGACTGCAGAGAAACAGACAGGCAGACACAGACAGGCAAACACAGATGCAGGCAGAAAGGCAGGCAGGCAGACACAGACAGACACAGACAGAGACAGACACAGACAGACACAGACAGAGACATAAACAGATAGAGACAAAGACATACATGTAGATAGGCAGACACAGACAGAGACAGACACAGAGAGAGACACAGACACAGACTGAGAGGCAGACACAGATACAGACAGACAGACAGACATGCAGACAGGCAGACACAGACAGAAACAGAGAGACACAGACACAGACAGACAGGCAGACACAGACACATACAGATATGCAGACATGCAGACAGAAACAGAGAGAGACACAGAGATAGACACAGACAGGCAGACACAGATGCAGGCAGAAAGGCAGGCAGACAGGCAGACACAGACAGAGACAGAGAGACACAGACACAGATGCAGACAGACAGGCAAGCAGACACAGACACATACAGACATGCAGACAGACAGAGAGAAACACAAAGAGACACAGACAGGCAGGCTAAGACAGTCACAGACAGACAGTAGCGCAGGGAGGAAGACGGAGAGCTACAAAGACTCTCAAACCCTTGAGCATTCGCATAAACAGAGATAACCAGCAAACGAGCCTGGTTATCTCACTCATCAAACACTCACACTCATTGTTCTTCAGCAAAATTTCATTCCAGACGGTTCTAATGCACACTCATCCTCCAAGTTTCATTCTGAACCGTGTGCAACGACAGATCTCATCGTGAGCAGGGCATACATAAATATTTTACTCTAAATGATGCGCAAATATAGAGATTTCATTTCTTGCAGATTTCATGCATACAAAAACGGAATAATCACCTCTTCAGACTGGATCATGGCTCCCCTGACTCTAGCTTTCCCCTTTCTGGTCATAAATACATTTCATCATAACACTTGCTTAAGTCTTACTTGTCTCTATGGCACTCTATGGCTGTTTTATATTTTGGGACTTTCTTTTTAGTTTTTGGATGTTTTCTTGATTGTTGTCGAACGTTATTACTCTCTATCCTGTACAGCACAAGATTTATTGTGGCAGTGTATCATATACTGAAACTTTTCTCCAAGTGCTGTTGAAGTTTGGATCCTCACTGTTGTTCATGGGGCTTAATTATATGCACTAATGTAACATGCCTTGTAATTAAGACTGGATAACGGCATCTTCCAGATGAATGAATGCAAAATGTAATTGTTGTGAGTGATGTTGGGTTTCCCTTATTTGACTTCACGTGGAGCCTTTTTTTGCCCATCTCTGATGGAAGTCAAATTAAAAGCACATCTCATATCCAGACAGGCAGTAGTTTCAATCTTATTTGTCATGCTGCTACCACGGCTGCCAAACAAAACATTTATTCATTTACAGCGGAGACTCAATTATTTCCATCTTGGATTAAAAATAATGACTTTTCTTTTGCTTGCGTTTTCACTGGTGGCACATTGTATTCTGAAGCTGTGGTATCACATGAATGCATAACAATTAAAGGAATATGTTTACTGTTTATAGCTAGACGCCTTATCTATGCAGAATACAATGCGTGCACAAGCTCACAGTTTTAAAGCAGTATGCTCTTCTCAGCAGATGCCAAAAAGAAACACACATGCAGTGATATTATGCACAGGGAAATCTGCATCTAACAACTCTGCAATCAAATACAGCAGCGTTAATGGGTGGAAATATCATGTGCTTTCAGTCAATGAAAGGGCTCCCACTTCCCCCCCAAACCCTAACACAATGCCAAATACAAACTGAACCCTAACCCACTCCCAACCCTAAACCTAACCATAACCCCAACCCCAACGACAAAAAAAAAAAATTGGGGTTGGGGTTATGGTTAGGTTTAGGGTTGGGAGTGGGTTACGGTTCACCTGTGTCATGTGAAGCAGGGGTAATTTATGAGTTATGTAGATAACATGGATACAGGTGGGCACAGAGACAGTCACCTCAAAAGATTACATTCCTACAGGTGAACAAAACAACAGCCCACAGACTGAATCCAAATTCTATTCCATTCAAAGCTGATGAGAAATGCAAGGGCTGGCAGTGTTTTATTTGCTTGTTTGTGTTCTCCCTTACTTAGAGTATATAATTTGCAGCATGCTAATATCAGAAGTAAGGAGCTCAGTGGGAAAAAAAGGCTTGCTTTCCTACTGATGGCAGTCAGTGATTATTCTTAAAATGGCTCTAATATCCGTGATTAAAAAGTTATTAAAAACTGTCACATGGCTACCTTAAAATAGAGAAGCTTTTTTGAGCGGTTAAATTTACCGTTAGATAAAAATGATTCGCTTAATCTCATCCCTCTGTCCCCACCTCCTCACGCTGGGAGTCCACACTGGTGGATGAGGTCAACAGTGAGCAGGGAGCCCCCCTAGACTGCTGAATTATGGGCTGTCTTTTGGCAGTGAGTCTGTCCCAGGGTTTCACGTTCAACTGAGCCAGAAGCATCCATCAGAATGACCAGCTGCTGCCGGTCTGAGACCCTCTCAGCCACACAGCCTGCCTGCTCTAAATGCGTCATGCAGTGAATGGCCGACAAGTACCAGTAACCTGGGGACAGGCTTCAGCTCTTCACCAATGAATCAGACCCCTTGTGGACTGCAAATTGCATAGGTTATCCAAGTTGCCTGACACAAAAGGGTTTTATGACTACAGTTATAGAGCTCCATTTTCCTTCCGTGTTTGAGACAGGTATTAAGCATTACACATCCACGCCGTCTCTTGGCATTAGGATCAAAGTCAGGATTAGAACTAGTATTGGGATGAGTGTTAGGTTTACGGTCAGGGTTAGGGTTTAGGTCAGGCTTAGGGTTTTGGTTTGGGTAAGGTTATGGTTAAGGTTAGAGTTACAGTCAGTCCTAGGGCTAACATTAGGATTAGTCAAGGTTAGGGTTAATGCCAGGATCAGCATCAGCTTTAGAACCAGGGTTAGGGCTCCATTAAGCATTGAATTTACAGTCAAGATGAGGGCTACAGCCCATCACAGAATACACTCACAATGGTATTCTTTTATTTAAACAGATTAAATATTAGCATTAACAAGATTAATTTTTTTGGAAGAGTTAACTGCTTGTTTAATACTGTACATACACAACCATTATAACTGTAAAAGCAATCACTTTTACTCAGATTTACAGTAATAGGCAAATATATACTTATATAAAACATATATAAGCACCAGTACAGTCTGCTGTTGAGGAGTGAGGGTAATGACTGCTCTCTGATTTATTGGGCCATAACTGATTTCTAACTGGCCTCCTGATTGACCTCCTCATGTCAGGCACCCATTTTGTGATCAGATCCTCTGGATTGTGCATTAGAAATTTAGAAAAGTCCTTACTTGCCTAGGTGATGCCCTCATCCAGCACAATTTACATACAGTACATGCACCTGTTATCAATGTTATCTATTTATATAAAAAGATTTTTAATGTCAGTATGGGTCAAATGCTGTGCAGTATGAAATTTATTCACATCCCTGACTAAACTAGAACAAAATGTATGGTATAAACATGTCCATATTGGATTCTTTTGGATAAGGGTAAGTATTTTTTGTACAGCTATCATGAAATTTGGGCCCTGGACACCTGTATCTTAGCCAGATATTTTCCTGGAGACAGGGCTGGCAGAACAAAATGTCCCACCTGGAATTCACACCTGCGGCTTTCTGTAATTTGGTTTCTGGTTGATGTCTGGACCAGCACCCCACACCTCCCCATGTTTTCAAAAAGATAAAGAAAGTTGACAAAAAAAATTTCTGGAAGAGTTGAAGCTGAAATTTGGTGCCTTTTTTATCATTGCTCATTTTAAATCTGCTCTGGACAGAAATAATCTCATGAACTCAGCCACTCCTTCTGCAGGAGTAAGAATACTCAACAGCACCTCTGCAAACTGATAGGAAATATGAATTGAAATATCTTTTCTCTTGATAAACTCTCTGCAGAGTTTAGTTAATTGCAGTTCAACTTTTCCCTTAATTTAGTTTCCCTGACCTTTGCAAGTGTGTCTGTATTGAGTTGAGAATGATATTTTCTCTCCATCAAAGCAATTCAAATACTTCTTTAAATGAATGATGGCATCTGCTGTCAAGGCCATAGTCTGCATATAGTCGATAAGGAGATCTTTTCACAAATCTTTATAAAAAATATAATCCTGCTGTTTTTCCGAAGTTGATTCATTTGTTGTGGGGGCGTTCACTGAATTTTTTTTTTTTTTCTTTCTTCAACAGCTAACAGAGAATCCTTGAGCTCTTCAACAGTCTCAGTGAGTTAGTCAGAAATATAGGGAGTTTGTTTGGATTAATTTTTGTTTTCTTTGTGATTTTCACAGTGACACTCTCCCATCACTCTCTCTCTCTAGAGCTCGTTTTGTGAATTATGCCTGGTTATGTTTGCCTCTGCCCATCACCCTAACCTTTGTTTCAAAAACAAGGTTTCTAATTAGTATCATTAAAATTATTACAACTACTATTACCCCACCTCTTTCTTCTGCTAGTTCTGCTTTTCCAGAATAACCCCAAAGGCTATCATGGCAACGCAAATTTAACTGGAACAATCACAGAAGCAGCAAGAGCACCAAGAACATAACTACAGAGCAGGCATTTCTGTTCAACATTGCTGTTTTTGGACTATGACAGGGGCACAGGCTTGTTTGTGTAAATTAGGCTATAAAGCATGATCCAGAAACTGAGAGGGTTTTACACTGCTTGCAGATTTTGCTGTAGGCTGTGCTTTGGGGAAAAGACAGGAGACAAGATTCCAGTCCTGTGTTTTGTAACACAAGCAAGGGAGAATACAGGATCCAGTTCCGTGTTTTTTTGTTTTTTTTTTCTGGGCATACAAGCAGAGGCCCAGCCAGACTCCAGTTCCATGTTTCATTACACCAGCAGAGGCCCAGCCAGAGTCCAGTTCCGTGTTTTGTTACACCAGCAGAGGCTCAGCCAGACTCCAGTTCCATGTTTCATTACACCAGCAGAGGGTCAGCCAGACTCCAGTTCCGTGTTTCATTACACCAGCTAATGCCCAGCCGGACTCCAGTTCCGTGTTTTGTTACATCAGCAGAGAACCAGACAGACGCAGAATCCGGATCCACTCGAGGACTCTTGACGAGCCTCGTTGGCTGAGAGCTGTCCACGGCTCTTAAACGGCCCTGTTGGAATTCGCTCGCTCTTGGTGCCGCACTGAACACGCGAGTCATCGATGGTGCAGAGATGTGAGGGCTACACACCTGCGACAAAAGCTGCCAGAACAAGAGCTGAATACTGATGAGCAGGCAGAGTGGTGGCCCTCACGTCCAACAGGATAACACCGCTTTCTCTTTTTAAGTTTTGAGAAGTGATGGGCCTCCATCAGTCCGCAGTCTACATACCTGTGCAACTACAATCAAATGAAAAGGCGTGTGTGTGTGTGTGTGTGTGTATTCAATGAAAGAAACAAAAGCCCTGATTGCAGGATAGTGAGAAATCCTGGCTGTTGTTCTTCTCCTCCAGGCTCTCCCCAGCAGTCTGCTCCTCTCCCCTCAGGAGAAACGCTCCAGATTCCAACCTGAGATTCCAGGCCCTCATCCTCTGACGGCATGTAGCCATAAATGCATCCACCTGTCTGGTCCTGGGACTTTTGTGCATCTCCAGGGAGACAGGGCAGGAGAAGACTGAAATCACAGCACTGTCATATGTGGCTCCAGCTTGTGGGCATGAGTGTGTGTTTTTATGACATCACAATGCCACTGATGTTGCACCAGAGTCAAAGGAATCTGCTAATGGCCACTTTAACCTTTACAAGAGCAGCATCTGTAGTCATGGGGGAAAAACTCCATAATAGAGTTATCATATGCTGCCAATTATTGAGCCATATGAACCAATCAAAAAACTGTTCTCGCCACAAAGTAAACCTGTTGGTTGAAGGAGCAAGTTATCCATAATGCATAATAGCCTTAGCTCATTTAGGGGTTGATGAAGCCGTGCTTTCCTGTCTCTCGATACCTGTCCTTACACTCACTGAAACTGCCTAAAGGTTTACCTAATAATGGGGAAATACAGAATCCCAGCTAAACGTCATTTATAAACACTGCAGTGTAGTGGATTAAATCCTTCTCAAGCATCCCTTTCTATTGCTTTTATCGAGAGGTGTTGGGATCAACTGTTGTTTTCCTCTTCCATTTTTGATCCCACAACATCATGCCAGTGCATTTGTAAGGGATTCATGTGCCTAATTAAGCTCAGGAGCAGTAGTTTGTAACTGAATGTCAGCCTGCCGCTGCCTCTCCTTAGGACAATTAATCTGATTTAACCAGTCTATCAGTGGCCCCTCACTCTACTTTGTCCAGATCCGCTGTAATCTGCATGCGTGCCTGTGGGTTCTCCTTCTCAAACGTTACCATTTCCCTGCCTTCAGAATGGCATTCCATTTTACCAGCTTATTAGAGACACATTAAAAAAGGGATCTAAAGGCCTAACTGACACGTGACTCGTTTTTTTCTTTAGCCTACTTCAGCGCCACTCGTTTCGTCCCTCCAGGTAGCTTCGCTTGAATGGGTTTCCCGTCTCTTTTTACTTTCAACAGTTCTCGCCGCACGGGAGTGGCTTCGGCTCGGTGAATTATGCGGGTGCTGCGCGGTAACACACTCATTTACCTCCGCTCACTCGCCGGCGCAGCAAATCTGGGGATTGTCTTCTGCGTGGGAAGAGAGCCGCGCAGTGCTGGCTTCCACTGCGGGCCGCCCCCGCCGTCCCCAAAGTAGCGGGCGGAACCGGGATATCAGTTTGGGCGCGCATTAGTTGGCGGGCCGCGCAAACACAGGATGTCCTCCGATGCCCCCTCCGGGTGATTTGGACGCTGACACCCCCAACGCGACACCCCCCCGGCGCCCGTCATACAGCACACAGCTCCTCTGATCCAGGACAGCATGACTGGGGCCCGTCTCTGTGCTCGCAGTCAGAGGAATCAGACACTCCCGAGCTCCTCTCCCTCCATCTGCTGCTGGGCTGTTCCACGCTCGAATGTCAGTCGCCTGTCGGGGCCATGGTCACAACAAGGGAGAGAAAAAAAAAAACTCAATTCCATTATTAGTGTTTTAATCCCCTTGAATGTCTTCCCTGTGATCCTCTGGTCAGGGCCTGTAGGGTTTTTTCTCTTCCCCCCCAACAAAATCTGTCTCATGATGACGTGACCGGATTTGAAAACTACACTCTGGGAAAAAAAAAAAAAAAAATAGGGTCAAGCCAGTAAAGTAAGTTTCTGTGATCCCTGCAATTGAATCAGATGTTTGCTTTCCCCCTCCCCCACTGATTCCCTGGCATATTCACTGACTGGATCATTATCTCACACACACACACACACACACACACACACACACACACACACACACACACACACACACACACACACTCACATATTCACACACACACACACACACACACACACACACACACACACAATCACACACACACACACACACACACACACACACACACACACATACTCACACACACACTCACACACACACACACACACACACACACACACACACACGCTCGCATGCACGCACGCTCTTGCCAGGTGAAAAGTGCATCTTTCTTCATCCTACAAAGGCTGGAGAAGACAGAGCTTGCAACTTAAGAGCAGCAGGAAGACACTGGCATCCTGGCAGGGAAGACACATGAAAGCTTCAATGCCTGACATCACACCTGACACATTCTCACTGCGCTGGGCTCAAATTTCCGCCTGCTTCTTTGACATTTAAAGCAGCCTCAACCATCAGCTCTGACTGCCGAGCTTTCACCGGCAGAGGCTAATTAAACGATAGGGCTCGCCCTATTGATCTCTGAAGTGCGATAAGAGGTGTGCTTTGTGCGGGAACCTGCCGGAGCACAGGCAGTAAAGCGCTTGCATAAGACTCACCTCGCTTTTGCGGTCCTCTACGGCCTTGTATCTGTGATCTCACGGGCCCTTCCGAAGGAGGGAGAGAACATGCTGAAACCAGCCGGATCAAAAGCTGACCCGTTAGAACAACCCCCGTCCTCCCCAACCTCAGCCAGACGCTGGAACAGAACACTGCGGCATCGATCGATGCAAACAGGATAACACTGCTTTGGGGAGAGGAAGACTCTTTTGTTTTAGGTACTGCGTTATTTCCTGTCAATCATAACTGCAAGAGAGTGTGTGCCTGTGAAAAACTAATGGACAATATAGAGCTTTCATCCATTTACTGAAATTTCGGTTAAGCACCTGGATAAATGGTAACACAACAGCGCCCAAGACTTGAACCTGAAACACTCTTACAGAAAAAATCCACTTTTTCTCTGACAGAAATTAGCCCTTGATATAAATAAAATAATAAAGATAATAATCAGATTTCACTGTTTTATTTAAAAAGGAGACTGATGTAAATCTACAAAATGTATGCAAATTCTAGAAAAATGAATTGGAAAAAGGCACTGGTATTTGTTCTAATGCTCAGGTAATTTGTGCAATTATACTTTACATATGTATACAAAAACATTTCAAAAGTGGTGGCCCACAGCAACAGTGGCCTGCCCTCCAGTCAGTCCATTAGAAAGAGCTCTCCATCTCAACGATGCTGCCCATTTTTCCGTTTGGTACATCCTGGAAGCCCGCTACAATGGACAGCACCACCTCCATCTCCTTGTCAGGGGTAGGGTCTGACACTTTGTTGATCTTGGAGAAGCTCTGGCTGATCTCCATGAAGGTCTTGTTCTTGGTCTCAGGCAGGATGAAGTACAGGAACACAGCTCCCAGCACACAGACCACCAGGAACACCAGGAAGGCGTAGGTCTCCAGGGCCTCCTGGAAGACCAAGGGACACAATGGAGTTGGACAACCGGTGGAATCTTCTCAACATCCCAGAAACTTAACTCTAATGATAAGGGACACACAGAACCCATGGAACCCCACAGGATCTTCTCAACATTCCAGAAACCTAACTCAAAAGACAAGACACACAGATCTGTTATTTTCTATTCCGAGAGATAAATGACATACTGTAACACCCACTGGCATGTTTTCACAAAGAATCTTACTGTCGTACCAGCTAAGTGAGTATGTTATTTCCATTAGTGCTGTGGCTGAAAACTGAGAAGATAAAAGGGTGAAAGGAGCCATTGCAGATCCCAGCAAACAACCAGAATTAGACGGAATACATAGCCTAGTTCTTTCAGGGAAACCACCTTCAGAAAAACAAAGCTCAGGCCATTGTCTTGATATGGGCAGGCACCAGCCGTCATCGTGACATCAAAGTGCTACAGCTACGACTGTGAGTGCCACAATGGAAAAGTGACCGTGCTATACTGAGTTCAGCAAAGTTCAGGTCCAGCTTGTGCCAGCCTGGCGCCAGCTCTACGGCGGGAAAGGGCGGGAGGGCTCGCTCCTTGGTGCGGTAGCCGTGTGCACTGCTGCTGTGCTCCTATGTGTTACCACACGGCCCGGAGCGCCATGACTCAGCCGTATCTGCGCATTTCTGTGTCCACTTCTCACCATTGGGTCCAGCACGCTGTCGGCCCAATTCATGCACTGACACTTAAAACTGAGTCAGCCTTAAAAAAACAGAAGGAAAGGCAGCTTCACAATCTGCTTGAGGGGGAAAGATGCAAAGGCAGGGTTAGGGGTTCATTAGAGGTGTTTTTTTATTATGAATGAGCGCAGCGGTCATGTCTTTCCATTTTGCATGATCATGATCCTGGGGTCATCAAGTCAAGAGAGGTTTTATTGTCAGCCCATCCATATACAAGTATACAGTAGACAATAAATGGACAAAATAACAAGACAATAAACAGACAATATATCACCGCATTAAATGGAAAAAGTGGCAGGTAGAAGAGTGCAAGTAAATTGTAAACAGAATTACACCTTTTAGAGTGGTATTGTGCATTTAAATTTTGGGGTGCTCTGTCCAGGGGAGTGGACAGGGGCATGCCCTCTTATGGCATACTGAGGGTGAAAGATACTTTGACACTGTTTGCTCCTCTCGTGTGAGAGACTGCTCAGTGTGACCCTGCTGACAGAAGACTGAATATTACTGTGCGACAATAAGCCAAAGAGAAGTCCTACACTCAGTAATCATGTCTCTGAGCATTCAGAGGTGAACTAAAGCACAGAGGCATGACCAAATAACCATCAACGGCAAAGAGGCCAACAGAAGCCTTCAGTCATTCCAAGACAAAAGACCAAAAAAATGATAAGGCAACGCAAACCATTCAAGAACATTTGAGAATTAGCAGACATGGTAACTTAACCCATTGTACAGCTTCCTTTGAGAAAAACAAGTAAATAAAAAACAGATATACATGTGAAATTCGACAACAAATAAACTATGTAAAAAATCTTTGAAAGCTGACCTTAAACTGTCAATCAAGCGGCTTAGCGACGGATTATAAGCGAAAGAACCCAGATTATTGCTGGGAGGCCGAGAACCTGGACTGATCCCTCTCAGACTGTCACTAACGGAGCTCTAATCCTCCTGCTCTGGAGCACCACTCTCTAAAACATATCTGCGGTATTAGACCTGCAGGCATGCACCGGGGCGGGGGGGTTGGATGAGACCCCGCCCGCCGTAACCCGGGGTCAGAACGCTTCCTGTCTCAGCGTTCCCAACAGGTCTTCATTATGCCCATTAAGTAGCCGAGTCTTTCCTCCGGAGCCTTGCATAACAGGGTAACCGAGGTGCTCGAACGCCGCTTCAGTGAAGAGAAATAAAGCAATGAGAAGTTGTAGCGTCATAGCGGCTGTTGTTTGCGTTTGTGAACCGCCTTTCCTTGCTCGTTCCCTCTTTTAAGTTTCACTGCCAACAGGGCTGAGTCATTGCACAAGCACTCTGTATCCTTTGATGTGTCTGATTTTTTTTTTATTTTGAATGAACAGAACGCAACTGAAAAAAAGTGAAGTGCTTGTTTTATAATCTCTTTGAGAGAGAGAGAGAGAGAGAGAGAGAGAGAGAGAGAGAGATACAGAGCTACCTGGCTTGACTCCAGAGGCCCACTCTGCGTGACCTCAGTGAGGTTATCTGTCCAGAACAGTCTGTGTCCGACTGGACGGAGGGACAATTAAACGCACATAATGGTGGGGCTGAAATCGCATTCAAAGCCCACGTGCCCTGGGCTGAGCCAGCATTCCGTCAGCGCTGTCACAGTACGGGTCCCTGGAGGGACAGAAAGCACAGCGGAGAGGTGCGGGGGCCCTGCAACAGACAGACGCTTTCCCTGTCTGAACTCCTGATTATCCGCAGAAAGAGGCCACCACTGGTCCTCGGCACGAAACGCTGCCAAAACGTCTGTCCAACTGCCGGTCTCCTGCTGGCCCCCGCTGCAAAACGATAAAACATTCTGCGGCGTGTGCTGTGAAGACACGCAGCAGTTAGGAGCGGTGATGTCCCCTCGTTGCATTCATGGAAATGTTGATCAAAGGACGGCCTCAAAAAGAGCCAACATCACATCATTGTCTGATCACAATGCCCTTGTCAATCATTCCATCACAGCCAACACCACAAACCCATTTGTTATTCTCAATTTTTACCACGCTCATCAACTTCACTGATGAATGTGACGCTGTTTTATAAGTGTGTTGGACACAAAGTCCAGAAGAGCTGCACACGGCCTACACCGCAAATGCTATACAAGTTACAATACTGAGGCTACACAACGTGTGCAGGTATTTTTTTTCTGTCCTTTTCTGGACAGATTTTCCTATCATGCGGAAGACAGAAACCTCCCTGCCTGGACTGCACGCTTCACGTTGTGGCCTCGTTTCCAGTCTCATCACAATCTCCCGCCTCCCACCTGTATGCGACTGTATCAGTATATGAACCTATCAGTCACCCGCGTCCTTTCAGACTGGGATTCTCCTCAGTGCGGGACACACGTGTTATCTGTGTGTGACTGCTGAAATAGGTCTGGGAGTTCTTTTGTCCTTTCGGCAAGGCCATGGGTTGCGGGCCGGTAACTGGGAGACTGGTGGCAGGGTAATAAATGAGAGAGGAATTTCATCCATCCCAGCGGTGAAATATTGACCTTTATCTTCTCTCCCCCCTTTCTCGTTCCCGCCATCAACCCATTTCTACATTTTCACTCACACACTGCCGCAAACTTGCAAGCCCTCACCCACTCGCTCACTCATCCACCCACTCACTCACTCACTCACTCACCCACCCACACACTCACTCATTCATTCACTCACACACCGTCACTAACTCTCATGCCATCACTCACTCACCCACCTATGCACCATCACTCACTCACTCACTCACTCACTCACTCACTCACTCACTCACTCACTCATTCACTGTGCCGGACAGGTAGAAGATGAATTTACTTTCAGTGTGCACATTTCTAGGCAATTCCTACATTATAATCCACCTTGCCATTTAGGTTTGTTTTTTTCTTTCCTGGGTCTGTTCCATTCTGCCTTCATTATCAGATTAAAAGAGCAGGCCATTCAGAGCATCCTCCGGGGACACACCCAAATCAGGCCACGGGAACCACAGCAAAGCTCCTGCTTCCATTCTCCAGCATGTCATCTGCTCCTCCAGCTTCCAATCACTGACTCAGAATCTGTCCTCGGTTTGATGCTGGAGCTTTAATGTTCTTAATTGATTAAGTGTTGTTGGATCTGAAGAAATCAGTTCAATAACAGGAACACACCACTGCTGTCAGGCAGCCAAAATGTGACGCCAATCTACAGTATCATGCTTCTATTAGTGTTTCAGCATTACCAGTATTACTAATCTACATTATTATGTTTCTATTAGTTTTAGTGTTATCAGTATTACTAATCTAAAATATTATGTTGCTATTACCAGTTTAGAATTACTAGTATTACTAACCTACATTATTACGTTTCAATTAGTATTTTAGCATTAACAGTATTAATAATCTACAGTGTTATGTTGCTATTTTAGAAGTACTAGGATTACTAATCTCTGGTATTATCCTTCTTTTAGTTTTATAACATTATTAGTATCCATAGCATTATGTTTCTGTCATACTAATGTAAAGTATTATTTTATCATTCGTATTTTGGCATTACGGAATTGCTATTCTATTAATCAACAGTATTGTTCTATGAATGACTGAGACTTTATTAGATTATGGGTACCACTGCTATCTGTTTCTTTATCCACAGCAACCTCCACAACTGTGTATTTTGCTAAAGTAAGTCAGGTTAAATGCACTACTTTGGCGGTGCCCCCTCCAGGGATAACACCTGCAACCTTTGGGTTACCAGCCCAGCTCAGGAAAAAGTGCCAGAGCACTTAAGCCGTGGGCTTGATATGTCTGGAGCTAATGAAGTGGGTCACACTTCTGGAGGACTCGGCAGAGCACCGAGCATCGTCACTTGGCAGGTTACATAAAAAGGAACCAATAAATGAATAAAATAAACAAATTAAATAAATAAATAGGCAATAAATATTGTCATAGCTTTATATGAAGAAACAAAAAAAATATATATTTATTTTCACCACTGAAAATGAGAGCTTGTTCTCAGTTGACCCACCTGGTGAAAGAAAGGAATGATGTTGTTCATGAAGGACGAAGGATGATGTTTATTTTCAAGGATGTTTGTGCTTTGCAGCGATTGCCTGGTCTCTCACATCATAAAAGCAGGACTGCAGCCTGCCCTGGCGTGGCTCGGTCTGTGTCTTCCTGACTGCCCAAACAGCGTGGGCATGCTGGATCTCCCTGCACCCTGCCACTCTCAGCACATTACATTACTGCCATTTAGCAGACGCTCTTACCCAGAGCGACTTACAAAGGTTACAATATTTGCATGCTATCCATTTATACAGCTGGATATTTACCGAGGCAATTATGGGTTAAGTACCTTGCCCAAGGGTACAGCTGCAGTGCCCCAGTGGGAACAGAGGCAGCAACCTCTTGGTTATGAGAACTGCTCCTTACCACTATGTTAGTGATAGAGTTGCTTTGAGATGCCTTTCCGTGCCTTGCTGTACAGAAAAGCCTTTTAAATTGATTAAGTGACACAGTCTCATTTAGAACTGGCCAAACCTTCAAATGAAATTTTAAAGTATGACTTCCTGGAAGTCACAGACTGTGGTAGGGAGCTATAGCCAGGCTAGGCTGTGAGAGCTATAGCTTGAGGTATATAGTGTAGGACCCGTGACGGATTGATCACATGACAGGTGTGAAGGCACAGTCTTGACCTAAGTCAATCCACGTAGCGGGTTTGGGGAAGGAGGGTGCGGGGGTTGGGCTATGGGGCGTGTGGTGACGTAGCGAGCGGGACTCTGACAGACACCGGGTCGACAGCACCGGTTCAGTGAGGCCCGCAGGACCCGACTGACTCAGTGCGAGGATCTGGCCGCCCCATCATCCCCCCGGAGCAGAAGTGCAGGCCGGGGCCGTGCGAGTCTATTTGTGGTCCTGCATCGCTATAAATAAACCTCTGTCGTTTCTCCTCTCTCGTCTCTTTCCCTCGCTCCGTCTCTGCCTCGCCTCCCTTCCTCCCCCGCCTCACATCTGTCTCCCTGCCCCTCTCTTTCTTTATCCACCTCTCCCTTTCCACTCTTTCTCTCCCTCTGCCTCTCCCTTCTTCTCACCAACACCTCCCTGGCTCTCTCTGAACGTGACACTGGATCAGAGGGGAGAGGAGTGTTTGTGAAACCGTGGTGTGTCTCTCCCCCTGACAGGAGACATTGCGGGAGCTATTGAAATCCACTCGAGCTCGCAAAACAAAAAAATTAATAACAGGTCACCAACTCTTACTCAGCGGCCCAGAACGCAGCAAAAACAAACTCGCAAAAGATATCACTTTTTACCCTCAGTGAACAGCATCAATGTATTCACTTTTGGGAAGCTATTGAGGACTCAATATTTAATAGCTTTCTGGGGATTTAAATTAGCCCTGTCTTCCCAAGATTGAATTGCCACCCCTGGTCGATATTAGCTTGCCAATGAAGTAAAATTTTGAAAGGCCTAGAGGGGACAGGTTTTTGACAGGAGGTCAGGACCCCCCTCACTGGTATGTTTGAAGTGTTGTTGTCGGGGGACTTTGCGCCCAAACTTTCTGTGACAGCAGTTTTTGTGTGTGTGTGTGTGTGTGTGTGTGTGTGTGTCAGTCTTCTCCTCACTCCGGAATTGTCCTTCATGTCAGTCAGGGTCCGGCAGGCAGGGCCGTCTCTGAATAATGCAGTTAAACCCCCCTCTGTAATTCCATCCCACCCGCAGCAGTGTCTGACCAGGCGGTCTCCTCCCCCCCCATCTCTCCTGAGCAGTCCCACAGTACCTTACACACACGCACGCGCGCACGAGCACACGCACACACACAAAAACACGCACACACTCAAACATGCACACACATACGCAAACACACACACACACACAACCCCCAGAAGAAGGAACAAGCACACTGAACTAAACACAACCATGGTCAAACCCATGGTTAAAACTGCCTGTTGTATGAAATGGCATGGGATGCTTAGATCGGACAACACTTTTTTTGCTGCTGAAATAACAACGTTGCGTTGACCTGAGTCGTGGATACGTCTCGACATGAAGCTGACCTGTCTCATTGCTGTCCCTTCCCAGCGTCTTTACGACAGTGTGGAATGCCACAGATGCTGCTCGGCCTGGCCTGCTCGCTACGAGAGGTGTGGCCGAACGGGCATCCGCCTGCCTGAAATGGCTGCCGCTCCGAACAGACCCCAGCGAGCCCGAGCAGAGGGGGGCGCACCTACCCCGCTCAAATGAAGTCCCACGATCAGCCACACAGAAACGTCTGGCTACGTTTCCCTCCCCTCAGGACCTGCCCTGTGATTGGCTGAATGATGGGCACCCAGTGGAGGCCTGCTCGGAAGTGCATAATGAGGCGTTATGGAGTAGGAAGCCACTCGCGTCTTTTTCTGAGGATTAATGTGGCACCTTTGCATTTACACACACAGATAGAGGAAATGGGTTTGTTGGTCAAGACGACATTTCAGAATTAGCCTCCTATCAACACCCTGCCAAATACACCCACTGCTCTCTCCTTTTCTCCTTTTTTTCTTTTTCATGAGGTGACGCATGAATCTCGGCTTTACTTTAATGAGCTTGACATGAAAAGAAATGACAAAAAAAGAGATCTGACTTTGAAGTGATTTGTTTCAAGTGTTTTTTTTGTGTTCTTGCCCCAGTGGAGTTGAAAAAGCGTTTTTTGCTGTCTGAAGCATTGGCCAGGTCTTTGACAGCTGCCATTGCCGATTGACTGTCAGACAGCTTGACACTTGGCTGCAGGGGACAGTGCAAATGATCCGAGCTAAATTAACTTCTGTTTGAAGAACTAAATTAACAAAGTTCTTCTGAATGTACCTTAGAGCCATTTAGAGCTGGATGTACATCTGAACAATACAATGCAAATGCTGCATAAAGTGTATAGGTAAAATTGCATGGAATTTCAATGAAAGATTTCCACAAGAATAAGAATTTCATGAGAATTCCATGCAATTCTTACATTCTAAAAAGATCCTGTGTCTTATGTAGCAAGTTTTATGTAGCAATAAAAAGAGTGTGTGTGTGTATATATATACACATATATAATTTAAAATATATATTTATTTTATATGTTTACAAAAAAAAAAAGAGAGAGCACTGAAGGGTTAAAGGCAATTATGGTGTCTGTTATACAGCATGAAGTTGGCTCCTTTTTTTCTGCAGCAGTGAGGGAAATGGCACACTCGCAGGTTTGTCTTTTTAATTCTCAAATGTCAGCCGGGCCGGTTCTGGAGCGGATTCCATTTCAATTACAGCGGATTCAGACTCGCTATGCCTGCAGTTCGGCATTCTCCATCCCGCTCAGCTTCAAATTCCACGCGTTTGAAGAGAGGAAGAATTGCACGATTCAGTCCAGGATGCCAGCCCTCTCTGTCCAGAACTGATCTCTAACCTACCGCTGCTCTGGCTGGGAGACATAAAGACAAAACGCTCATTTTCTCTGTTTTTTTCTCTGTGTCTTACTCCCTCGGTAAAAATGAATACCACATTTATAAAAGAAATATGTTTTCC
Organism: Megalops atlanticus; assembly: GCA_019176425.1. Taxonomy (NCBI): domain Eukaryota; kingdom Metazoa; phylum Chordata; class Actinopteri; order Elopiformes; family Megalopidae; genus Megalops; species Megalops atlanticus. The sequence goes on from CM032891.1 coordinate 28,601,507, forward strand.
TGTAGGAAGGTGGCATGAGGCAGTAGGTGACAAAAGCTAATAGAGTGATATGTCTTCCACCATGTTTTTTATATTGACCAATTACTTGTTGCCATGAGGTGATGTGAGGTAAGATACTATACTACATTTACATTTTTTCACTTAGCAGACACACTTATCCAGAGTGACATACAAGATGAGGACAATGTAAGATTACATTTACATTGTTAATATACAGCAGACACTCTTATCCAGAGCGACTCCAGATGTCAAGCATGAAGGGTATCCAGCAAAACGACAAAACCTTACACAAAGAAAGACACCAACATCCACACACAAACAAGAGCCAGTGTCAAACACACAAGGCGGAGACCACAAATGCCTACCTGACCCAACACGCAAGTGCAACACAGTATGCCCAACAGCAGTGTACCATTCCAGCACAATACCAACACATACCCAAGGCCTCCCTGGGCTAATATCAGTGTAATGGTAACAACAGAATTATTATTATTATGCATTTGCTTGTCAGACACACTTTTATTGAGCAGCTTAAACAGCTTCAGTGCAAATGCATTACACTGAGTTTTATTTATTTATTTAGCTTCTCTCTGTCTTGGCTTTTAGGGTAGACATTGCCATCAGTAGGCCATGAGAAGGGAGTACTAACAGTAGGAAAAGATATGAATGTAGCTGTGCGCCAGGTTTTTACCATGCTGTCCATTTCTACAGCTGGATATTTACTGAAGCATGCTGGGTTCAGACTCTCACGTCAGTGGCAATGTGCCAGCCAGCTACCAGACCAGATACTTCATTACTGCGAGACGACAGTGTCCACTCACAGGAACTCTACTGCTGCAGTTCAGTACTTCATAACGCTTATTTGAGAAGTGACAAAAAATTGTCAGCTGAAGCATTGCTGGAATCATAATTACAGAGACAAGTAGCAAGGCAAGACAAGACCAGAATAAGATCTTTTCTGCATATTTATTATACTACCGATTCAATTCTCTGGTCCAAAAAAAAAAAAAAAAAAAAAGTTTCTCAGTGAACGCTGGCATGCAGGAAAAATAGATATCAAGCTAAGGTTTCACGAAACATTGCTTCTCCCTATCACGTGCAGCAATCCAATTACAGACTGTAGTTATTCATTCTACAACGTGGCCTGCAGTCAGGTGCATCTTGGGAGGTTCTGGAATGCTGGCAGAGAGTCTCATCACGTGGAGAGCTGAGACCAGTCTGTCAGAATCGTTTCAATCAACTGCAACATGTTTTAAGTAAGGATGCGTTTTCAGACATACGTCTCCCGCCAGTGTGAGGGCTCAGTCGAGAACACTTTGTCCTCTCATTTTTTCCATTTCTAGTTTGTTCCAATAACTGCTGCGTGTTTGAGGAAGCAGCAGAGACCAGGAACAAACCCCTGGCCAGCACAAGACACCTTAGACCAAAACGCTCATCTGTCACAGCATGTGGACACATGCATGGGGAACAATTTAAATGACAATGCAGACAGCATGTCTTTGGACTGCTAGAGGAAGGCGGTGTACCCGGAAAACACCCACACAGACGTGGGTAGAACCCAAGCCCTGCATCTCTGCAGCGTACATTTTGAAGCTGTATGAACCGAAATGTGGTCGCCTGTGTCTGGTGTGACAAACAAAAGATACTTGTCACTCAGAGAGTTATTAATGCATGGAGCAGCTTACTCGGATTCACAGTGGAAGCAGAGACCCTTGAGGTAATCCACACTGGACGTGACCCAGGGCTAGACACTCTTTCGTCTCCTCTCCATGTAAGTCTCCTCTGCTGTTTTCTGAGCTTCAGTAAACAAACGCAAACTGGGGGCACAGTGTGTTTCTTGAGGCACGTTATCCTATGTCATGACCTCTCTTTTCCTTGCGCCTCGGGGGTTGGCGGGGGTGTCATGTGCCAAAGTTCTGTTGAATTTTTCCCTCCCATATCTCACAGGCTCGCTGACGGCTGCTCTCTCTTAAATCCCACTTTAACTAGTTCTGTGGCAGTTACGTCACTGTGGGAACGCTCCGGCTCACAGCCATTCATCATCACAGAGATTCCATTTCATGAGCTCAGATACCAGAAATGGTCATTTCACAATCACAAAAGAAGATACAAGGCTTGGGGGGGGATTGTGGGGGTGCAGGGAAAAAGACGAGGTACAAGTCTTTTCTTTAAACTAATCCTTGCCCTCAACCTGTAGAGGCATGTTTTGCTTAATTAACAAGTGTCCCAGTCATCTGAATAATCCCCGCACACTGCCAAGTCACATCCTCTTTCCAGTGTGTCTAATCTAGTCGTGTGGCCGACGCATTAATCAGTTAATTAATTTCAGAACACCCAAAAAAGAAGCAGTGCATATTCATCATTTTAAAGGTTAGATTTGAGACTTGTTTTTCCTGTGCTTTGGAACAGTCATAGAGACACGCAATCTAAGACTGTCGTCATTTAGTTTCCTGTTTCCCAGCTTTGGTCTTTGGAGAGCATAACTGAATTATTTGTTACATAAACTGTTAATTGTGTATTGACACCAACATATACATTCAGATTTACTCATTAAGAGTGGTTAATTTTCAATCAGGCCTAGAGATAGTAATTAAACACCTAAATAACCTACCTGAAACAGTATATGTGAACTGCCAGTATTAGAGTAAGATTAGAGTAGAGTAAGCCAGTACCAACTGCTTAGTATGCATGACCCCTTGGTGACTGGAATGAGACTCCACCCACACACCAGAGAACCAATTAAATCAGGCTCCGCCTCCAGGATATATTCCTGACGCCTCACTGCCAGCAGTCATTTTACTCAGGTTGCTGTTCCCACGGCTGCTACAATTCAGTGATCTTAAAAATCAACACCTCAGTGATGGTAAGAATGTCTGTTTGTTCTCTGTTCAACTAAATCAACCGCCCTTTTTTCATGAGCAATTTTACAGATGGTTGGATGTTGATCTCTATTTCATGCCTTTGCCAACAGTTTGGGACTCAGTGAAGATTCCACTGCTTTGTGAGTTATCTTGATACGAGACATCACCCTGGCCTTAGGATCAGGGCAAATGACAGAAGATGGGGAGAGGGAGAGAGAAAGAGAGATAGAAAGAGAATGAGAGGGAAAGAGGTACACAAGGATGGGTGTGGAGCTTAATTAGACAACTTCTCCCATCTTTTAGTTGTTGAAAAGCAGAGCTATAAAATTTTGGTTTCATCTAAGAGAAGGGCCCATCTGGGATAGCTGGTTATAAAACGCCAATGTGTGTCTACCTCACAAGAAGGAAGTACACCTACAATGTTTTTTTTAATTGAACTGATAAACAAAAATCTGTACATTGATCACCGACTTGAGGAAACTAACAAACAAGACCACTAAATAAGAAATATATCAACCTCTGAGCAGACTATTCCCTGGCAGAACATTCTGCCCATGTTAAATATCTTAAACAAACAATGCACGAACAAGAATAGGCTGTGCTATCACCTAAACCTGGAGCAGGTGGTGACTGAGGCCTTTCCCCGAGTAGTTTGTAATCCCCAAGTAGCTCGTTCTGCAAAAATGAATCAGTTTCAACACCCGGATTCAGAAAGAATAACGACACTTCTGGGTGAAATGACCCCTGTAGGACTGGCAGCATGATATGCCTGTGCCTCTCCCAGCTAGTGAGAGAGTGGGCTAAATGACGAGGGAACATCTGTGCTGCTGTTTGTTCATTCTGTTCATGCGCATTCTGTTTTTTAAGGTGGGGTGTGTGTGTGTATGTGTATGTGTGTGTGTGCATGTGCGTGTGTGTGTGTGTGTGGGGGGGGATCTACATCCTGTTTACTGTCATTGTTATGTCCTCATCTATGCATTTAGGGCTTTAACAACACAAGCTCTCCTGCACAAATGTGGCACATTTGAATTTGCATTTGAATTTGAGAGAGATACACTGACGTTTGCTCGCAGAAAAGAGGCCCATATATCACATAGGCACTGAAATATGTTCATATTTAAAGAAGAAAAAAGAACAACTCTCTTTGTGGATATAAGACTCACATCCTCAGGAAATGTGCAATCATCTCATATTGAAATTCTCTCAAGTTTGAAGTACTGAGTGTCGGTTTCCTATTTTTAACCTGCAATGTCTGCACAGGGAACATTGTCATTCGTTTAAAAAAGGCCATCAGTAGATGCTTGCACCTTTGCCATATCTTATTATGCAAGGCCAAGTGATATTCAAAGGACTGCCTTGGAAGTAACCTCCATAATTACGTGTCATTTAAAATAAAGAACAGGGCACCATATCCCTGAGACAACTTAACCTGTCATACGGGTTAGATCTCCCCAAGCAGAACTCATCTGTGAAAAAAGTCTTTGTTAAATGATGAAAAAGTTCTTGCTTCTTACTTTTCATTTTAAATATGTATTTCACGTATTTCAAATATGGAAGTGAAAGATGAACCGATTTTCTGATTCTGATTTAACACCCGTCTTAATGATAATACGCACAGGTTACCTGTGAACCTGTAAAATTTATAAAATGCTGATTTATTTTCAAGATGCACAAGATAGTTGGAATTTCTGGGAAACTGTATCCGCATTTCCCATGGGAAAAACATGCTCCTTGGTGACAGCTACACCTCTTGTCTTCGGTAGAGCAGGCGAGGAATAAGATTATTTTAGGGACAGGCACATCACTGGAGGACAGGCGATTGGATTGGTTGCCCATGGAAATTGCTTCTGGATGGAAAAAAAAAAAAAAAAAAAAAAAAAAAACTGGCAGCACAGAATCTTTACCTTCCAGAACATCTGTGCCCGCAGAACTGATATTGCGTACTGCCAGTCAGAGCCAGAAGGCTCCCACACTGGCGGACATATCAGAGTACCGACTTTCAAAAACACGAATCAGCAGCTACATGGTTTAATGGTTGAATTAACAGATAAAAAAGCAACAGGTTTGCTTAGATTCATCAGCAAAACATTTCGTTTGCAGTTTGACTGAAATTGGTCTTCAGTTTTGGAAGGAAAGAACAGGCTGTTAAGAAAACAGGTTTGCTGCAGTAACCTAATTATGGAAGGGTCGTTGAAAAAGTGATGCTGGATCAAGCTTTCTCAAGGGAGAGCTGGCATCAATCGCTTAATGCATTCATCAGGCAATGCGTAAATACGTAATCATTAGCATTCCTGCTGGACAACTGAGGTGACATATGTGAGTAATGGATCATTTTTCTTGTCACACTTTTTAAAAGATAAATCTCTGGAACACACATGCACACAAAGAGCCTGTCAGTGCCTAGAACTACTAGTCACCCACAAACAGGTCTGCATCCTCATTATTTTGGGATCATTGTTTAAGAGCAACAGGGAAGTTACCATGGAAGGTGCTAGACAAAATGTTTTTCATTCCTTGTTTGTATTTTTGCTGTTCAAATTCAAAATCTATGATTTATTAAATGCATGACTTCTTCAAGACGAAGAATTCCAGAAAAGATTGTGAGAAACTGCAGCTCAACCTGCAACAGCACACTTCAAGGACATTACTGGTGAAGATGGTAGTCTCTGCCCCTCACAATGAGACACACTCATGAGTAAATACGCTTCAGATCCAGACGAAATACACAAGAGATGGAGGATGAGATGTATGTAGCTATGTAAATTCTGACAGACACACAAGAGTAACTTACAATGCCATAGTATCAGTGGTGCAATCCACACTAGGGCACCTTAAGGTAGTGCACGTTAGAATGCATACAAGATCAAAGAGCACTGCACATTAGAATGCAGGCTAGAGTGAACACAGCATCTCAGAGCATGTTAGCACAGCACTGCCTGGCTTGCCACACTCTAGAATGTGGGTATGCGGGTCTTTGGGTATTCCAGGATGGTTTCCTCTATGAAGCTGGTTGGAAACACGCTTTATCCAAGCACCTGTCCATGGGTGAGTCATGTGTCTCATGGATTTGCAGGGATTTTCCTTTGTACGCTTTACACCTATAGATTTTTTTTTTTGTGTTCGCTCCCTGGCGGATAAATAAGGTTCCAATTAATTCCAGAGTCAGCATGGTGTTTGAACCCGTCTTGGCTCCTGGTCCCCGAGGGGGAGCAGACAGCTCATGGGGACAGTGTCAGATGGCCTGATACAGATATGTTTGTTTGCTGCTCCAGGTGGAGGGATGAATGGGGGCTCTGCATTTGTCACATGAGATCCATGGAGTTCTGCCTTTAACTGGCTCACTGCCAAAACATTGTCCATGTGAGGCACTGAGCCATACACAATAAACAATAATAATAATCATCATCATCGGCAGTATTTCAACAGTACATTCCAGCCCCCCGCTGAATTTGCCAAGGTGCACCCCACCCAACACACACACACACACACACACACACACAGACACACGTGCACACATGCGTGCGTGCACACAAACACGCGCATGCACACACACACACACACAAATGCACACATCATTAGTGTTCCATGCAGCCGATCGGTCTGAATGGAGGACGACGAATGCAGGACCTTCAGCAGCTAATGAGACATCTGGACAGGCAGGTATGAACGTGCAGGCCTATGTGTGCACCCGCATTCACACACCGTGTCATTATGGCTACAGCAAAGCCAACCCGATACAGGACTGCCTAATGTGTGCACCTCTATTACACCAGTACTGCTGAGTCCAGACAGAGTCAGGAGACCGACAGAGGGCCAGCAGCCCCACCAGCAGGAGGGTGGGGGGAAGAGGTATATAGAGAGAGGGAGGGAGAGAGGGAGAGAGAGGGGGGTCATCAAATATGATGGACTCTGCAGTAAGTACAGGAGGGGTTGAGACACACTCCCCAAATCTGCAGGATTGAGGTCTGCAGTGAAGGGGATGAGAAAATCTCACTGCAAACTCAGAAACCACATCCGCAACAACACTACTCCTCCAAGCTCCTGGAAAGAGCTGCATAAGCCGATGCGATATTCATTTCACCCACTCAGACACAGCGGAAAAGATCCCTTTACCGGCAATAAAACATCTCTGCACGTCAGATCGGATAACTTAACATCCTGTAAAAGAGTTTGCAGATCCCACAGCTGCCACCACGTCCTGTGACGACATCACAGTGCGGGAATTCCCTCTGCGAGCTGTGGGTGTTAATGGGAATTTTTCCCAGTGCTTTTCCGTTCCTCTAGAGCAGATGAGCTGCCTGATTTGATGGTCATTTCGCTAACTGCCAAAATGCGGGTGAGAGGCCCAGGGACAGCAGCATGTTTCCATCACTGCCATCGTTAGTGCGCCGCTGTGCCTAACCCGGCTCTGGCACCCCGTCACAAAATGTCTTCTGTTTAACGAGTGCCCCGTGTCATGTGTGAGGGTCATACACACTTTTGTTACTTAAGTAATTGGAGAAACTAAAGGCTCTAACACACAGCTTGAGGGGGGATTGCTGCAAGTCATTATTTCCGACAGACAGCAAGCATCAGGCGGAGGCCTTTGCGCACCTGTGTGGCATACCGAGTTGCACAGTGACCCTGCAGGTTCACAAGACTGCCTGCTGTTGCAGAGCTAACAGCTGAAGAAATGTCAGCTTGTACAGAAAACTGCAGAGACCAAATAACATGAATGTGAGGTTCCTTTAAAGGTATAAAACCTCTACCAAAATGGAGTGGCAACCAGGAGTAATGGAGTGTCTGTGCAAGGATACCAGCTAAATCAGAATTAAACAGGATGACTGTTAATAACTTTACATTTACACTATGATAATTGCAAGCAGTCGTCTGCCTGCTATCACTGTCTTTCTGCAGTGAATTGTCTTCCATGAGTCTCACCTGTGGTGTGGGCATGCAAACAAGAGCTTGGCTCTAAACACAGGTTTCCTCAAATTCCCTGTTGAGCGTTTGTGGATAAATGGTGACTGACAAAGGGTTAACTGAGACAGAGCTGTGAAGGACATCTGTGTCCTTGAAAGACAATTGATCTGTCACTGTGGTCATCTCTGGTGCTTCTCTCGAGCTTAGACCCTCATTATTTCATGGGCAGAGGGGCTTTTTCAGGCGATCAAAACAGCTGCCAGCCATTCCTTTCAGGATCTCCACCTCAAAGAGGCTCGGTGCTGGCCTTTTGCCTTTGCCTCCCTCTCCCGCACTTTCACGCATGCAAATGGCTTCCCCGACAGCCCACGGCTTAGTGCGGCAATTACAACTGTGGGGTCAACCTCTGGAACGCTTCACACAAGCTTGGCCACATCCCTACCCAGCAGGAGTCACGTGACCTACCCTTCGGCACGGTGACAACACCCGCTCTGGTCAGCTTCACCTGACCTGGGATCAGTTGTCTCACAGTCATTCTCATTTATATTCCTCCCTCCATTCCTGTGGTAGGCCTTCCACTGACCCTGAATCAGTCTCATCAAAAACTCTCCCTTCACTTTTCTGCACGGGGCTCTCAGGCTGTCCAGAGCACTTCACTAATTGAATGCAATATGAATTCAGACACTGTAGAGGTCCCTTGATTCTCACGGCCATAACATAATGTTCAATATATCAAAAAGACTCTGAATCACATTGTCATTTCTGAGCTGGTGCAGTGTACCTGTTCAGCTTCTTCTCGAAGACAAAACCTCCAATTAAGAGCTAAAATGGAAGGCTAGCCATTAGGAAGGCTAGCCCATCCATCCAGAGACAACGCCTGTCTCTAATGAGAACAGAGCGTGTGGTGCTTTGCACGGATGTGAATGTGACGAGGTTGAGAAACAGATAAAAAGCTACAGAAGCCATTTTACATTTCATTACAGGCATTTAGCAGATGCTCTTATCCAGAGCAACTTACATTTTTTTTTTTTTTTTTTTTTAACTGAGGCAATTATGGGTTAAGTACCTTGCCCAAGGGTACAGCAGCAGCGCCACAGTGGGGAATCGGTTACGAGTTCTGCTCCTTAGCCACTACGCAACATTGCCACTATGCTACACTGCCATTTACTCCTGCAGACTCTCACAGTGCCTTTTGGCAGAGCCCGTAGTGAAAAGGGAGGGAGAGGGGAATTCCCATGAATGTCATCCAGGCACAGAGACAACAATCAGGTGTAACTGGCTGTAATTAAGGAGCTGAGCTATCTGTCGACAGCAAAGCGTTACAGCTTTTTGGCTCTGAGTCAGGATGACGAAGCTCTGAGGAGCTCAGAACAGAAGGGCAGAAAGTGGCCCTGTTTTTCCCCCCTCTGCAGGCTACAATCAAAACAGAAATAAATAATGGAAGAGGACTGAGGCAGCTGTCTTTATTACAGGTACACAGGAGATCAAGGTGTGGAGGAGAGAGAGTGAGAGAGAGAGAGGGGGAGGGAGAGAGAGAGACTATGTCTTAAATAAAGGAGGCTTGCAAGTCAATCAGTCCCAAAACTCAAAAATTATCCTTTGTCAACTTAAAAAAAGACACAAAACTAAACATAAAAATGGGAAAAAAATCAAGACAGCAAACCTAAGTGAACAGAGCAATATAAAGGAACTTAAAAAAAAAAAAAAAAAACAAGGAACAAAATAAAAATAACAATCCCTCCAGGATGACCCAAGGTGAGATAGAGAGAGAGAGAGAGAGAGAGAGAGAGAGAGAGAGAGAGAGAGAGAGAGAGAGGGAGAGAGAGGGGGAGAGAGAGAAAAGTACAGCACTTCAAGAAATGTTGGTCCTCCTGCACTGCACCTGCACTGCAAGAGATGCCAAAAATAAGACACAAATACATAAAAATAAATAAACAACATATCTTTACCAAAAATTTTGTCTCCCTCGATTCGCCCTGATAACTGACCCAGAAGAGGTGGCAGCCGTGCTGGGAGAGGGACAGACTCCCACCTGCCACAGCAGTAGCAGAGAGCTCTCCGCGTGTGAGAGGGGCCCTTCCACACTGCTCTGTTCCTGTTCCGGAGATTACTCTGTCTCAGGGAAGGAGGAAGAGGAGAAGAGGAAACTGCACCCATGGAAACCGTGAGGGTTTCTGAGCAGAAAGACAAAGTAGTCTGTTCTCATCCTCACAACAGTAATAACACAAAAGAGATCGCTGCTTTCTGCTTTACTCAGTTGAACTGTTGAGGTGCAGTCCCTTGTGTATGAAAGCACTGAGTCAAAATGAATATATTCACACCTTGTAGATGAAGAGGGCAGTGTATTTTTGTCAGATTGGAGCTTTCTGGTAGGTGAGCTGGACCTCTGCAGTTACATTTATTACCAGTTTATTGTGTTTTTATTGTAATATCGGCCTTATTATACGGCAAGGCATTCATTTATTTCAAGACCGCATTCAGTGTCCTGCTACTTATGTGCGCTTTTGTGTTCCTCAAGGCTTTTAGCTTGACTTGTTGAGTTCCTTCGATGATGCCAGAAACCATGGCAACCTCGGGTCCTGAATGGACACTCAACAATTATGATCAAGATAAATGTGTTTTCTGCGAAAACACTGAGGGTGATAAAGGAAATAACTATGCGGACATCACAAAAAGAGGAGACAATGAGCAACCACGCGCTCTCTCATCTCCTTGCAGTGTTCGGCTGCGCCTCTTAAACAAAACATCTGCAGTTTGGGTTCAGCTATTAGTCACAATGCCAAATGGTTATTATTTTTGTTGTTTTGTAGAAAACCCTAAGGCCTACATATTAATAAATATAAATCTCTCAATTACAGCTGCAGAGTCTTGAATTCCAAAA